>CM066241.1:2598110-3198110 GCA_033675125.1 Athetis lepigone
GCTTCCCAAGAATGCATTTGCATCCTCAGGAGTTTTAAATTCAATAGACATTCTATTCCTACCTACCTTTTTAATCCCATCATGCAATACATTCTTACTATTTAACTGAACCATTAGTTGGCCAAACTTAAGTGGGTGGAATGTAGTGCCGGATGTCGGATTGGTTTCAGTTACTGAAACATGAACAAGAAATGGAGCAATATCCAAAGCGGAGTATCGTGAACGGCTGTGTCGAGCGGGGACAGCAGATTTGGGTTGTTTAGCCGTGGGAGTACATCGTCAATTAGAACACGCTTTCTACTTTGTGCTTCTAACTGCTCAAAATTGGACAACGAAGTGGTTAGAATGGGGGAGTACGTAAACGCATCTTGGGAATCATTTTGGTTTGCTACTGGATCTGAATCTGGCGGACGGCCATGCGGGTGTTCGTCATCCCCCATGGTCGCCCGGCATAGACCGTGCGAAAACAAATAAATAGGCTTACCTACGCAACAATATCACACGAAAAACACTCACAACAAAATAAACTGACACAAACAGTTAAATTACACCAAAAATCACACCAATTTAAACCTCAATGGCCTAAAATAGTGAAAAATAGCTCTACCGCATGTGTTCGACATAAACACTTACCGGAGAAAAATCGACGTATATTTAGACCCCATGTTTTTAAATTGCGTCTAAATTATCTATGGAGTGTCTAAATTTGACAGGACTTAACTAATATTTGATCTTCTGTCCTTTTCTTAATTAAAAGGAAAGAGAAAGATGCACTTAACTTAAATTTACGATAGTTTGTGCACAAGAGAATCGGCACCAATAGCAGCCCGACAGCCGCCTGTCGGTTTGTCGTCCCGTCAAAAGATGCCAAGTAAACGAAAAAAAAGGAAAAAAATATGGACTTTGTACGATTGTTGCCCATACTCCTGGGCAGGTTATAGATAAAATATAACGCTAAGACACATAGGAACCGAGCACCAATGAAAAGTGTGACAAAAACGGGAAAAAAATATTCCTTTTGAGAGCTTTTGTTGCGTGCACAGCGCAAATGGTTAAAGTTACGCAAAAATTAAGTTCTATAGAATTGTTCCTCTTCAAAAGTTCTAAATAAAAGTCCGCAATAGCATATGTCTAATATGGATAGTTTACTCACTATAACCTTTTTAATGTTAAAAAAAAATATATGAAATAATGCATTATTTGCCAAGGTGTTTCCATAAATATGATTTTAATCCTTATCAATATAACCTACGATAATCGATACAAGTTTATAATTTTGAACAAAATTGGTCTTTACTTGATTTAATTTAAATAAATATCTTCGGAGAAAAAATAAGGATGATACGAGTAACAAGGCTGGCTTTGTAAGATATTTGCATAATTTATTATGCTAAATAACATTGCGCTATGAGCCACGGGAGCGGATCAGTAACCAAAAACCAAACGTGGGTATAACCTGGTTCATTAAAGAAACGAATCTTAAATGGCGGTGCTTATCATGTTCTCTCGCTCGCACACTAGTGCCATATTAATATCATGTCAGAGGTCAAGTGTATATAAGCCGGTGCATTAAAGAAAGAAATCTAAAATAGCGGCATATACTTGCGTTGACAGATAGTACAGTCAGCATGTTTAAAGTAAAAGTTTTTTTTTCAAATCTAAAATCTCATTTAGAATTTTTATTGTTTTCATCGGAAACAGTGCCTACATTTACAACAATAACAAACAGGTAACAACGGAAAAATAACAGAAAACTATAACAAGATATTTGTGAAAAGGATCGCTAAGCGCGTCAACGCAGCGTGGAAGCAAATATGAAGACTATTTTTTTTATGTTGACGGTACTGTTTCCGTTGAAAATAATAAAAATTCTTTATAATATTATTGGGACGTTGCTAAGCACTGACTTTAGCTTAGCAAGCAATACCTGTCACTGTTACACAACTGTCAAACGTCAAGTGTACGATAGAGACGGAACATGGCTAAGCCAAAGTTCGTGCTTAGTAACGTCTATTTATCTCGCCATGAGTGTTCTGAATTTATGGTCATCTTATTCTCTTATTCACAAACTAACGTAAATTTAAGTTAAGTGCATCTTTCTCTTTCCATTTAATTAAGAAAAGGACAGAAGGTTATATATTAGTTAAGTCCTGTCAAGTTTAGACACTCCATAGATAATTTAGACGCTTTAAAAACATGGCGTCTAAATATACGTTAATTTTCTTCAGGTGTTTCTTCAGTTTCTGTCCTTCTCTTTAAGAAATGGAAAGAGAAAGATGCATTTAACTTAAATTTAGAAGTTTGTGAACCAGAGAATCAGCAATACTGCCTGTGACGTCAGACATAAATCTTAAAAAAATAAAAAGCTCCTACATATTAAAATAATTATGTAAATATTAAAAAAAGTCCCATATTTTATTTTGTATATTTTACCTTTAACCTTTTAACGACCAGGCGACAGTCGGCTGTCGGGCTGCTATTGTCTTTCTATTGTGTCTCGAATCACGTGTGTTCGAAGGTAACATAGTATTTTATTTCTTCTAAATTACTGATTTGTTAGAGAGTATTGACTTACCTAAAAACCCGTTTTGTAAAGATTCTCCGACGAATTTGAAATAATAAAATTTTCACACTTTTTTATCGAATAATTAATTTATGCTATTTTTGAACCGGCAACCCGTGCGGTATGCATCGGGTTATTCCTTTGACTGAAATGGTTTATCTCAATCACAGAACATAATCTCAATGGTGTTATAAGTAAAAAAGTGTAGATAGGTTACCCAAACGAAATTCTATCTTCAAAAACGGCACACTAACGCACACATACATTACACGTCAAAGTAGGATGACACGATTGAAGTAGAGCAAGTGAAAAAAAGACAAACGTCAAATGTCAACGCGATACTCAGTATCATGTTTGCCAATTGGCAAACTTTTAATGTGCCACTTTTTGACTGCATATAACCTATCTACACTTTTTTACTTATAACATCATTGGTTTATCTATAATTCGTAACCTACATGCACAGATAGAAAACAGAATCTGTACCTACTACATGATTCATGAAACGAAATGTACAGGATTTCCGATTTTGCTTATCTAAATATTGATATTCCACACACAAGGAATAAAAATGGAATTATTATTTTACTAATTCCATATTTATGTTCGTTTCACACAATTTTCTGAAAATTTATCGCCAATAAATACTGGTGCTGTTCTCTTGTTCACAAACTTAACTAAATTTAAGTTATGTGCATTTTCCTCTTTCCATTTCGTTAAGAAAAGGACAGAAGATACATATTAGTTTAGACCAGTCAAATTAGGCCATGTTTATCGCGTCTTAACTATGGAGTGGCTTAATTTGACAGCCCTAAACTTATATTTAATCTTCTGTCCTTTTCTTTATGAAGTGGAAAGAGAAAGATGCACTGAACTTAAATTTAGTTAAGATTGCGATCAAGGGAAAATTAGGAAAAAAATACTTATTGTATTTTTATGTTCATTTGACACAATTTTCTGAAGTTTTATTGTCTTGTCGGCATTAAATATTGACCATTTTGGACCATTAATTGTAAATGAGTTAGGGTTTCAATAACAAACATAATAATCCAGTTTTTACATTTTTATTGGTTTCATTTTTTACAAATACAGAAAATATCTTCGAGACTAAATATACTATTACTATTTTTTTTGTATTATTCCTCTGGAGAAAATTAATTTTTGGCGCCAATCAACACCATTTAGGAGATGATTGCGAATTTTGCGCTCAAATAGACAAATACTTGCAGTACTTACGTATTTTTCAAGGATTTATGTATTTGAGTCTATCTTAGGCGTTGTGGTTATATCACTCAAATTCTAAGCAACTGTGGCATTGAATTTCAAGAAGTAGCTGAGTAATTTTTTTATTATCCTTTTATAGGCTCAAAGCAGATGGCGGCATAATAAATCATATCACAAAGACCCAAGATATATCGATTTACGCTTAGTTTTGGTTAAAAACAGCAAGATAACCTTAGGGATTGTTTTTGCAAGACCTTAGACAGACCCCCAAAATAACAGGTACTGGAAGACTCCTCCCACTGGAGGGGGGGAGGGGGGGAGTCTAACACATCATGATAAATTTTGCCTCATGTAATTATCGTGTTATACAGATAAAAAGTTTTTATGGGTCCTGCTAGAAAACTACTTTTAAATCGTTAAGATAGATTATTTTACTCAAAGGAAACATTCCTTTATTTTTAAAAAGATGTAAAACTACATTTAAGATTTTCGAAAATGAGTCATAGCTAGAAATCGAACTGGCTTAAAATGGAAAAAATAACAACTGTACTTTTATGACATCAATCGATAGGGTCACTCGTATGGTTCAAATCTTCAAAAAAACATGGTAAATTATATGACAGGAAAACCATGAAATTTTAACTTTTGAAAACAAAGGGCGAATTTGACCGTAGATATATTTCGTTTAATTGAAATAAAATTCTTTATTTATGGTTTTCCTTTAATTTAATTGAGATTTGGTCCTTATACATGATCCTAACGTCTAATAACATAAAAATACAGGGTGTTACTTTTTCGGATTTTAGCTGGTTCGATTCCCAAGTGTGGTGAGCGAAATTTTGAAAACCTTTGAATGCTATTTTGTTTCTTTTCAAAAATAATGGAATGTTTCCTCTAAGTAATATTAATTACCTTGACGATTTAAAGTACTTTTTCTTCAGGTCCCATTTAAACTTTTCATCCTTTTTAAGGTGGCCAGATAAATTAAAATGTTTAACCAGTCTTCAAGCATTCCATAAAATACTTGTGTTCATTTTATAAAATGGTTAGGTTAAAACATTTTACGAAATAATCAATTTTAAGATCTGGCCATCACTTAATACGCAATTTTGTGTATTTTTCGCCTACGGTGACACCTATGTTATTTTTTATCAATGCTGATACAGCGCCAAATTCATACTATAGTACGATTTTTAATTCGAGTCAGAAAAATGACAAGTGCAACTGTCACTGATTTCAAAAAGAGTGACCCGTTACAATAGTGATGTTCCACAATCGATAGACTTGGACATTTAGTCATGCTTTGTTTTATTAGGTACCAAAGCGTTTTTTATTGTAAATATTGAATACATACCGTCTTAAATAAAACAATTTTAGAAATATGGACCTTGCCAAAAACAAATAATATAACAGTGTTTTATGTAATATTAAATTACCTACCGTGTATGTCTTCTATTTAATTGCCGTAAATTCCATGTAAGTAATATTTTTTTATAATTAAAGGCCATTTGATATTGAATAAAAAAAATATTCTCGACTAAGATTTAATTGTAAAAACTCGATTGTACCACATCACTATTTATTTGGGACTAAAAACCTGCAACACTGGAAATGACATTTTTCTGACTCGAATTAAAAATCGTACTATAGATATATTTATATATGAGATGTATAAAGACACATTACATAGCCGTGTTTGATAGCGGGTAAAACAGTGGAGACAGCTAGTAAATAAAATCCATACTAATATTATAAATGGGAAAGTCTGTCTGTATGTTTGTCTTTCTTTCACGGCAAAACGAAGCGACGAATTGACGTGATTTTTTAAGTGGAGATAGTTGAAGGGATGGAGAATAACATAGGCTACTTTTTGTCTCTTTTTAACGCGAGCGAAGCCGCGGGCAAAAGCTAGTTAAATATATAAGAATAAACTCAGTAATAGGAAGGCTAAAATCAATGTCTCTTTACAGTCCTTGTGTTACAATTTTTTTTTTTATTTTAGCTTACTTCTGTTTATATTTCTACTATAACTTATTTATTATTTATTTGCTAGCAGTTATGAAATTGTCGACTGTATTGCTGTTGTAATTTAGTTCATTATAAATTAAATTTTGACGACACGTAAAAAACGTATGGTATTAATGTGTTGCATTTTTGACGCAGACTTTTCAGTCGAATTTCAATACCAAATATTGCGTTTACGCGGCGTGAACTCTACGTTTACGCAGCGTAGCCACTGCGTTTACACGGCGTGAAAAACCACATCCTTTACATCTAGCTACAATCAAACTGACTAAATCATAGCGCGTTTTACTTATTTTTATTTAAAATCTTTACAAGGTGGTGCCTGCAAAATTTTCAATTTGCACTGTGGTTACAACTTAAGGGGGGCTAGGGTCGCCAGGGTCGCTAGGTCGCCAGGGACGCTAGGTCACCAAGGTCGCTTGGTCACTAGAGTCGCTAGGTCTCTAGGTCACCAAAGTCGCTAGGGTCGCCAAGGTCGCCAGGTCACTAGGTCGCCAGGGCGCTATGCCGGGGCGGGGTGCGGCGTGCCGAGCAGGCCGGCGGGCGCGGGGGGCGAGGGCGCGGGGGCGCCGGGTTGCTGGCGCCCGTGTCGGTCTATCTTCACCTTCTCGCCGTTCATTATGGCTTTTATGTCGTCTGCGTCTAGGGTTTCGTACCTGTGGATAAGGGGATGAATATTATGAGTTTTAGTTAGCAGATATATTTTCTAATTTATTACTAAATGGTAACTTGCAACGGGATATCTATCGTTGCAGCTACACGAAAATAGTCTTAGTAGTCTATCCATATTTTTTCATGAATTTTGATCCCCATTCACAGATGAGATAAGAGGTCTAACCACCTTACTTTAATCATCCATACTAATATTATAAATGGAAAAGTGTGTCTGTCTGTATGTTTGTATTTCTTTCACGGCAAAACGGAGCGACGAATTGACGTGATTTTTTAAGTGGAGATAGTTGAAGGGATAGAGAGTAACATAGGCTACTTTTTGTCTCTTTTTACGGCGACCGAAGCCGCGGGCAAAAGCTAGTTATTTCACATATAGTTGCGAACTAGGGATGGGCCGAAATTCGTTTCACATTCGGTTTAACCGAATTTCGGTGGCATGAACCGAACTTCGACATTCGGCCGACTTTCGGTTCAAATGCCGAACATTCGGTCCAAGATAAGATTTAATTCACTCAACTATTTTTACAAAAAAATACAATAAACTAGTAAAACTAATATCAATCATACTAATATAATCAGTCATTTATTGTAATATAATTGTTACCACTACACAATCTTTTCAGGAAATCAAATAAACTTTTAATTTTTATTAACGAAAATGTAATCATTATTATTAACGAAATGGACCTCTTGACATGGACATTGAAATAATTAAGGCATACCTACTAACTAACTTTATTTTTAAAAGTAGCTGTAGTCAGTATCGGAGAGTGATGTAAAATATTCGCGGTATGAAATGGACATTTTTACACTTGTATGTGGTAATATGAAATTGTTATCGAGCCAATGTACAGTAAAACTTAAAAAAACACAACATGTTATTTATGCACGTCCACATCTCGCTGGTAACTGAAACCATTTTAGCATTAGATATCTGGTCGATTTTTTTTTTCAGTAGTTAATAAATTTGAGGTAAAATAGTCTAACTAAAATATTTTCGACTTAATTTGGCAGCAGGTATTTGGGCTTTAATATAGTCATTAATCGGTTAAATCCAGGATCTTCTACAACCGACATAGGCACTATCGCTCCCTAGAAAGCGCGCCAAAAATACCCGAAGTTCGGCCGAATTTCGGCCGAATTTTAAAATTTTACCGAATGTTCGGCCGAAGTTCGTATTCGGTACAAACCGCATTCGGCCCATCACTATTGCGAACGCAAAATCGTTCATTACCCAACACTATTACTTGTAGTATGGTATCATTATTTTTCTATTAACTGTCGAGTTACTGAATAAAATTAAAAATCTAATGGCCGAATACTCGAACGTCACTTTATTTTGAATGAACTGTTGCTGTCTTTATCACTCTTAAGGTATAAAATAAGGACAGCAACAGATTTGACAGCGTTTTAAAGTTAAGTGACGTTTGAGTTTTCAGCCACAAGTATAATAGGGTCTTCTGGCGAGATAAATAGACGTTACTAAGGACTTACTGGCTTAGCCATGTTGCCGTCTCTATCGTACACTTGACGTTTGGCAGTTGTGTGACAGTAACAGGTATAGTGCTAAGCCAAGTCAGTGCGTAGTCTATTTATCTGGCCATTACAGCTATAAACACAGTAAAAAACATCATATGTAGAAGAAGGCCAATAACAAGTATCCACTTATGTAAACTTATAACCCCTGCGGTTTCACCCGCATTTTTTGTTACTGCTCCGCTCCCGTGGGTCGTAGCGTGATGGTATATAGCCTATAGCATTCCTCGATAAATGGGCTATCTAACACTGAAAGAATTTTTCAAATCGGACTAGTAGTTCCAGAGATTACCCCTACATACAAACTTACAAACCTACAAACTTACAAATTTTACCTCTTTATTATATTAGTATAGACTAGTATAGATTAACAATACGACAAATTTAGGGGTCCGTAAGTGTATGTTGGGTAACTCACATAAGTAACGCTTCTGCGAGTGCCTTGTGTTCCTTGGCGTGGTTCCGCAGGATGGTCTTGGCGCGCTCGTAGCTGTCCGAAAGGATCTTCTTTATTTCACCGTCCACCTGCACAATAATACAATTGAAATTATTATATCAAGGCTGGTCGCGCGGTTATTTCGACTACCTTGATGTTACGGAACCGTTACTGGGTAAATGTGATTTTTGGTTACCATTGGTATCAATGATGTTATAAGTAAAAAAGTGTAGATAGGTTACCCAAACGAATTTCTATCTTCAAAAACGGCACACTAACGCACACGTACATTACACGTCAAAGAAGGATGACATGATTGAAGTGGTGCGAGTGAAAAAGAGATAAACGTCAAATGTCAACGCGATACTCAGTATCATGTTTGTCAATTGGCAAACTTTTAATGTGCCACTTTTTGACTGCTTATAACCTATCTACCTTTTTTTACTTATAACATCATTGATTGGTATCATCAGATATAAAAGTGTTGTTAGGAAACCCAAAACTTTGTTCAATCTAATATTATAAATGAGAAAGAGTGTGTGTGTTTTTTGTCCGTCTTTTAAGGGAAAACGGAGCGACAAATTGATGTGATTTTTTAAGTGTAGATAAGTTGAAGGGTGTTGAAGTAAAGGGGTGGCGACATAAACTATTTTTTTCTGTTACTAACGCGAGCGAAGCCGCGGGCAAAAGCTGGTATAAGTTTGTGAAGATAGGTGGTTATTATTTTTTAAATATTCAGCCTGTATAGTAACTGATTTTTTTATGGTTGGGGAAATCATCAAATGACTTTTTTTTTTTTGGTGAGTGGGAAATCATCCAATGACTGCTCCCGTCCTGGGTGCGGCGGGAGGGCGTGTCAGACTCTTACTGACTAAAACCCACTCATGTTCCTTCGATTGCCCTTTATGTTCCTGGGTCACGGTAACTATTATAAACATTCCGCAACCCCGGCAGGCGTGGCCCTGTTGGGCCCCTTCCTGTGCTGACTCCTTCTCTTTGAGGCGCGCGTGGAACAAAACGCGCCGTCGACGCGGTCCTGGTCCTAGCCGGGCGGCGAGCTACCCATCGCTCGCCATCCGCAGAACCGCGCCTACGGTGGCCGGTAGTCGTCTTGCGACTCTCGACGTCTTCGCCTGGGTCTTAGTCCGGGACGAGAGGCTCGTCGTTGCCTCTCGCGCGCCGCCGCTTCCTTCACTAGCATAACTGCTTCACAGAAGGAGGCGACGGCATCCCATTCCGTCTCGCCCCGCAGCATGGCCTGAACCAGCGCCGGACGCGAGAGGTCACCGCCGCCGATCGCCTCTACGAGGACACGTCGATGCTCCGCCCATGCGCGGCACACCTCCACCGTGTGCTCGACCGTGTCCTCCAGGCGACCGTTGCTGCAGTGGTGACACCCAGGCGTCGCTTCCGCCCGAATCCGACACAGGAACCTCCCGAACTGACCATGTCCGGTGAGGACCTGTGTCAAGCGAAACGTGAGAGTGCCATGACGCCTCCCCAGCCACTCCTCAAAGAGGGGTCTTACCGCCGCTATTACGGCGTGCCCAATCATCAAATGACTCCTCTCGCTCTGGGCGCAGCGGAAGGGAGTGACAGACTTCTACCTTAGACTACACCTTCTCGCTCATGTATCACTACACATGTAACATACAACACTCACCAGTTCGTTGGTGTAGGGCCCGAGCTGTTCCTGCGCCTGCAGGGTGCTCCGCGAGGTGTCCATGGTGCGCAGCCCCACCTTCTCGCTCATGTATCACTACACATGTAACATACAACACTCACCAGTTCGTTGGTGTAGGGCCCGAGCTGTTCCTGCGCCTGCAGGGTGCTCCGCGAGGTGTCCATGGTGCGCAGCCCCACCTTCTCGCTCATGCCCCACTCGCGCACCATGTGGCACGCTATCGACGTCGCCTGCTTCAGGTCGGAGGATGCTCCTGGAACGGGAATTACAATGAATACCTTCAGGAATGGAATTAAAAACATAATAATATGTAATTATTTGCAATCCGCCCCAGCTCTTTCCACGGGTCTTAGAAGCCTTTGATAATCTCAATCTGGGATTTTCTTTTGTCTACACTATCTACACTAATATTATAAAGAGGAAAACTTTGTATGTTTGTTTGTTTGTAATGAATAGGCTCAAAAACTACTGGACCGATTTTATAAATTCTTTCACCATTCGAAAGCTACATTATCCCTCAGTAACATAGGCTATATAATAGATAGATAGATAGATAGATAGATAAAACATTTATTTGGTGCAAAACACAAGAAATAAACAAGAACAGAAAAGAAAAAAAAACAATATTACAGTTTTGAAGTGACCAAGCAGTGCGTGTCTCCGGTTTGCACCAAATGGGTGTCCAGCTCAGCATATGTCAGGTATAAGCTCAGCATATACCTGACGCTGGTATTCTGCTGGAACCAGGTGACTCAAGGACGCCAAGAAGGCGAAAGTATAAGAGAAAAAAAAAGGGTTAAAAAAATAAATAAAAATAGTGTGCGGGTGAAAGGAAAATATTCATAATAATATATATAAATTGCGCGGGTGTAATCATTAGGTAATTTGTGTCTGTGTTATTTGCAAAGTGATGCTATTTTAGGTGTATTATGTGTGTAAATTATTCACAAATAAATATCATGTAAGTACCATCAATAAAATAAAATAAAATGTCACGTCTAAATTCAACAAACCATAATAAAAATACATTTAAATAAAAGAGAACAGGAAATAAACATGTTTTGTCGCTGCGGTTATAAACTATATAATTGAGGTATTTGCGGCAACCATACCGAGATCCCTTTGTGAATCTAAAAGAAATCCACGCAGTGTTCTTTTGAAAGTGCCAAGTGTTTTTAGATTTCTAATAGGGGGCGGGATATTATTCCAGCATTTGGATGCCGCATATCTGAAACTACCTCTGAAGGCCGCAGTTTTGTGTGGCTCGGTGCATAGTTGCAGTGAGCATTGTCTAGCCGCGCATTCTCTTCTGCTCGCAATCCAGCTCAGCTTCTTGAACAAGTAACTCGGCTGTTTGAAATTAATAACCCCAAATAGTAGGCACGCTAAATGTAGCTTCCGGCGCGACTTCATTTTTAAAATAGAGTGCTTGTTCAAAAAAGGTGTTACGTGGCTTCTGTACGGGATTGCAAAGCAGAATCGAGCGCAAGCGTTTTGCACTCTCTGGATAAGCCTGTCGGTTCTAGCTAGGAGCCGAGGACCGAACACTGTGTCTGCGTAATTCAAATTAGACAGTACCAGCGACTCAACCAACTGAACGCGCAGTTCCTCGGATAAGTAAGGCCTTATTTTATATAGGACCTTGAGCCGATAAAAACAGTTTCGGACTAATTCTGCGACATGCCTTTCATACCGCAGCTCTGTATCCATATTTAGGCCCAGATTTCGCGCCTCACTTACCCGATCCACCGATTCACCTAGCAAGGTAACATTAAGTGTTGCTGGTAATGAACTAATCTGATTTTTAGTACCAAACAACATATATTTGGTTTTGGCCGGGTTGAGAACTAAGCTGTTGCTTTCTGCCCAGGCTGCTATCCTATTTAGATCATTGTTCAAGACCTTTAGAGCACTATCATATTCGCTAGGTTTGAACGAAATGTACATTTGAACATCGTCAGCGTAAATGTGGTATCTACACCCTTCAATAGAGTTTACAATGTCAGCGCAGTACAGGATGAAGATGAGAGGGCCAAGAATCGATCCCTGCGGTACGCCCCTATTTGCAGGAGTAAGAGACGATGCAAGACATAAGCCATTGTTTTGGCGGACTTCGACACGCTGCTGGCGGTTGCTAAGGTAGCTATAAAACCAGTTTCTCGTTTGGCCATCGAAGCCGTAGTAATTTAATTTAGACAAAAACAGTTTAATATTTATGCAGTCGAATGCTCGCGAAAAATCAAGTAAGACGAGGATAGTGCACAATCCCTTGTCCTGCGCGGACAAAATATTATCTGTCACATCCAGAAGAGCCGTAGAAGTACCACGTCGCCTACGGAAGCCCGATTGAAGTTCAGGTAGAATGGATTGTTCTTCCAGGTATTGTGACACTTGATTGTAAACAGCCCTCTCAACAATTTTGGATAGGCAAGGCAATATACTAATTGGTCTTAGGTCTTTTAACTCAGACGGATTCGATTTTTTAGGTATAGGCCTAACTATAGCAATCTTCCAGGCGTCAGGGAAGGTTGAGGAAATTATAGAGCAGTTTACAATGTCAGTAATGGCTTCTAACGTGTGTGGCAGAGAAAATAACAGCATATTCAAAGTTATTTTATCACAACCTTCAGCATTAGATTTAAGCTGGCCAAAATATCGCATTATTTCTTCGGCACCAATGCAATGCAATGCAAAAGTGGCAACACTAAAACGGTGAGACTCAAAGTAAGTAACCTGCGATGCACTACAAGAGGGATTACCAGGAACATCCAAAAAGTGTTTATTTATTTGATCTGTATCTGTTAGATGACATGGGAGGTCATTTATTTGGTTTGTCGGCAGTATAGTATTTTTAAGATTTTTCCAAAGCGTTTTAGGGTCTTTAATTTTTCCATTAATATTTTCCTTAAAGTATGCAACCTTTTCTCTAAATATGGAACTTGACACAAGTGATTTTAATTGCTTATAATATACTTTTTTTGAGTCTGACTTGGTTTTACGATATGCGGCAAGTGCGTTATTTCTTAAATGCATCATGTACTTAATTGTGTCTGTTATCCAAGGAAGGGAAGGTTTTTTAATCAAACATGTTTTGACCGGAGCGTGCGAATCAAATATGTTCAAAATGTAATTATTGAACTTCTGAACCTTGAGATTGACATCTGTCAAATTACTGATGTCTGTCCAGTCAATGTGTGACAGGTCACGGTCCAGTAAATCTTTGTTTATTTGTTTCAGTGGTCTATAAGATACTAAGTGAGGTTTGTACTTGCTACACCTGATGTTTAATTCACAAATAACTAGCGAGTGCCCGTTTGTTGAACTAAATGGCTCGACAGATACCCCTCTGTGGTTGAGGTTGGTACACACAAGATCGATAAGCGTCTCACTGTGGTCTGTGAAATGAGTAGGGATACTGACTAGCTGCTCCAGGCTCATGCTTTTTAAAAACTCGTCTACCTTTTTAGATTGACCGTTAACATTCAATAGGTTTACGTTAAAGTCACCAAGCAGTATATAGTGGTCACAATTTACGATAGAACTGATGGAATCTGTAATCGCGTCGAGAAAGAGATCCAGGTCAGAGCGAGGCGGGCGGTAGGCTGTGCCGATAGCGATTTTACTCCCGTTTATTGTGAGGGTAAGCCACATTTGCTCAATGGACCCATACCTGGGGTCAGTTAGGGCAGACCAGGTCCGTGCGGCTAGGCCGCGCTTGAGATAGAAACCCACACCTCCCCCGCGGCCCCCATGCACAGAGAGCGGTCGCGGCGTGTGACGCAGGAGGTAGCCAGGCACTGTGGGAGCTCGCCCCTCCTCGCCCTGTCGAAGCCAAGTCTCGTTTATTGCTATTATGTCAAAGCAATGTCTTTCCACCGCTGCTATAAAGTCATCATGTTTAGTGCCAAGGGAGCCAACATTTAACAAACCAACCTTAAGATATTTTTCAGTCATGTTTAATTAATCCTTCGAACATATGTGATTTGAGACACAAATAGAAAGACAAAAGCAGCTCAATAGCCGGTTGTCGGTTAGTTGTTGAAAGGTTAATGTGGCAAAGTAGGTATTCAGCAATGTGGAAACATTGTATCAGCCGACATATATAAGCATAGTAGTCAGTAATTATAATTGTAAACAATGATACCACAATATAAATTATAAAATAAAAGTGATTATATTTGATATTGCAATTGTAAATACAAAAAATTGAAAATAATGGTCCATCGGTGTCAGAAATGTCAATATGTAAAAGGTTGTAAATATAAATAATGATTAATAATAATTGCATGTAAAATATTATACATAATAATTTCTTATAGTAAATTGTGAATAATGATCTCATGAATGAAATTGAAAATAATAGTCCATCGGTGTCAGTAATGTCAATATGTAAAAGGTTGTAAATATAAATAATGATTAATAATAATTGCATGTAAAATATTATAAATAATAATTTCTTATAGTAAATTGTGAATAATGATCTCATGTAAAAAATACACATAAATAATTTAAAATCATTGTTGTAGGTTTTAGCAACATTTGTAAACAAAGACTTCATATTTTGGATCTTGTAAGTTAGTAAGTTGTGTAATTTAAAAATGTACAATATTATAATAATTGTTATCAAATTAATATTGTTGTTACAAATAATATAAATAATTGGAATGAACAATTCCATATCTTGGTATGTGTAAATTAATAGCTTGTGTAATGAAAATAAATAATGATGATAGTTGTAAATAGTAAACTTTGTAAATAATGAATTAGGAATATAAGATAAGATGAGAAGTAAATTATAATTTGATTTAGTATCATTGATGTAAATAAAAACTAGAGATAAAACTGGTTGTGTGACTGTAAATATGTAAATATAATTGTAAATATATATAGCTAGATAGTCATAAGATTTCCTTAAAATCAAATTGCCAAATGGTACTACAGGAAACACGCACGACTTTGTGGTATGTTCGTGAAAACAAATAGAAGTATATAAACAAATCAGATTAGTGGGCGAACAGATTATTATCCAAAAATTCTGACGACATCATCCTCGCATCTGATACGCTCCGCCTTGTCTCCATCCACTCTGCGGGCCAGGATCCTCCCCCCTCTCGTCCACACGTACCTCCAGTTGTGCTTACTGCCTGCCTGCCGTGCAAGATAGAAGAGCTGGCGGTTCTGTTTGGTGAGGCGCTCGTTGATGTAGACTCGACGCGGCGGTGACGACCCACGTATGTCGAGGTCATCCGTACACAGGCCGCGGCGCACACGAGCCGCGCGAAGCAGTGTATCGCGCGTCGCACGCCTGGCGAAGCGCACGGCTATACTTCGCGGCCTTGACACAGCGGGATCGGCAGGGATGTTGCCACCAGAGGAATCTACTCTGTTACGGAATGTGGATCCGACCCGTTCCGCATGAACCACGTCCCTCTCATCAATGCTAACTCCGAGTTTAACAGCCATAGTTTTTATGATGTGAAGGGTGCTTTCCTCTTTGCTCTCAGGAATCCCGGTGATTTCTATGTCATTGTTGAATAGTTCCTGATCGCGTTCGTTGAGTTGCATCTTTAATTCAGCGATAGTATTTTGAAGACTCGGATCTGACGTGAGGACTTTTTGTTCTACCTTGAGTTCCATAGAACTCAGTCGTACCTCCAGGTTGTCCATGCGCTCGTCCGACGTCTTGAGGGAAACTTGTAACTGCGCCATTTCATCTCGTAGTTGCTGCAGTTCGAGATGCATTTGGCGGAACTCTTTCCGAAGTTCCTCTTTAAATAGGTGCAGCTCAGCGGCGAAGTCCGGGGAAGAGTTTAGGGTGACATTGAGCGTAGAGGAGTCTAATTGACTTGTATCCATGAGTTCTTCAGGGGTGCATGTCTCCGCGTGTACTATAGTCGTCCTTCCTCGCACGGGTGTATCAGCCTTGTTGTCCCTCACCACGTTTCTGTTGCACTCAGGACAGCGCCAGGTGCCAGCGATGAGACCCACAGCTGGGAGGGCGACGCAGGCGCGGTGATAGTAGGCGTTGCATTGGTTGCATTTAGCGGCCTCTATCGGTGAAAGGTATTTTGCACAACCTCCACACTTTGCTGCCGGCATAGTGTTCGTATTAATTGATTTTGATTGACACAAGCTGATCTTAGTGTTGAGCCCTGACGGTAGATGGCGCTGTTTATAATTTTCAATGTTATTGTTTCTATGGGAATGTCAATGGTGTAGTACTATCACCATAACACCGCGAGACGTCACAGGGATAAGCAGAGGAATAGGCACGGGCAGCACTTTACAAATAGTTTAAAGTTTATTCACTGTTTTTTTTTATATTTTTAGTGTTTAGGGTAGGTAAGTTAGTGAATATTATAGTCACTGTATATGGTTTTTAGTTTTTTAACGATATTTTATTGTATGCACTGCACTAACACACTGAATAACAATCTATGTGATCTGTTATAATGTCAAAATAAATATAATTCACTTTTTGTTGCTATAACAAGACTTGTTCTATTTATTTTGTTGTAACAACCGCACACGAACAGTGGTCAACTCGGCGTCCGTGACGTCACTCGTAATATCACGCTATGTCCCACGGGAGCGAGGCAGTAAACAAAAAACTAACCTAACGTAACGCGGATGAAACCGCGAGGAACAGCTAATGTACTATCGACAGAATTGAATCATGGCCCATTTCAACGACAAATCGTTTGAAGCTGCCAAAATAATAAGACTAGACGTGTGACATTTTTAATACATGTTTACGCGATTGTCGACCTAATTGTATTTGAATGTCTGTAGGAAAATAAGCTTATGGTGGGTCATGACTCCATTTTGTCGATTGTACTTTGACTTTCTTCTTGAATCTATTTATCACAAAAAATTGCATTAAAATATATTAAGTATTTTAAAAGATCCAAGCAAAATAGAGGGCGGATATAAATTCATTTTATACTGTGTAATAATTCTCAAGATATACTTTGCAAAGTTTGTCTTCGACTTTATAGACATCGGTGAAGGAAAATATCGTGAGGAAAGCTGGACTTGTAGTGAATATGACTCAGAAATCGACAATCCGCCTGATCAATGCTAGTGCCTTCTCTGTATGAGAAGAGGCCTTTGGCCTGCAGTGGAACATTAATAGGCTGGTGTTGTTATCTTCGCCTCGCCCTGGGTAGAGAATGTCTTTTTTTTTTTGGTAAGTGGGAAATCATCAAATGACTTCTCCCGCCCTACGTGTCAGACTTTTACTGACAAAAACCCACTCTTGTTCCTTCGGTTGCCCTTTATCTTCCAGGGCTGCGGTAACTATTAGAACTATTCCGCAACTTCGGCAGGGGTAGAGAATACTTGAGGTAAACTTTTGTGCCTTTGTGCATGAAGTTAAAATAAATAAATTGTTGAAGCAATTTAAGTTATAATTGTAGTGCATACAGTCCACATTCGAATAGAGTAAATAGCTAGCCGTCGATCCTATTAAATATAATGTATTAATATTTTTTAGGTTAGTTGCCAATAAACACCATTAAATTGAACCGTATTCTATCCCTACTAATATGTTGCGGAATGTTCATAATAGTTACCGTGACCCCGGAACATAAAGGGCGACCGAAGGAACATGTGTGGGTTTTAGTCAGTAAAAGTCTGACACGCCCTCCCGCCGCACCCAGGACGGGAGCAGTCATTTGATGATTTCCCACTCACCAAAAAAAAAATCCCTACTAATATTATAAATGCGAAATTAACTCTGTCTGTTACGCTTTCACGTCTAAACCACTGAACTGATTTTAATGAAATTTGGTACAGAGATAGAGTTGACCTTGAGAAAGAACATAGGATAGTTTTTATCCCGTTGAAGAGTTCTCTTGAAAACGCGATATAACCGACATCCACGCGGGCGAAGCCGCGGGCAAAACTAGTAGAACCTCAATTTAATTTAATTTATTTACATCTCTCATGTTCGGTAAGTAGGTCCTTATTACCCCCAAATGGGGCTTGTAGGTAACCAATTAGCGCTCTAGGGTATTAATGTAGCTAGAAACGCCCTAGGGCGGTAAGTAATTAAAAAAAAAACTCTTCACTCTTTCAATAAGTTCGCGTACATCTAACCATCATACTGGCAATGGACACCATGCATTCAGCCTAATAACAAAAGAGGTCGCTTCGCTATTCAGCCTTGTCTTCGTATGAGTATAATAGTCATCAATTTTAAATATCGAACGGCGAAGCTCAATTTCGTTCTTGAAAAAAATAATTAAAAAACAAAGATGAAAAAAGCGGGAAAAACTTTTACTTTAAATATTGTTTGCTTTTGGGATTTTTTTATAATTACGTTCTAATAAGAAAAAAGCATGAATTCTGCAAGTGATGAAGATATAAGCTGCACTCCCAATTCAATGAAAATGGAAGCTGAATCAGCAATTAACAATATTTTGCCTTTTTTAACTAATAAAATGTTTTATTTTTGTAATGCCGGTTTTTTTTTACTTACCTCACAATCGAGATGTAAAGCAGAGTAGTTAGCTCGGGTGTAAGCATCAATTGCACCCTCGAACTATAGGCGCCCTCGCTACGCTCGAGCGCCTAAATATCTCGGGCTGCAATTGATCCCTTACAGCCCTTGGCTACTAATCTACTATTACTGTATATAATAATACCAAGAAAGAATAAGTTGTCAAAACCCACCTGAGGTGATCTTCTCCGGCCCGAAGATCAGTTCTTCGGCGGCGCGACCGCCCATCATCGTGTCCATCATGGCGAGCAACTGTTGCTTTGTCACGTGGTATCTAGAGTACAAGAAATTCAACATATAGAATGACTATAGTACGATTTTTAATTCGAGTCAGAAAAATGACATTTGCAGTGTTGCAGGTTTTTAGTCCCAAATAAATAGTGATGTGGTACAATCGAGTTTTTACAATTAAATCTTAGTCGAGAATACTTTCTTTATTCAATATCAAATTGCCTTTAATTAAAAAAAAAAATTACATGTAATTTACGGTAATTAAATAGAAGACACACTGTTATATTATTTGTTTTTGGTAAGGTCCATATTTCTAAAATAGGGAAGATGCAATATTTTTTTTTTGTTTTGATTTTAAAGAATTCCATGTAAAATAGACCACTAATATATTAAAAAGTTAAAATGTTGTAATTTCTTGTAAAAAAAAGCGGTTTTAAATTGACAGTTTAAACTTCCGCGCGAAAACACACCAATAGTTCCGATGACGTCACTCCAGTGACACTGTATCTCTGGTTGTATTGTTCTTCTCTAATTTTTATAACTTTTTATTATTATTCGCCATTCCAGATACTTTTATTGCTAAAATTTGAAAATAAACTATAAATCAACATCTCGTGGTCATAATAATACCGCATGAAAGCATGTATGCAATGCTTTTTTATGCAAAAAAGCATGTTGACTCATATTGATATCTCCAACACCAGACGGGTCACAAACTTTGTATCAGACAGTTTTGGTGGCTGAACTTCTGATTTTAAATATTTGAAGAATCTGGATTAATAGAATCTTTACCTCCTGGACCTTGTATCATCGCAGACAGAGGCTTCAAGCATATCGAAGGTGTGTTATTTCAGTTGATTAGTTAGACCATTAGTGAACAACACTAAGAAAAGTTCAAAAGATGAAGTACTACAGTCGAAGAAAATTGCATGCCTTCGTAATCATAATTAAATAGTCATTAGAAGACTGCGCGAATTTGCTTTTCTAAAGCTAATTAATTTATTCCTACAAAACTATTTCAAGACTATTTCTGTTTACTTTGACAATGACAACTAACTGCGGGGGTGCGTTCCAAAAAGGGTAAGAATTACACGGAGTAGCGCGAAAGTTACTCTAAAGCGTTCCGCTGGCTTATTACCTATGAAACAGCAATCAGCAATATTTGCGCAGTGATCGCGCGATTAATCGCTTGACGTAAAAAAAATCGTATTATGTATGAATCGATTGCTAATCGCTCGCTGATTGTTCTAATGCACTTATTGCTACGATGACGATAAAGTAGCAATCGCAGACATTTAGACATTTAGTCATGCTTTGTTTTATTAGGTACCAAAGAGTTTTATTATATTGAATACATACCATCTTAAATAAAACAATTTTAGAAATATGGACCTTACCAAAAACAAATAATATAACAGTGTTTAATGTAATATTAAATTACCTACCGTGTATGTCTTCTATTTAATAACTTTTTTTATATAGTCAAAGGCAATTTGATATTGAATTAAAAAAAAATCTCGATTAAGATTTCATTGTAAAAACTCGATTGTATTACATCACTATTTATTTGGAACTAAAAACCTGCAACACTGGAAATGTCATTTTTCTGACTCGAATTAAAAATCGTACTATAACCTCTTTTTAATTTTCGAGTGAATTCCTCGCACGTTTTGGAACGTGCTAGTGACGTCATTCCAGTCGCTTGACGCTGATTGGTGTTTTAAATTACGTTTCATTTCATGTAATTTTAAATTCATATTTTATTGATAAAAATAAACATTATGCAAAAAAAAAGTTGCAGAGGCCCTTCATTTACATTTTTTCAACATTTTATTAATAAATTTTCAATAAATACTATGTTTGCATCTTCCCTATTGTTTTATTTAAGACGGTATGTATTCAATATTTACAATAAAAAAACGCTTTGGTACCTAATAAAACAAAGCATGACTAAACGTCTAAGTCTATCGATTGTGAAACATCACTATTGTAGCGGGTCACCCTTTTTGGTATCAGTGACAGTTGCACTTGTCATTTTTCTGACTCGAATTAAAAATCGTACTATAGTAATTAGTGTACGATACTTAGGCCCGTATTAATAGACGTCACTCAATTCTGAGACGCTCTCAAGTCTCTTGCTGTCCTTGTCATTCTAAAGGGAAAAATAAGGACAGCAATAGACTTGAGAGCGTCTCAGAATTGAGTGACGTCTATTAATACGGGCCTTAAACACGTGTTTGTGCTCAAGATAATCAACAAATTTTACTACGGGAACAAACCTGAAATCGCGAAAAAAATCCGCTGTTGATTACATTTATGATTGCCTAATGTACTGAACAGCTGATATTATTTTCGCGATTTCAGCTTTGTTCCTGGAAGGAAACATTCCTTTATTTTTAAAAAGAACTAAAACTACATTTCTAGATTTTTGAAAATGTGTCACTCCTGGGAATCGAACTGGCTTAAACGGAAAAAACAACATCTTGTATTTTTATGACGTTATTCAATAGGGTCATTCATAAGGATCAAATCATCATCATCTCCCTAGCCTTTTCCCAATCGTGTTGGGGTCGGCTGCCAGCCTAACCGGATTCAGCTGGATACCGGTGTTTTACGTGGAGCGACTGCCACTCAGACCTCCACAACCCAGTAACTGGGCGACACGATACCTCTTGGTTAGTCTGGTCATAGTTTCTGGCTAAACAGTAACGACTGTCAAAGTTCTACGAATGACAACCGGGACCAACGGCTTTACGTGCTTTCCGAGGCACGGGATGTCAGTGATGTCTAAGATAAACTTTAGAAAGTACATATGAATTGAAAAAGTCACATTGGTACTTGCCCGGATTCGAACCCACAATCTCTTACACGAGAGGCGGCCTTATCCACTGAGCCATCACGACACTATTCATAAGGATCAAATGCTTCGAACAATGATTAAAATTAAATTAGAGAAAAAATCATGAAATTTTAAGTTTTGGAATCAAAGGGCTAATACAATCGTCGAAATTTCCGTTCAAATAAAATTAAATGTGGTCGTTGTATTTACCTTTCCTTAGCGGGTATGTATGCGGTGTGTCCGAGCGAAGGCCCGCGCGGGATTATGGTCACCTTATGTAGCGGGTGCGAGTCCTGTACAGCAATAATATATTTTAAGATATTTTATTTATGCCGAGAGTCATGGTCTCAAGTACAATGCTGCCAAGAGCGAGTTTATGTTCTTTGGTCTTAGTGATACAACTTCTCATGAACCGCCATCAATTTATCTGAACGGTTCGCCTCTTACTAGAGTTAAAAAGTTAAAATATCTAGGGCACATTGTCACTGACGATCTTAGGGACAATGAAGACATTGAACGTGAACGCAGGGCGCTGGCTGTCAGGGGTAATATGTTGGTTCGCAGGTTTGCTCGCTGCTCACCAGAAGTCAAGTTAACTCTGTTCAAAGCGTATTGCCAATCTTTTTACATGAGCAGCCTGTGGATTAATTACACTCAAAAGGCATACAGCGCCCTGCGGGTGCAATGGTTGCCGCGGTTCTGCAGTGCGTCCGCGATGTTTGCCGAAGCGCGTACGGATGACTTTTACGCAATAAGACGCAAGCGTGTGGCGTCGCTGTTAAGCAGAGTACGTGGCAGCAACAATGACATTCTGAGGATAGTTTCAAATAATTTTCATTGTCCGATACACTCGCTCTGGGTTAGTATCGTGGTTGGGACAGTCAAATGAAATAGTCTATTTTTATTTTGTTACTATGTTTTGAATCTGTGGTGTAATTTTGTAACTACTAACATGGTTTATAAGTTTTTGTTGTTACTAACCATTATGGATCATGTAATCTGACATTTCAATAATAAATTAAATTAAATTAAAATTATTTAGGTCTCAAAATACAACAAAACATCTTAGGCCCTTTTGAACCCCAAATCACTGAATTACAATAGGGGTGACGACAACATTAAAGAAATAGCATTCTGTTTAATCTGTCTACTGTTAAACGAATTAAACGTCTTTATTTTGTAAATAAGTAAAAAGAGTAAATAAGTAAAGGAGATGTCCGCTTTTTGTATGGACGTTGGTTTTTTATTCCGAGAAAAATCCAACCAGCATCAAAGTCCACTCTAATAAATACAACAAAAATATGGAACTTAGAACTAATTAAATAATATTTTTAAACACTCCCATTTTAGCGAAAAATCATAAAATAATAATTTAATTAAATAATGATTTCTATTGATTAATTGATTTCAGAACGCACCCCTAATCGGCTCAACACATCGTTATCTGTTACACAGTTTACACTGACAGTTCTCCAGTGTCAATTTTGATAAGTTTACTTTTTTTGGATGTGTTCACTTTATTTACTTACAGAATTTAAAAAAGTTTGTTCGTTTTAGAAGTAAATTCCCACTAAAATAAAAAAAGATTGGGGATCTTCAAAAATGTATGATATAGTTAAAAGTACTAGGTTTTGAGATGTCTATCCAAATATATTTAACTGACCCTGGTTAGATTTATGAAATAATAAAAAAAACCATTTATGGACATGTCCTTTGGGGTGTTGAGTGTAGGGTGTACATATGGAGGTGTAGAGTGTACATATGGAGGTGTAGAGTGTACATATGGAGGTGTAGAGTGTACATATGGTGGTGTAGAGTGTACGTATGGGTGGTGTACATCATGTAAGGGTTGTAGAGTGTACATATAAGGTGCGTGTAAGTGTAGGGTGTGAATTAGGGGTGTACATACCTTAGTAAAATACGCTACAATAGCGTGTCCCCCCTCGTGGTAGGCAGTGATAGTGTTGGCCTCCTCGTCGGGCAAGCGTGAGCGTCGCTCGGGGCCCATCAGCACTTTGTCTCTGGCGTCCTCTAGGTATTTCATAGACACTGTCTTTGCGCCGTCTATCGCAGCCCTGTACAATTTATTATGTTGGTATTATTTGATTGTTATTCTAGATGTATTTAGCTGTAGGTTTTCCATGCTCTAAATAAATAAATTATAATAGTTGTTATTTTATTTACGTATCAAGCTGAAGGTAAGCTTTAATAATGATGTTTATAATTAAAACTTTGCATGCGGTACGGTGAAATGTGTTGAGACCTTTTAAAATTATCCACCTGTTTTGTAAACATACATTTTTTGCAAATAAATGTTTTCTAATTCTATTTCTCAATGTAAGATTAACTATTTTATTTTATTATGGAAAACAACAAACAATTGTACATTTTGTCTTAAATCTAAGTATACAATAAATTAGATTAATGTACAATCAGCAACGTTTCCACATATTACAATTAACTATGGGGGATGAATAAATAAAAAATCACTGAGATTGAAGTAATTTCACCTACATTTAACGTAAATATCCCGCTGTTGCTATCCTCACTGAATATATCTACATATCCCACTTCTGCTACCTCACTAAATATATCTTACTTGAGCGCGGCCTGGTTGACCATGTTCTCGAGGTCGGCGCCGGTGAAGCCGGTGGTACCTCTGGCCACACGTGCTCTCCTCACTGAATATATCTACATATCCCACTCCTGCTACCTCACTGCTACCTCACTAAATATATCTTACTTGAGCGCGGCCTGGTTGACCTTGTTCTCGAGGTCGGCGCCGGTGAAGCCGGTGGTACCTCTGGCCACACGTGCTATCCTCACTGATTATATCTACATATCCCACTTCTGCTACCTCACTAAATACATCTTACTTGAGCGCGGCCTGGTTGACCATGTTCTCGAGGTCGGCGTCGGTGAAGCCAGTGGTACCTCTGGCTACACGAGCTATCCTCACTGAATATATCTACACATCCCACTTCTGCTACCTCACTAAATATATCTTACTTGAGCGCGGCCTGGTTGACCATGTTCTCGAGGCCGGCGTCGGTGAAGCCAGTGGTACCCCTGGCTACACGAGCTATCCTCACTGAATATATCTACATATCCCAACTAATATATCTTACTTGAGCGCGGCCTGGTTGACCATGTTCTTGAGGTCGGCGCCGGTGAAGCCGGTGGTACCTCTGGCCACACGTGCTCTCCTCACTAAATATATCTACATATCCCACTAAATATATCTACATATCCCACTTCTGCTACATCACTAATACATCTTACTTGAGCGCGGCCTGGTTGACCATGTTTTCGAGGTCGGCTCCGGTGAAGCCGGTGGTACCTCTGGCTAACACGTCGACATCGACGTCAGAGTGTCTGACTCGAGCGAGGTATAGTTCTAGGATCTCGCAACGTCCGCCGTAGTCGGGGGTTGGGACTGACACCTGGAACAAATAGCTAGGTTAAACAGGAAATACATCGAGATGGCCTCATTTTTGACATCTGCACGTCAAAGAATATGCAAAGACACCCGTGACGCATAATGTGAAAAATTTCATAACCGCCATCTTGGGTTTCCAAATTGATCAGAAGAGTCAAGCTGCGTAAATGTCAATGAGAGTTTTTGGCAGCACGTAGGCGTCAGGTCCAAGTGCAGCGTGATTGGTGAATTTTGACATATCCGTCGATAAAACGGCATGACATTGACAGATATGTCAAAAATTCACCAATCGTGCTGCAGTTTGACCTGACGCCTACGTATTGCCATCTAGCGGATTTCTCATACGCAAAAACCCTCATTGCGCAAGTGTCCTTCTCGTGGTTTTTGGGCAAAGAAAGTGTCAAGTTTTGCAAGTATTTATTCTGGCAAAGAAAATCGCCAAAATGTTTTGCAGAAATGGTTTTTTTTTTTTCAAAATTATGTAGAAAAAAGGCTAGTGATAGTGAAGATGATGAGTCGCTTCTTGTTAAACATTTGTGTATGTTGGAACTACACTAGAACTCGGAATTTGAAAGAGGCTTGACAATAGATCACATAAAATATAACTGGACTGTAACCCATTATTCTCCGGGGTTGCGGAATATTTATAGTGGTTACCGTGACCGTGGAACATAAAGGGCAATCGAAGGAACATGAGTGGGTTTTAGTCAGTAAGAGTCTGACACGCCCTCCCGCCGCACCCAGGACGGGAGCAGTCATTGGATGATTTCCCACTCACAAAAAAAAAACATAATTATGGAACCCTTCCAGAATGACGAGTCCGATTGAATAACAGTGATTATCGAGAAATAGATCATACTAGGTGTATTTTTGGTCTTGCACAAACCGCTAGGAGATGATTCTACTCATAAAAACAAACAACTTTTATTATAGAACCAACTCTGAAATCGCGAAAAAAATATCAGCTGTTTCATACATTATAGTCGGGAGGGCATTGAGCTTTTGTTAGAAACAGCTGATATTTTTTTCGCAATTGTATCTCATAGCGGGTTGTGCAAGACCAAAAATACACCTAGTATAAAACACTGATATACAAATGAATCCGATTACACTGGAAGACGTCTTAAACAAAATTAGAAAAAGGGCTAGGGAAATCAGAAGCTGGTTAGTTTTTTTTTTTTTTTTGGTGAGTGGGTAATCATCAAATTGACTTCTCCCGTGTCAGACTTTTACTGACTAAAATCTAATCATGTTCCTTCGGCTGCCCTTTATGTTCCGGGGCCCACAGCTGATTTTTATTTCGCGATTTCCGGTTTTTTTTACAAATCACCAGTCAACCTATATATGAGGGGTATAGATCAAATGCAGCTCGTAACATAGTTTTTCAAATTTCAACTGTGAATATCAAACAGATCTTTAAATTGTCTATGTTATCCACTAAATACTTAGCGCCTTACTAATAAACGCTGCATAAAGTTATGACAGGTTTATACGTCAAAAAATGTATGGTTACACAGGCTTTATTCATGACATAACTTTACACAGTGATTATTAGTAAGGGCATTAGAATCAAACCCGGCTGAATAAGGTAGAAAAACCGATTTTTAAACAAGCATCGGGATCAAAGTAAGCTTATTTTGCGTCTGTAAAATTCAAAGGCAGCTTAAATTGGCGTCGACCAATCAGAACGCTGCAATGGTTTAAAAATGAATATGGCGTCGGAAACAGGTTCTGTACAACTGATGATGTAGGTCCGTATTATGGGCCTAATCAATCTGAAATAAAATAAATTCTATTCTCCATGCTAGCCTCACCTCGACATCGAACCGCCCCGGCCGCAGTAGCGCCTGGTCGAGGTCGTCCCTTCGGTTGGTGGCGCCGAGCACGATGACTCCCTCGTTCTGGTGGAAACCGTCCATCTCCGACAGGAGCTGGTTGATGGTCTGCGGCCAGGAGTCAGGGGTTAGCTACTTTCTTTACTATTATTTTTAAAATTATTTTATTTATTTAAAAAGGCTTACCTACAACTGTTACACTAATAAACACTATAAAAAAGATACAAGCGATAGTGCTAGCTAAACTAGCTATTATAGTATTAACCAAAGAATTCTACTAAATCAACCATCATTGGAAATTTATTTATTAATGAACAGCGGTATCTGTATAAATCTAGTTTAAAGGTTGTGTCTACCTATACTAACAAAAGTGGATTAAATAATTTCACAAATACAAAAATTACTAAAAAAAGGCAGAAGTCATAAAAAAATTACTTACACCCTGTATATGTATGTATATTCTAATTCTTTAATGTATATGTTACCTGGTTAGCATAAGGATGTAAGACACTGTTGGTCCGTTTGGCTCCGACTGAATCTATTTCGTCTATGAATATCACACACGGAGCGCGCTCTTTGGCTGCCTCTGAAACAAACAAATTACAAATAAATATATTGGGACAACTCACACACGGTCATCACTTCATCAGATCCCAAGCTAAGCAGAGTTTGTGTTATGGTAACCAGACAACCAATATACATTACTTATACAACGTGTATTTTTGGTCTTGCTCAACCCGCTAGGAGATGATTCTACCCATGAAAACAAACATCTTTTATTATGGAACCAACTCTGAAATCGTGAAATAAATTCAGCTGTTTCATATATTCTGGTCGGGAGGACATTGAACTTTTGTTAGAAACAGCTGATATTTTTTTCGCGATTTCAGAGTTTTTATTTATTTATTTATTTATTTATTATCTATAAACATTTACCATTACAGGCTAACCCAATTCGATAAATGCACCTTATTTACTAAAATTTTATTTATACTTATCTATCTAACTAATCTATCTATAACTAATGATGAACAATGCATTCCTTGTGAATTCACTCAGAGAACAACAAAATATGTCCGTTTCACTCGCTATGAGGTTGAGCGTGCGCAGTGCACGCGTCAGCGGCGCCTCCCCTAACAGGTTGGTCCGCGCGCGCGGTTCCACTAGCAGTCGTGGCTGACGTCGTCGCCACACGTACCTGTCCGGAACACACAGACTCACCTGCCCGAGAACAACTGCATTATGCACCTTTCCTCTTAATAATTTAAATATATATGAGGCTAGTGCCAGGTCCCTCCTAACCCTTAACTCGTTGTATCCCACCATGCCTAGAATAAATAGGGTAGGATACATTAACGGGTAAAAGGGATAGACTCCGTAGTAGCGCATATATAAATATCTAATAAATTTATTTTGAACCTTCTCCAGCATAAGACTATATTTAGCTTCATGCGGAGCCCAGATGACTGCATTACATTCTAACTGGCTCCTCACCAATGCATTATATAATGCTATAATAGCTTTCACATTCGTGAATCCTCGTTGGTTCCATAATAAAGTTGTTTGTTTTTATGAGTAGAATCATCTCCTAGCGGGTTGTGCAGGACCAAAAATACACCTTGTATAATTTATAAATTCATACAAATTAAAGATAAATTACACACAACACAGAACAATCATGCTCATCACACAAAGTTTGTCCTGGGTGGGAATCGAACTCACGACCTCCGGCTTAGCAGTCAGGGCCACTAACCACTAGACCAACAGGCCCGTCAAACAAATGCTAATAGTTGTAGTACTAGTCGTAGAGCTCCCTAATATAAAAGTTGAGCTCACGATGCATGTTGAGCAAGGTTACCAATATTGTTATATGAACTTTCTTCAATAGACTTGTCCCGAAATCTATTCTGCATGTTCGTTACACAAAAATGTTGATTTATGTCTGGACTTTAAAGGCTTGGGCACACCAAAAGCAGTTGCAGTGCGGTAGCAGTGCGTCTCCGTTAGAAAATAATGTAGTTATATGAGGGATGACACACTGAACAAACGCGGGCCCGCTGATCCTACCTGCTCCGCCACTGCACCGCGCACGCACTGCTCTTCTACAAAACTTTTGGACGGGAGCAGCGCAGGCGCGGGGCGGTGGCAGCGCGGGCGCGGGGCGGCCGCAGTGAGTACACGTTGTATTACTACGTCCGCCATATTGACTAGTCACACCAAAGTAGTTGCGCGGGACAGACGCAGCGCGGGTCGTAAACGGTTGTGATTTTTTACAACTTTATCATGGAAACGAATGAAAAATTGATTGAGTTGGTGAGGAAATAGAAGGAAATATAATGGAAGCTCTGTAGCTTGTATCAGTTTTCATTATTGTCAATCGTATCATTTCATGCAATTCTTCAAAAGAACTCTTCGACATCCGAAAATAAGTATAGAACCTATCTTCAAAAGATTCTAATTCCCGACATAGACGATGGTACTCCCCATATTCTTCTCTTCTCTTATTTACATCGTGAACCCATAGTCTTTTTTTTTACTTAAAGCTAGAAGCAACAATAGCTCCTCTTCGTCAGAGTCAGAACCGTTCAACATCTTGAAGTGTACTGAGTGTGGCTATCGATACGACACACATAACGCAGTTACAAAGCAGGCCCGCATTCAAACTGCTTTCTGACTGCTCACGTTTCTGGTGTGACATCAACCGCGGCGCAACTGCCCTGCCCTGCTAAGGTGCTGCGCTTGTCCTGCTTTTGGTGTGCCCAAGCCTTAATAGAGACGATAATCCCTGAGTTTGTTTCGGCATTTCTTCCCAGATCTAGTCAGCTAGTAAATCACTCTATTCAGTTTTAAAAATTATGACGGTAAAAGTGACTTAATATCCAACTTGCATAATAAACAATTTCATTTCATTTTTAGGATTTTGAAGGGCTCATACACAAAAGTGTTGCAACGCCAGCAACTGCGAGCTCACACAACACACTGTAACTTACTTAGAGTCGGATTGCTTTACCGGTTTGAATTTATTTATTTCTTAAAGATTACAAATCACTTATCCGTACTAATATTATAAATGCGAAAGTAACTCTTTCTGTCTGTCTCTTCTTCACGCCTAAACCGCTGAACCGATTTGAATGAAATTTGGTACAGATATAGTCTGAGACCCGAGAAAGGACATAGGACAGTTTTCATCCCGGAAATCCCCCGGGAACGGGAACTATTAATTCACGCGGACGAAGACGCGGGCAAAAGCGTCATAAATAAATAAACAATTTTGTTTATTTATAAGGCTAAAATAAAGAGAGGTTGTATAGAAACTGTGTCTTACATTTGGTAATTGAATAAATACTCAATATGCGTCGCAGTTTACTGCGTTGCGAAAATGCCCAACAAATTTGACAAGCCATAAGAACTCCCCAGAAATTGTTAAGATTAATGGCGAGTTAAATATACGTTACTAAGCACTGACTTTGGCTTAGCACTATACCTGTCACCGTTACACAACTGCCGAACGTCAAGTGTACGATAGAGACGGGAACATGGCTAAGCCAAAGTCAGTGCTTAGTATACAACACTCACTGAACAGATCGCGAACTCGTCGCGCGCCCTGTCCGACCAGTATCTCGTCGAACTCGGGCCCGGCGGCGTGGAAGATATAACTATATAACATACAACACTCACTGAACAGATCGCGAACTCGTCGCGCGCCCTGTCCGACCAGTATCTCGTCGAACTCGGGCCCGGCGGCGTGGAAGATATAACTATATAACATACAACACTCACTGAACAGATCGCGAACTCGTCGCGCGCCCTGTCCGACCAGTATCTCGTCGAACTCGGGCCCGGCGGCGTGGAAGATATAACTATATAACATACAACACTCACTGAACAGATCGCGAACTCGTCGCGCGCCCTGTCCGACCAGTATCTCGTCGAACTCGGGCCCGGCGGCGTGGAAGATATAACTATATAACATACAACACTCACTGAACAGATCGCGAACTCGTCGCGCGCCCTGTCCGACCAGTATCTCGTCGAACTCGGGCCCGGCGGCGTGGAAGATATAACTATATAACATACAACACTCACTGAACAGATCGCGAACTCGTCGCGCGCCCTGTCCGACCAGTATCTCGTCGAACTCGGGCCCGGCGGCGTGGAAGATATAACTATATAACATACAACACTCACTGAACAGATCGCGAACTCGTCGCGCGCCCTGTCCGACCAGTATCTCGTCGAACTCGGGCCCGGCGGCGTGGAAGATATAACTATATAACATACAACACTCACTGAACAGATCGCGAACTCGTCGCGCGCCCTGTCCGACCAGTATCTCGTCGAACTCGGGCCCGGCGGCGTGGAAGATATAACTATATAACATACAACACTCACTGAACAGATCGCGAACTCGTCGCGCGCCCTGTCCGACCAGTATCTCGTCGAACTCGGGCCCGGCGGCGTGGAAGATATAACTATATAACATACAACACTCACTGAACAGATCGCGAACTCGTCGCGCGCCCTGTCCGACCAGTATCTCGTCGAACTCGGGCCCGGCGGCGTGGAAGAAGGGCACTCGGGCCTCCCCGGCGACTGCGCGGGCCAACAAGGTCTTGCCTGTGCCCGGAGGACCCACCAGGAGAACTCCCTTCGGCAGCTTGCCGCCCAGGAGGGAGAACTTCTCTGGATTCTTTAAGAACTCCACCTTGAGGAAAAAGCGTTAAGGACCCATTTATTTTTGAACTTGAGAGGAAAAAGAAAATTAAAGGACCCATTCATTATTTCCATACAAAAACGGTCTGTTTTAGTTACCTAAGGACGAACTTTTAATGAGGGTTTTTGCGTATGAGAAATCCGCTAGATGGCAATACGTAGGCGTCAGGTCCAACTGCAGCATGATTGGTGAATTTTTGACATATCTGTCAATGTCATGCCGTTTTATCGACAGATATGTCAAAATTCACCAATCATGCTGCAGTTGGACCTGACGCCTACGTGCTGCCAAAAAACCCTCATTCATTCTAGTGCTGATTCTCTTGTTAACTTAAGTTTATATTTCTATTTCCATTTCATTAAGAAAAGAATAGAAGAATCATGTTAGTTTATTCCTGTCAAATCAGACAGCGAACGGCCGAAATAAATCGACGTATTTTGAGTAGCCATGTTTTTAATCGCGCATCATTATCTGTTGAGTATCTTAGTTTAAAAGGACTACGCTAATATTTTATTTTCTGTCCTTTTTTTTAATGAAATAAAGAGAAAAAGATGCGCAGAACTTAAATTTAGTTATTTTATCATCAGCTGATTTTACTTTATTACTAATCTACATAGCTTTAGCTATTTGGCACACATTTTTGAAAAGTTTTGAATATTTCGCAACGTACTGATGAAAACTTAATATACATTGTGCTGGCTCACACATTATTTTCATTGTTTGAGGAATGCTGTTTATTTGTAAACTTGTGAACACTATGCTCGCTGACATTATGTAGCTTCCATTTCCTAATTTATATTAATTAGTAGTTGCTTTTTTGTTATATACATGTAATTATTGACGGAAATGGTTTTGGATTATATTCATTCTAATTCACATTTAACCATGTAAAAAAAAAGCTTTGTAACACGATTATTACTATATTATTATTATTATTACTTACCAGTTACTATTCTATTATTATTCTAGATGAATTTAGCAGTAGGTTTTCCATGCTCTAAATAAATAAATAAATTATTTTTAAAACGGTAAGTATGGAGTTTCTTGCCCATTCTTCTCCATACGAAACTACATTTTGGAATGGGCAACTAGAATCACTTTTGTAAATGACGTTTCAAAGTGCCTTTTTTTGGCCTAATAAAAATAAACGATTTGACTATTGACTATTGTTTGTGAAGAAGGGAATCGGTGCCATTGGCTAATTTCAAGGTTTAGAAGGATCTGCAATTACTCCGCGATCTAAAGATCAATAGTTCCTTTTTGGAGTGAAGTGACATAGATAAGCTGTGTTCGCCTTAGTATTATCATAGTATCACATACGAGCTAATAGATATGTTAAGAAGAAAGTTAACTCTTGAAGAAGTATGCCATCATATCGGTTAATCCTTTGAACACACGTGATTCGAGACACAATAGAAAGACAATAGCAGCCCGACAGCCGGCTGTCGTGCTCGTCGAAAGGTTAATTAACTCCTACTTCCCCCTACATAGCAACTTAAATTAACGAATCTGTGTTATCTGTGGTTACTTACAACATCCTTAAGCTCTTGTTTCGCTTCGTCAGCCCCCTTGACGTCGTCAAAAGTGACCGATATATCTTCTGGGTCCACCTCCACTTGGTTACCCAGCTGGATCCTGTACAACAATAAAATTAATCCGTGCTAATATTATAAATGCGAAAGTAACTCTGTCTGTCTGTCTCTTCTTCACGCCTAAACCACTGAACCGATTTGAATGAAATTTGGTACAGATATAGTCTGGGACCCGAGAAAGGACATAGGATAGTTTTCATCCTGGAAATCCCCCGGGAACGGGAACAATTTTTCCACGCGAACGAAGTCGCGGGCAAAAGCTGGTTTAATAATTATATATGTACATGTCGTGATATCCTTGTGGTTAAGACGCCCGCCTCTCATGCAAGAAGTTGTGGGTTCGAATCCGAGCAAGTACCAATGTGACTTTTTCAATTCATATGTACTTTGTAAAGTTTATCTTGGACATCACAGACATCGGTGACGGAAAACATCGTGAGGAAAGCTGGACTAGTAGTAAATATAAGTTCGAAATCGCCAATCCGCTTTGAGCAAGCGTGGTGATCAATGCTCGTGCCTTCTCTGTATGAGAAGAGGCCTTTGCCTTGCAGTGGGATAGTAATAGGCTAGTATTATTTATAATTTTGTACATCTGATATCGTCACCGAGGCCTTGCAAACTTTGACGGTATCAACAGGCAACACAACAAAAAAAACTAATTAGTCCTGAAGATAGTGAAATAGGGGAGAGGAGAAAGCGCGAAAGATGGGGGAAATGGGAGGAGAAAAGGAAGGGGCAAAGAGGGGTGGAGAAAGGGGAAGGGGGGAAAGAGAAAGGGAAAGATAAAGGGAAAGAGGGGCAAGAGAAAGGGGAAGGGAGAAAGCGGGGTGGAAAAAGGGGAAAGAGGGGTGGAGATAGGGGAAATAGGGAAAGAGGGGTAGAGATAGGAGAAATGGGGATAGAGGGGTGGATATAGGGAGCAAAGAGAGAAAGAAGAGTGGAGATAGAGAAAAGGATAAAAGAGGGGTGGAGGGAAGGGGAAGGGAAAAAGGGGTGGCGACAAGGGGAAGAGGGGATGGTAGAACACTTACCTGAACACAGTGCCGCTGACGGAGGCCATGAGGCTCACGAAGATGGTGAGGAACAGCACGATGGTGAGGAGTTGCTGCACCAGCTTCAGGTATTTGGATGCCTTCGTGCCGCGCACGTTGTCTGGGTGAGAACCTAGGGACGACGTGTAATGGTACAGTCAGAAAAAAAAGTTCTTAATGTTAACTAATTAGTATTACCAATTTTATGTAACGTGTGACGTTACAATGTAAATGTGAAGTCCCAAAAGTGTAAAAGAAATGATAATTATGAGTAAAATTCGGGCGCCAGGGAACTCCACTATACAAAATACAAAGATAGCAAAATGTGTCAGAAGAGATGAACTTTTAGCGCCTTACTAATAAACGCTGCATAAAGTTATGACAGGTTTATACGTCAAAAAATGTATGGTTACACAGGCTTTATTCATTGCATAACTTTACACAGTGATTATTAGTAAGAGCATTAATCAGCTGGCGGGAGGCTAAATAAGGGAAATAAAACTAACATTCTCTTTTGTCTTTCCTTTATTATTATGGCCCGTAGCTTCGTACACGCATATAAAATATGTTAAAACCAATCACTAAGATTATTAATAGCTTATTAGCTAATTAGTTAAGGTTCATAATAGGCGGTTTTTTTTTATTTCGATAGGCCGTAACCTTTTTTTTTTGTTGAGTGGGAAATCATCAAATGACTGCTCCCGTCCTGGGTGCGGCGGGAGGGCGTGTCAGACTCTTACTGACTAAAACCCACTCATGTTCCTTCGATTGCCCTTTATGTTCCAGGGTCACGGTAACTATTATAAACATTCCGCAACCCCGGCAGGCGTTGGCCCTGTTGGGCCCCTTCCTGTGCTGACTTCTCTTTGAGGCGCGCGTGGAACGCTAACGAGCAGTCGACGCGGTCCTGGTCCTAGCCGGGCGGCGAGCTAATAGGCCGTAACCTACCGTTACGAGCAGCGTATGTAGATTGTGGCATTGCCAAACATAACACAAAACATATCTGTGTTATGTGGCGGCTGAAACGTGAAATTTTGCACAGAGGTTCCTTTTTAAACGTAGCGGAGGATATTAATAGTTTTTTGGAAATACAACCGGGAAGGAATATTTTTAAAAGAGTACCCGTGGAGTTTCTTGTCCATTCTTCTCCATATAAAAAAAACTATCTTTTGGAATGGGCGACTATTATCAACAATTTTTTTTTAAATCTAATTGACGTTCCAAAGTGCCTCTACGGTCTAATGAAAATAAACATTTTGAATTTTGAAACGACGCTGTGGTAGAAATCTAATTAATAAGATAGAAGTTACAGAAAAGTTACAGTCAAATCATTTATTTTCTAACCAAAAAAAGCACTGAGAAACGTCATTGACGGGCCTGTTGGTCTAGTGGTTAGTGACCCTGTCTGCTAAGTCGTAGGTCGTGAGTTCGATTCCCACCCAAGACAAACTTTGTGTGGAGAGCATGATTGTTTTATTATACTTTAAACTTTCGCGTTGTATATTTAAACTTCAAATAAAAAGGTAAAAAAAGGTAATAAAAAGATATGTGCGCGTTAAATCCCGATAAGCAGTGAAGTTTAAGCATGATTGTTTGTTCTGTGTCTGGGTGTAATTTATCTATAATATGTATGTATTTATAAATCATATATGTATGTTTATCAGTTGTCTGGTTACCACAGTACAAGCTCTGCTTAGTTTGAGATCAGATGACCGTATGTGATTTGTCCCTGGATATTTATTATTTATTTATTTACAAAAGTGATTCTAGTTGGGCATTCCAAAATGTAGTTTCGTATGGAGAAGAATGGGCAAGAAATTCCATACTTACTTACTCTTTCCTCCTTCTTTGTCCCTAATTCTTACCTGCGAGGTACCCCTCGGCGAAGGCGATCTTGATCTTGTCCTTCTGCTGGTGCGTGAGGTGGTTCGAGTCCTCGTTGAGGAGCTTCTCCAGCCGCGGTGCTACCTCAGGGTATTGCTGCTTCTCGGACGGCTCGTGAGATGTTAGTCCTGGGAGTGGAAAATAAGATTTTGTTTACAAACAAGTTACGTACAAGGAGTAGGCAGGATAGTTCCTTGCAAAAAAAAACAAAAATAGTTCCAAGCTACCAGTGGTCTGGGCTCCAGAGAGAAGAACCTCCTGACAATGCGAGCTGTGTCCAAAAGTACTGCCTCCTGAATCAAGCCCTTGATCCAGGCATCCAACGAGTGCCTCCTTAGGTGTTGTTTTTTTTTTTTTTTCAAGAAAACATTTGTAAACATGAATTTAATAATGTAGTCCAGTCAAAATAGACATTCCAGTTTGCATTAATTCCCAACAAGCTGGATTTTTGTGCAGACCTTGAATACGTCATTACAAATGATATGTTAAGCGTTGTTTTTTAATCGAGGACAAAGGTCACAAATTCGCGTTTTTTTGCGTATATCTCTGAAACAACGAGAGCTATCAAAAAATGGTAAAGACAAAGTATGTTCATCGTAAAATTGTCAGCAAAAATATATCAACACTTTTCTTCTACAAAGCATCGCTTTCGAGATATCGTGAATTTAGACAGCAGGAAAGTCGTATTTTCGAAGTGTAACAATCACTGTGGTACTTAGCGTCAGTAGCGACTAAGTCATATTCATACTGAATGCGGGTAATGACAATATAATAAAAAACCGGCCAAGAGCGTGTCGGGCCACGCTCAATGTAGGGTTCCGTAGTTTCCCGTCCGTCACAATAAGTGTTCCCACTTATAAGTTTAAAAAAAGGCTTTTGTTACGTTGACATACTAAAATTATTTTGTACAACCTTTTTGTCTTTTTTGTACAAAAACTGTGCTTTCTATCAAGTTCAAAATAATTTTCCTAGAAAGTCCTTATAAAGTTCTATTTTCCAGATTTTTTTCATATTTTTTAAACCTTCGGATCAAAAGTTAGAGTTATTGACATTATCAAAAAATGATTTTAGTAAACCCCTATTCATTTTTCAATACCTATCTAACAATATATCACACGTCAGGGTTGAAATAAAAAAAAAATCACTTCCCTCTTTACATATAGGGGGGCTACCCTAATAAAACATTTTTTTCCAATTTTTATTTTACCACTTTGTTGGCGTGATTGATATACATATTGGTACCAAATTTCAGCTTTCTAATACTAACGGTCACAGAGATTAAGCGAGGACGGACGGACAGACAGACAGACATGGCGAAACTATAAGGGTTCCTAGTTGACTACGTAACCCTAAAAAGGGTAATAGCCAAGAGCCTCGACCAACACCTAAGGAGACTCTCGTTGAATGGCTGGATCAAGGGCTTGATTCAGAAGGCAGTACTTTTGGACACGGCTCGCATTCTTAGGAGGTTCCTCTCTCTGGAGCCCTGACCACCGGTAGCTTGGACTTATTTTTGATATATTTTTTTTATAAAGGAGAATGCTCATGAAGTATGAAATAAACAACCCAGGCTGGGCGCAAATGAATTGTATCTCAGGTTTTAGTAAGACCCTGTAATAAAATGCCACATAGGTGGCATCATCAAAATAGATGGCTAAATGTAAGAAATTGCTATTTGTTTAGTGGCAGGGATTATTTATTTATTACATTTCACATTTTTACAAAAAAAATGAGATACATTCCGTTTGCGCCAAGCCTGGGTTTTTTTTTGAGCACTGTCCTTTATTTAAAAATGTATTCACCTAATATGATTAAAAATAAATTGATGGAAATTTAGTAACTAATAATAATAATAATAGTCGTGATGGCCTAGTGGTTAAGGCGCCCGCCTCTCATGCAAGTGATTGCGGGTTCGAATCTGGGCAAGTACCAATGTGACTTTTTCAATTCATATGTACTTTCTAAAGTTTATCTTAGACATCACAGACATCGGTGAAGGAAAACATCGTGAGGAAACCTGGACTTGTAGTTAATTTAAGTCCGAAATCGCCAACCCGCCTTGAGCAAGCGTGGTGATCAATGCTCGTGCCTTCTCTGTATGAGAAGAGGCCTTTGCCCAGTAGTGGGACAGTTATAGGCTGGTATTATAATTTTTATTATTATTATTAATAATATACTTTGGAAAGCATATTAATTATGTCTACACGATCCATCTGTCTGAGGTATCAGTCAGATTTTTTTTTGTTAATGATAGCCTTATTTATAATGCATAGTAAAATACTTACGCAGTCTATTGATAAGGTTGGGGTTCCGTTTGAGGTCCGCGTGAATGCCCCGCTCGGTCTTGAACCCGCGTACCTGTATCGAGTAGCCGAACGTGCCCAGACTCCGGCCGCGCAGGACCGCCAGGTTGTCTGTGAAACTGAACCTGCAAAATTGGGGGTTCATTTTAGTTAATTAAAAATAATAAATATCCTGGAACAGGTCACACACGACCATCTGATCCCAAACTGAGCAGAGCCTGCACTATAGTAACCAAAAAACTGATAAACATTCTTATGATTCATAAATACAGTAGCTTTTGCCCGCGACTCCACTCCCGTTGCCGTGGGATTTCCGGGATGAAAACTATATTATGTCCTTTCTCGGGTTCCAGACTATGCGCCTTACTAATAAACGCTGCATAAAGTTATGACAGGTTTATACGTCAAAAATGTATGGTTACACAGGTTTTATTCACTGCATAACTTTACACAGTGATTAATAGTAAGGGCATATATCTGTACCAAATTTCATTCAAATCGGTTCAGTGGTTTAGGCATGAAGAAAAGACAAACAGAGTTACTTTCACATTTATAATATTAAGTATGGATAATATCTATACTAATATTATAAAGATGAAAGATTTGTATTTTTGTGTGTAACGAATAAACTCAAAAACTACTGAACCGATGTAAAAAAAAATTATTAGAAAGTTACATTATCCAACCCTGAGTAACATAGGCTATATAATATCATGCTATGTCCCACGGGAGCGAAGCAGTAACCAAAAACCTAAAGTACGGCGGGTAAAACCGCGAGGAACAGCTAGTAATAATTATTCTGCGGCAAAATTCTAGATCACGCCGCACAATTTTCTTGTTTTGGATTAAAATGCCTAATCTTCTTTATATATATGAAAATTGAATCCCCTTTTCGGAAACACCATCATTCGTTTAATTTTTTTATTAATTAGACGCGATTTAATTAATGAATTTGTTTTTAAATCTCTTGCTCGACTCAAGTCGAGTGTGAGTGAAAACTAAAATCAACATGATTGTCAACACGTAAATAAATTAAAGTCGAAATGTATTCACAAATTTTAATTTACATTGCAAATTCCAATTTATTTAATAGAAGTTGGCTCTTAATTAGCCGTGACGTGTAAACTAACTTTAAGTTGACGTGTAAACTAACTATAGTCGAGATGTAATCTAACTACAGCCGAGATGTAAACAAACTGTAGTAGACATGTAAACCAAATGCAGTTGACGTGTAAACTAACTTTAAGTTGACGTGTAAACTAACTATAGTCGAGATGTAATCTAACTACAGCCGAGATGTAAACAAACTGTAGTAGACATGTAAACCAAAAGCAGTTGACGTGTAAACTAACTATCAGTTGACGTGTAAACTAACTATAGTCGAGATGTAAACTAACTACAGACGAGATGTAAACTAACTGTAGTCAACATGTAAATTAACTGTAAATCACTTACTTCGTCCTCCCGCCATTGAAGCCGACGGTGACAGTGGGTAGTAGCGACCAGCCATTCTTGTTCTTCTCAAAGCTGTCGGCGGATATGTGAGAGACCTTCCTGACTGACGTCAAGTCGCGCAGGCGCACTCCACGTGGGCCCGAGGCAAGGGAACGCAGTTGAACACTTTTCATATCACTGGAAGAGAAATAATAATCCATACATCACTACATACTATAAACCTGCCGGGGTTGCGGAATGTTTATAATAGTTACCGTGACCTCGGAACATAAAGGGCAATCGAAGGAACATGAGTGGGTTTTAGTCAGTAAGAGTCTGACACGCCCTCCCGTCGCACCCAGGACGGGAGCAGTCATTGGATGATTTCCCACTCACCAAAAAAAAAGAAAAAAAAACTACATACTATAAAACAAAGTCGCTTTCTCTGTCCCTATATCTCTATGTATGCTTAAATCTTTAAAACTACGCAACGGATTTTGATGTGGTTTTTTTTAAAAGAAAGTGTGATTCAAGAGTTAGGTTTTTAAGTATAATTCATGCTTAATATACTTAGTAGAGAAATGCCGGGATTTTTAAATATTTGTAACACCCGTGCGAAGCTGGGGCGGGTCGGTAATCCGTACTAATATTATAAATGCGAAAGTAACTCTGTCTGTCTGTCTCTTCTTCACGCCTAAACCACAGAACCGACGAATTGACGTGATTTTTTAAATGGAGATAGTAGAAGGGGTGGAAAATGACATAGGCTACTTTTCGTCTCTTTCTAACGCTAGCGAATCAAAAGCTAGTATACTATACTGATAACAAAAATAATAAAAAGCACAAGTACTATAGAACACAGATTTATAATACTAATTTCTACAAATAAAGAAGCGCATCTTGAACAATTTTTGAACGTCATAATTACGTTTGTAAACGTTTTTTACTGTACAGTCAAATATACCCTAACGTCTTTTTAGGGACACCTAATAATTAATCAATCAATCAAATCATTTATTGCACTAATTAACATTTTTAACACTTGGGAGGTAGCACATGACGTCATTGGAAACTATGCGACCTTTCAAAGGCCTTCGATTGTGTTAATCACAACACAAGTAACTTTGTTTTACAATGGAACACTACGAGATTAAGAATCTATCACTTGAGTTATCCAACACAATACCCGAAAAAAGGTTCAAGTTCACAACGTAAACTCACTGGGATCTGAAATGGCTGTGGGCGTACCTCAAGGTTCAGTATTGGGTCCATTTCTAATTCTAATATTTTTTTGTTATACTATTATGTTGCTAATTTACTTCAAGACTATTGTTATGTTATGTAGGAATGTCGTGATGGCCCAGTGGGTAAGGCATTCGCCTCTCGTGGAAGAGGTTGTGGGTTCGAATTCGGACAAGTACCAATGTGTGTCAATTCATATAAGACTTAAGTTTATCTTGGACATCACTGACATCTCGTGCCTCGGAAAGCAAATAAAGCCGTTGGTCTCTGTTGTCATTCGTAGACCTTTGACCGCCAATACGGGTAGTCGGAAGCAAGAAAGTCTGACCAGTCTAACCAAGGGGTATCTTGTAGCTCAATTACCGGGTTGTGGAGGTCTGATAAAATACCGGTATCCAGCTGAATCCGGTTAGGCTGGAAGTCGACCCCAACATCGTTGGGAAAAGGCTAAGGAGATGATTATGGAGACCATAGTTATGTACCATCTTATGACAAAACAAATTAATTATAAATTAGTTTATAAACACATGATTGTAATCGTGATAACAAGCAACAGCCCCAAATATACATACATTAATTTGTAGGTATTTGTGTAAAGTAATTTTACGTACCTACCTCACGTGCGTATTTGCGTTATCTACAGCTGTTAGTTTTTAAATATTGACACGTCAAAGGGCTGTGCGCGTTTTATCGATTTTGATGACAATCTAGTGTTGACAAAATTAAACGGTTGCTAATGAAACCTAATAATTTACATGTTTTTGTTCTAGATTGCTCTGGGCCACACACATATTTTGTTGGTTACACTATTTATAAACATGTGAACACTAATTAGCTGGATATGGTTATCTTAATTGATAACACTTTAGAACATCTCGTTTTATAGAAATATCACTGTTTCCTGTGTCTTCGCCCACCAATTTTAATGCAAATCCCCATCGGCCCATCACCTAATTTAACTCGTCAGAGTTTGAAACCCAAAAGCGCTTCTTAGAGCGGAGTTATAAAAAAACTAGCTTAGCCCGAGGCTTCGCTCGCGTCAGAAAGAGACAAAAAGTAGCCTATGTTAGTCTCCATCCCTTCAACTATCTCCACTTAAAAAATCACGTCAATTCGTCGCTCCATTTTGCCATGAAAGAAAGACAAACATACAGACAGACAGACAGACACACTTTTCCATTTATAATATTAGTATGGATACTGCTGGGCAGTTTTTTAGTGCTCTTACCACGGGAGTCACTTTGATCAGTCCTTTTAACCCTAGCCCTGAGATTCTTTTATCTAGTGACCTAATTCTGTATACTTATTTTTATAAAGGCTTTTGTTTAACTTACCACAAAAATAGTAAATGATCACCAAACAATTGTAAATGATCACCATAATTATCCATACTAATATTATAAATGGGAAAGTGTGTCTGTCTGTCTGTTTGTCTTTCTCTCACGGCAAAACGGAGCGACGGATTGACGTGATTTTTTAAGTGGAGATAGTTGAAGGGATGGAGAGTAACATAGGCTACTTTTTGTCTCTTTCTAACGCTAGCGAAGCCGCGGGCAGAAGCTAGTGTTTCATAAAGTATTCTACAAATAACCTATTTTCATTTTTATATGAATTAGACTGATTTTGACTAAGGTAAATAAAATGAATCACTAGTAGATCTGGCGCGTTGTGTGGTCACAGTTCTAACCTAACGTAACACAATTTGGTGATCATTTACTATTTTTTGGTGATCATTTACTATTTTTGGTACGCAAGAATATTATTTTGGTGAGCGTTTAATTTGTTCCCTTTTATAAATAAACCTTTGTAAAGCTTTGTTGTCGAGTTATGAATTGATCTCCAACACACACACCCGGCCAATGTCACACTCTTAAACCTCGATTTGTATCGAAGATAGGAGGATAGAAAAGGGTGTCTGATCGTAATAGAGAAAATAATATATCAGGCGACAGCAGAGCATACTTTTTTAAACAAAAAATAAATCCGTCTTTTTAAATTAATGGGAAATCTTCAAATGACTTCTCCCGCCTTAGTGTCAGACTTTTACTGACTCAAACCCACCCATGTTCATTCGGTTGTCCTTTATGTTCCGGGGTCGCGGTAACTATTATAACTATTCCGCAACCCCGGCAGGCATTGGCCCTAGAGGAAGCCATCTTTACACATCTCACGTAGATCTACTACTAAATCAAAAAAAGATTTAAAAAAATGTTGTTACGAGTGGGCGTCGTAACAACTAACATTTTGTAATAGAATGTCACAATTCCTAATATTTATTAACCTATCAACAACCAAGCGACAGCCTGCTGTCGGGCTGCTATTGGGTTTCTATTGTGTCTCAAATCACGCGTGTTCAAAGGTTTAATGTTAGTAAATGTATTACATATTAATAGCTTTAATGTAATAGCTCTAATACTTTAGAGTGAGAAGATTTTGGCTCTAGTCATCTAATGGGAGGCAGGACACATCATTTTCCTAAAAACACTTGACTTTCATTATCCACATTTATAATGTAGTCAGATTCAAAGAAGTCATAGCCAAGGTCACCAGATTAGTATTTCTAAAGTTATACAGGTCGCGAGATAAACAATGGCGAGGTTATTATATTTACATTGTAGATTTTAATACAAAAATATGTAAATGAAGATGGCCCAGTGATAAGAGAGCCTGTCTTTCACGCATGGTTGCGTTCGATGTCTGGCAAATACCAGTGTGACTTTGGGGCTCTTTCAATTTATGCGTTTCGTGCCGTACGGCTGCAGTGTCGTAGTGGTACGTTTGCTGTACGACGCGCGGACGTTCGTTTGTTTTCATACATATCGCGCGGTGCGGCAGCCGTACGGGCGACGCTACAGCGAACGCGCGGCAACAGGCCTGCTACCGCAGTGTTAGGGTGCCATAGTTGAAAAGGAACTGTCGTCTATCCGCCAATGTATAAGTCAAAGTCAAAAGCATTTATTTCACTAAGACCATTTACAGGCACTTATGAATGAGGGTTTTTGCGTATGCGAAATCCGCTAGATGGTGATGGCAATACGTAGGCGTGAGGTCCAACTGCAGCATGATTGGTTTTTTTCGACATGACATTGTCAGATATGTCAAAATTGACGGGCCTGTTGGTCTAGTGGTCGTGGGTTCAATTCCCACCCAGGACAAACTTTGTGTGATGAGCATGATTGTTTGTTCTGTGTCTGGGTGTAATTTATCTATAATATGTATCATCATCTCCCTAGCCTTTTTCCCAACCGTATTGGGGTCGGCTGCCAGCCTAACCGGATTTAGCTGGATACCGGTGTTTTACGTGGAGCGACTGCCTATCTGACCTCCACAACCCAGTAACTGGGCGACCCGATACCTCTTGGTTAGACTGGTCAGAGTTTCTGGCTAACCAGTAACGACTGTCAAAGTTCTACGAATGACAACCGGGACCAACGGCTTTACGTGCTTTCCGAGGCACGGGATGTCAGTGATGTCTAAGATAAACTTTAGAAAGTACATATGAATTCAAAAAGTCACTTTGGTACTTGTCCGCATTCGAACCCACAACCTCTTACACACGAGGCGGGCGCCTTATCCACTGAGCCATCACGACACTCTATAATATGTATGTATTTATAAATTATATAAGTATGTTTATCAGTTGTCTGGTTACCATAGTACAAGCTCTGGTTAGTTTGGGATCAGATGACCGTGTGTGAGTTGTCCCAGGATATTTATTTATTTATTTAATTCACCAATCACGTAGCAGATAGACCACAAGCCTACGTATTGCCATCTAGTGGATTTCTCATACGCAAAAACCCTCATTGCCAAAGAGTCGTTAACTCGTTTCGTTACTCAGGAAGGTGACGCTGTCAAGGATTTCTCGATTCAGAGATCCATGTACGAGTTTTTTCTTAAACTATTGTCTCTCAGCCATTACGCAATAAACAAAATGGCGGCGGAAATTTCACTACTACCCCAAAAAGACGGGCCTGTTGACCTAGTGGTTAGTGACCCTGACTGCTAAGCCGGAGGTCGTGAGTTCGATTCCCACCTAGGACAAACTTTGTGTGATGAGCATGATTGTTTGATATTTATTAATAATATTTATTTATTAACGATAATGATATTTATTTATTTATTTAATCCTATAGCCATACAAAAAGATTGTGGAACACAGTTATTCTTGAATTTCTTAATTTTATGACAACTTTTGAAAGTTTTCTCTTCATAAAAACCTTCCTTAGACTAGTAACTAATATTTAGAAAAGAAACTTAGCCAAATTGGCAAACTCGAGAGTCAGGCACTTAGCAACGAATTACTATGTATAGATTTAGTTAGTCAATTTTATTATTACAACTAAATTACGACGTACTTACTTTTTTTGATGAATAACGCGCATACGAACGTATTTGCGTTATCTATCAGCTGTATGGTTTAGTTATGTGGTGCGCGCAAATTTTCTTAAACCGGTTATGTATGAAGTTAAAAATAACTAATACAGCAAAGTAGACGTTACAGAACACTATAATCAACCAATTTATAAAACTTCGGAACCCTACATTGCGCGGCTTGCGAAAGTATATCTTTGTCCTGGCTAATCTGCCCTTAGAGCAATAATGTGATCATTGCTTGTGCCTTCTCTGTATAAGAAGAGGCGATTGTTCTATAGTGAGACGGTAGTAAAATGATATTTTTACGTATTATTGAATATTTTTTTATCAGCAAATATAAAAGTAAAGGTTAAACATGTAAATAAAATAATTAAGTACTTCAGGAATCTAATAAGAATCCTTTTTGTTTATATAATCTGAACCAACATTTTGAAAACAAAATTGTTTGTTTATTAGATTACCCCCTTTACTTAACCATTTGATTAACCTCTATCCCTATTAAAATTAACGAAAGGATTGTGTTAAAGTACTTAAAGTGCATCTACCTCACAATTTCTCTGCATCACCTGAAGGTAGACTGGCAGAGAATGCCTACGGCATTAAGTCCGCCTGTACGCTACGTGCTAAGTATTAAATAAATAAATTAATAAAGTATCACCAAACAAGCCAAAATCTAAATTTTGTGAAAAAATCGAGAATAATAATTATTTACATTGACATTAATAAATATTGAAGACGAAATTACAACATCAGGTAGATTATCAAATCAACAAATATATTCCATTAAATTAAAATTAAATTTATATATTATTCTGATTCATTATGTTAACAGTCATTTCACAAAGCCTCCTTCGGCTAGAGAAGGAGGCGGCGGCGCGCGTGAGACAGCGTCAATCCTCCCGCCCCGGACAGGGGGCGTAGACGTCGAGAGTCGCAAGACGACTACCGGCCACAGTAGGCGCGGGTTTGCGGAACAAAACACGCCTCAAACAGCAGTCAGCACGACAAGGGGCCCTCTGGGGACAATGCCAGTCAGATTTGTGGAATAGTTCTAATAGTTATTGTTGCCCCGAAACATAAAGGGCAACAGAAGGAACATGGGTAGGTTTTAGTCAGTAAAAGTCTGACACGCCTCCCGCCCCGCCCAGGGCGGGAGAAGACATTTAATTTTGATGGTTTACCATTCACAAAAAAAATATGCCATCCTATTGTCCACCTGTTCAAACATCAGCGGCATTGGGATAGGAGGAGTCACTGGCAGTCCATTGAGCAGAGCCTGCATGGAGAAAGATGAAGCTGGCACATTTCAGTACTCATAAAATATGCTTCTTAACTGCTATCACAACATACAGGGCAAAGTACAGGATTACCACTGTATAGAGTGCAAAGAGTGTGGCCGAAGAATGGAAGGAAAAACTGCTCCCAACGCCCTAAATCACTTCCAGAAATCTTTAGCAAAGTAAAGAGTCAAGCTAATGTTCTGGGACTGTGCGGGATAGCTGGAGTAGGCTAGCCCATTCATAAAGCAAAGTGCGGACTAGCTCAGTTAAACTCAACTAATGGCCGAATACTGATATATCACATCATTTACACTCTGAAATTTGTTGCTGTCATAACTTTATGCCCTAAATATTGTATGAATATTATTTAAAAACATTATGGAACTTTACTAAACAAATAAACATTGTTAGAAAGAATGCATTTTAGTACAATGTATTGATGTAAGTACACTTATTTGTTACATCAGCACACACTCATAAATTTGGTGAATCAGGTAATTTTTATATGTATACTAGCTGCCTCCCGCGGTTTCACCCGCGTCAAAAATGTTGACATTTAGGGGTATGAAAAATAGATGTTGGCCGATTCTCATATATACCAGATAAGCACAAAAAATTTCATCAAAATCGGTCAAGCCGTTTCGGAGGAGTATGGCAACGAAAACTGTGACACGAGAATTTTATATATTAGATAAAGCTGAAGGATTTGTTTGGTCCAATTTACATTTTTTTTTTGTTGGATAGATGAATATTATGCTACAACCCACGGGAGCCCAGTAGTAACAAAAATGAGGTCAGAACCGTGTGAGATACCTAGTTTTATGTAAGCGATTTTATTTAATCATCAATATGCCTTAGGACTCAGTACTACAGTAGCTTCACATTTGCCAAATAATATTTGTGATCAGCCCCCTTACCATGACGTTCAAAGTAAGATTGTTTTATTCCTGTTTCAGAGTGTGCAAGTGACAGCGCTAGACACGTTGTCTAGCGCCGTCTCTTTCCCACTGAAAGTAATATCAAATTAATACTACTATAAGGGCTTGGGGTAGGCCCCCTGACCACAGACTTGCACAAAATATGGAGTACTAGCTTTTGCCTGCGGCTTCGCTCGCGTTAGAAAGAGACAAAAAGAAGACTATGTTACTCTCCATCCCTTCAACTATCTCTACTTAAAAATCATGTCAATTCGTCGCTCCGTTTTGCCGTGAAAGAAAGACAAACATACAGACAGACAGACAGACTTTCCCATTTATAATATTAGTATGAATTTTAGTGTACTGTTAGTGTGACTTCACTTGGATGTTTCGTAAAATGTTTGTGTGTGCGATGCAACTCAATATAAACCTCATTCAAATAAAACTAAAGTATAAATTAGCCAAGTAATGCAAAAAGTTTGCCAAGTGTATTATTAGCAACCCTAAGGCTAGCCGCACACACACAATAATATCGACAATAAAGTATGTATTGTCAATAATATTGTGTGTGTGTGGCATTGAGTTATAATGTACTTCGTACTAGAGGAGTCACCTCAACTAAATTTTTTGTAACACGAGTTAGGGTGCATGCACCCTAACTCGCTTAGTCTATGTCGAGCGCTTGCAGCAGCTAGACTATTTCGAGTGCAAAGTTTTGTTAAAAAAATATGCCTTCGTGTGCATTGAGATACTGTTCAAACAGCTTGAGAAATATAAATAAAATTTAAGGAGTGATTTTTTACCAATAAGTTCAAAATATTATCTTTAAAACATGCCTAATTTTATTATTTGTAATTATGTATGACGAGTCACCTCGACGGCGGCCATGTTGATGTTAATATCAAAGAGTAAAATATTTGTTGCATGCGCAGAATGGACACTAACGTCGGGTAACGTTTAACAATTACGAACAAGAAAATGTTATTAATAATCATGAGAAAAAAATTATTAAGTAATATTAATATTTTTTATTTATTAAATATATTATATATATTTTTAAGGTTTCGTCGGCCGTGTCCTAGTACTAGAGAATTATTTTGGACTAGCTTTTGCCCGCGGCTTCGCTCGCGTTAGAAAGAGACAAAAAGTAGCCTATGTTACTCTCCATCCCTTCAACTATCTCCACTCAAAAAATCACGTCAATTCATCGCTCCGTTTTGCCGTGAAAGAAAGACAAACAGACAGACAGACACACTTTCCCATTTATAATATTAGTATGGATAGTAGGATAGGATATTTTCATACCTTTTTACTATTTACGGACACACAACACTCTCCAATACCCACTTATTATATATTTTGTTAAGTTACAATTATTTTCCTCTCAATACTTGGAGCTTATTTATCATTGTATTACGAATGCGCAAGTATATAGTGTAATTTATGGGTTTGAGCCTGGAGATCCGTCATACAGGTCCTGAACCCAGTACAGACTCCAGCTCTCACTAAGGTTAATTTTCTTGTATACCATTTATTATATACCTAATTGTACCTTTTTGAGAGAAATAAAAACCTATTCTATTCTATTCTATTCTATTTATTTACATTTTTCCGATGAATTTTCAGTACTGAATTGATGCCGACTCTTGACCAATAGATGGCGCTGTATGTCCGGAATAATAATTATTTGTTATTTTATTTTTTTGTAATATTTATGTAATAAAAACTATTCTATGTCCTTTCTCAAGTTCCAAACAATGTCTGTACCAAATTTCACACAAACCGGTTCAGTGGTTTAGGCGTGAAGCAAAGACAGACAGACAGACAGACAGACAGACAGACAGACAGAAAGACAGACAGACAGACAGAGTTACTTTCGCATTTATAATATTAGTTTGGATTAAATTTATTCAGAAGAATCGCAGCAAAGTCACGTGATTGCCAATAGAATATTCACGAATATGTTCCGTTCATTTCACGGAAAACGAGAAATACACCACAAAGTCAAGAAGAGTATATATTATTTCATGGGAATAAAATTTTTTACAGTTTAAATTCGTTTTATTTATATAATATCATACAAGATATTGTGAGGCAACTGAAAATACTATGTATCTTCTAAAATCACGACTTCCCGACAAATTTTGCCTCTGCTAAGTTCCACGGATACACTGACCGACACTGATACTCTATCTCACACAATCGACACTACACTTCCTCACTACCCTTTCAATAATTTTTTATTTTATTTTGTTATATTATTATTTTCCACATAATTTTATGTTATACATTTCTTATTTTAATTATAACTATTTTTATAACGATACCTATAATGCACATAATATTAAAAGAAGCCTATTGAAGTCAACTTCAAAAATATGTCGCATCTGCGCGCATTGGTGTTATCTATGGCACCCGCTTGCACTGCGCATGCTCCGCTGTCACCAAATTACGCGACACATTTTGTTTGAAATAGCTCCTCTAGTACGTAGTACATTATAACACAATGGTGTGTGGCCTGTATTGCGGTATTGGATAGATAGAATCTAGATTATTGACAATCTTGTATTGACAATATTATTGTGTGTGTGCGGCTAGCCTAAGTGTGTACCTGAATATCTGCATCTTTCCCATTCTTGTTTTTCCTTCAATTACTAAGCAACTACTTCTACTAGTTTCCCCTTACAAAAACTGGTTACATTTATAGTGAGAACATTGCTAACAATAGAAATTGTTTACAGTTAAGACCAACCCAAATGAAAACAATGAGTGTTAGCACTAATAACATAACCTTACATAACTTTAGTAATGAATTTTTACTTTATATTTATCCACAATAGTAAATCTTGAATATAACATAATAAAAAGCAAATTATATTGCAAATACCACAAAGAACTAGAGTTTTACCGCGTCTAGCAATAGTATTAAGCGTATACAGCCTTGTCAGGCGATTACAGAATATACATACCTGAAGACATTCTTATCAAAGTTCCTGAGAGTTTCTTCGAGACTATCCTGGCAAATTATTGCGTCATAAACTGCCACCGAGCCCTCTTGCCCCCTCACATTTTTATTTTTCCCGCTGTTATGCTTACGATGTCGGAAAACACTTGAGTATCTTGAAGATAATTGGCTAAAACTAACTAAAATCTGCAATGACAAAAGGTTATATTTAGTGACAAAACAGTTTTCGTTTTGCGACTAGTTATTGATTGTTTCAGCAATTTAGCTTATCGGTGATGTTTATTTACCTGGTTTTGGGTGTTTAATGAATTCAATGAGAACATGTTACATGTAGGTGGTTATTGTTGAGTGTTTTTTTCATTGAAGTGCACTCGAAAATTTTGTAGGCTCTCTCACGTCAAACTTAATTTTCGCCAGTAAAAAAAAAATTGTCTATAGTGTTGGGCTGTCGATTTGAAAAAGTTACTAATTGGATCTAAATGTCAAAATTCCAATTGATTTTTATGGACAAAATTAATTGGTACAAAATTGATACAATCAGTAATCATAATATTAAAGACAAAGACTCCAGATAATTGTCCAAGTTTTAACCAAAGCACATTAATTATGATATTATCTCTCTATAAGGTACAAGAAACTTTATTATTTTGTACAAAATTGGTGTTCAATGAAAAGAATTCACAATTGATTATTTCATGTTTTATCCGAATCTTAAATACACTAGATAATAATATTGTAGTAAACAGATTATTTTAAAAGTTAGTCGATTATGTCTGAAACTTACTAAAGAGAACGTAACTATTTTTTTTTTAATTTAAATGTCTATGGAGATAACCTAATCATATTTTTTTTTTGTTTTTTTTCCAAATTTCTTGCAATCAGATAACAAAAATTGGTAATTATTTGTAATTTTGTATTTTTAAAAGTTGAAATCAATAATACGTGTAAAACGTATAAAAATACAAATGATAGTTTACAAGTACGAACCATAACGTTTAAAATGTTGCAACACAAAAAAGTAGAAAATAATGATTGTCTGGACTGGAAAAATTGTTTAGTTGCAAATAATCACACCCTTAATGGTATTTTATCTTTATAACGCTGTTTATTGGAGCAGTAAATATACAATTAACTGTAAAGGAAGATATAAAAATATATTATTTTATTGTTTTTAATTACTTGGAGCAATTTGAGATTTGAAATTCTTAGTTTTCGAACAGTCAGTCATTTAATTCATGTTCTGTATTGTCTATGCTTTATTTGGACAGTAGAATCCAAAATGGCGACGAGCGATGACGAGCCTATGCATTTATATGAAGTTTTTCAAAACTGTTTCAATAAAATAGCTAATAAACAACAAGGTGAGTGAGAAAATGCATAACCTGGCTCGTCTCGCGTCCCTCGAACAAACTATCGCGGTTCTGTGAAGTGTTTCATTGTGAATATCAGTCGTAGTGTTTGCGTGTTATGCCATTTCTGTGTTGAAAGCAACAGCATTTTTTCAAAATACGTTTGAGAAAACCAACCTACGCGCACCAAAAACAGTGGTTAACCTTCTACTATCATTAACGAATGCATTTTAATTATATAGCACGCCTTAGCAACGCGTTATAGGCGTACAAAGGCTATGTTTTGATCGTATACTACGACATCAAAATGTGCCTATACCATTGTGCCTCAGCGATTTCAGTGCTAATCTGTATTGTTTCTTGGGATTTATTTACATTGACGTCTTCGCTCACAGTTAAATAAGGTAAACTTATCGTGTATGTCGCTAAAAAACGAAATTTCTGATGATTTATCTCAAGAAAGAAGTTTTGTCGTGCAAGTTTCTTGATGCCTTTTTTTTTCTTGATGGCTTGTATCAATGGACACGACGTTGTCAGCCTGTTCCGTAGAGAGGTACACGGGTATTTAGTTCGCGAATCGTTGTTTTTATGTTCTCTTTGTGCCAATGTTTACAGCGTATATTTTTTTGTTTATTTACACACGTAAGGCGCGGACGTCGGGCGTCTATGAAATCGACTGTGTGTGCGAGGCATGCATTAAAAAAAAACTAAGAAGTACTTATTACCTCGTATGCAAGGAATTTTCTGTTAGATATTATTGATGTATGTTTATGCATGTATGCCATACTATATTTTTCTTTGATATTGATCTAAATGCATAATGGTATGATTCAAAGCAAACTTCATTGGTATGAATAATAAACATAGAACTTTGTTCTATTTTATTTTGTTATTACTAATTCTATTTAAATTTGTGATTGAATTATTTGTTAGTTTATTAGTCACCGCACCATTCTTGTAGGTTATTTTTGTTTCAGTTAATTTTGCTCTTGAGTCCTTGAAAATATAACCGGTAAGCTGTAAAACAGCTTTCTACTGTTCCACTGCAGGGCAAACGCCTCTTCTCATACAGAGAAGGCATAAGCATTGGTCACCCTCAATTCAGTTTTGCAATTTCAGACAAATCAATCACAAATACTAGTTTTTACACTGGTTTTTGTTCACGAAATAATAAAATTTATATATGCATCCAATAATCTTATATCACTTTTAAAAAATTACCACTTTTCATGTATAAACTATACATGAAAAGTGGTAATTTTTTATTACTAAGCCATGTCATCATCATAATTGGGTAGTTGACACTATTAACCGATAAATTTTAGACACAATTTCTATAATACCTCTTTTACTTTCAGCCCAATAAATTCGGTTCATTCTCAATTTGATCTAAAACTTTATTTTTAGTTGCTTTGAAATCAATAAATAGTCAACTGAGTTGTTATTTTAGTGACGTCATAAGTTGCCATTGCCATACAAAACATAGATTTTGTAGGAGAGTTTTTTTTTTTTTTAACTCACACACGGCCATCTGATCCCAAGCTAAGCAGAGCTTGTGTGTTGCGTTTTGACAGCTCATAAAAAGGATGTCAATTGATAATGGTGGAAACTACAGTATTAACTTACCACAATGTGTCAAAAAAGTGAACTACCCTACAGATGTCTTCTAAAAAGAGTGAATAGGTATTTCAAGACTTGTCTAGCCGAGTATACAAGCCTAAAATTATACAACCCTAGTAGATGACACTGGCAGTACCAGCAGTAACATAGTTATAACTATGTTTATCTTATCTTATCTTTTTGTGGGGCCGCTCAAGCCTAGCACTTCGACCCTTTTGGATCTTTTGTGCTATACCCCTCCTTTTACTCAACCCCTAGCCTTCTGTGCACCTCCTTCATTAGTCCCAGTATGGCCTTGATGGGGCTGAGCCTGTAGTCCTCTGGTCTAACTATGTTACTCACTAGCTTTTGCCCGCGGCTTCGCTCGCGTTAGAAAGAGACAAAAAGTAGCCTATGTTACTCTCCATCCCTTTAACTATCTCCACTTAAAAATCACGTCAATTCGTCCCTCCGTTCTGCTGTGAAAGAAAGACTAACATACAGACAGACACACTTTCCCATTTATAATATTAGTATGGATTGTATACTATTTTGCTTTGACACACATGAAGATGTTAATTGTTATTTAAAACTTAAAATCATTTATTTAAATAAACCATTTACAGGTACTTTTGAATTGTCAAGAATTCAGTCTGTCAAAAAGAAGAAGCTATTTGCTCGTTTGAAAACAGTAGGTTTCTCTGGAGAAGAATGAACAAGAAACTCCATGAACACAGAGCACTCTTTTAAATCAGTTTCAATATTACAATATTATTTGGTTGTTATTCGATTAAATGTAGGTATTATCAATGAACTGTGGTTTTTATTATTTTTAAACTAGTATATTACTAGTAGGGTAGTGTAGCTTGATATATTTTTTATTTCCACTTGATATTAAATAAGCATTACAACATAACTATCATTGAAGTTGCGGAATGTTTATAATAGTTACCGTGACCCTGGAACATAAAGGGCAATCGAAGGAACATGAGTGGGTTTTAGTCAGTAAAAGTCTGACAAGCCCTCCCGCCGCACCCAGGACGGGAGCAGTCATTGGATGATTTCCCACTCACCAAAGAAAAAAAAACTATCATTGAAATAATTTTATTTATTTTATCACAAGTAGAAGGCCATTCATAAATTCTATGTAGAACTGTATTTAATTACATGTGTTGTCACAAATAGAAAGATATTAGTTTAAATTGCCCTTTATTCCAATAATTTATTGTAAGTAATAAATTTTTTATTCCATCTACACTAATATATGAAAGAGGTAGAGTTTTTTTTTCTGTTTGCAGAGTTTATTCTCCTAAACAAATGACCTGATTAAAAATGGACACACAATATTTCAGATAACTACAGGCTATAAAATTACCTACAAATGAATGAAGTCAAGTGCAACAACTAGTCATTAATATTTAGGTCAAAGATAAGTTATCCATACTAATATTATAAATGGGAAAGTGTGTCTGTCTGTCTGTCTGTCTGTTTGTCTTTCTTTCACGGCAAAACGGAGCGACGAATTGACGTGATTTTTTAAGTGGAGATAGTTGAAGGGATGGAGAGTAACATAGGCTACTTTTTGTCTCTTTCTAACGTGAGCGAAGCCGCGGGCAGAAGCTAGTTTTTTATACACATTAACTTTTAACCAGCTTTGTGGAGCGATATTAAATTGTTAGACTAAATATCATGAATCAAAATTTATCAAGAACTTAATAAAACTACAAGTTTTTTTTTAAACATAAGTAGTTATTGAAGTCTACATTCAAGATTTTATAGTGGTCCATTGTTTCTGAATTATTTGTAAACAAAAGAATCATAGCAAGATTGCCATAGGCTAAAATTATATTAAATTTTTTTTAGGCTAGCCGCACACACACAATAATATTGCCAATACAAGATTGTCAATAATCTAGATTTCATATAACCAATACAACAATTATTGACAATACGTACTTTATTGTCAATATTATTGTGTGTGTGCGGCTAGCCTTAGACCTGCAACTTGACAATTGATAATGGTTAAAAAATACTGATTAAAAATATAAATTTTAAACAGAATATTATTTTTCTGGCGAATCTACACTGGCCCTGAGGCCAGATTTTTCGTGGTCGAGATGTCCCAAAACCCTGTAATTAGGGCTTCGGTCTCGTGCCTCCCCTGATGGCTCCCCTCGGGGAGACATCAGGATTTTTTAAATCTTATTGTCTCCCCTAGGCGGGGGAGACATCAGAACTTGCTAATAAATTATAATTGGAGTACTCGTATATCCCCTGTCAAGCATTACCTAATAACGTATGTAGGTACCCATATTCGTAAAAGCTTTTCCAAAAAATGTCCAACACTGATTTCGTGAATTAATTGTAATTGTGCGTTTAATATAAACGTGTCTCTTTCGATCTGAACTTTCTTCCTTTTTCTGGAATGTATCTACTGCTAAATAAAGCTATCTCACTTGGGTAGCTTCGTTTCAGGAGACAAAAGTGAATAGGTAGACATAGTAGTAGGTACGTCATGCTTGATGGGTTTTTTCTTTTATGGTTTTTATGTAATGCTTAACAGGGGATATACGAGTACTAAAAATATAATTTATTAGCAAGTTCTGATGTCTCCCCCGCCTAGGGGAGACAATAGGATTTAAAAAATCCTGATGTCTCCCCGAGGGGAGCCGTCAGGGGAGACACGAGACCGTAACCGTAATTAGTGGGATATCCAAAACAAAAATATTTTTTGAATTACTATCCGTAGTTCCTGAGATTTGTGCATTAAACTTAACAATTCTTCAGCTATAATATTAGTGTAGATTTATCTAACTGTACATAAATTTGTCTGATATCATTATGGGTTTTTGTGATACTTTATAAGTGAGATGACAACATCAAATAATGTGTCACCTCACTTATCTTTTTTTCTTTCTTTATCAACATATAATGGCAATTCATCAAGTTTTCGGTGATTCCTGCCACTGTCTAAATAATATTTTTCATCAAAATCATACACATGTTATTATATTAAAAATAACAAGATGACTTCTTTCTCCATAGACCACCTATATTAGTCCAAACTGTCATTTCTAGGTCTTTGTCAGTAATTTTGGCTAGTTAGATCTAGAATTGATAATCGGTATTGAGGGTAACTGAGTTGTGGGGGTCAGATAAATAAATAAATAAATAATAAATATCTTAGGACAACTCACACTCGGTCATCTGATCCCAAACTAAGCAGAGATTGTGTTATGGTAACCAGACAACTGATATACATACTTATATACTTTAATAAATACATACATATTATAGATAAAACACACCCAGACACAGAACAAACTATTATGCTCATCACACAAAGTTTGTCCTGTGTGGGAATCGAACACTCGACCTCCGGCTTAGCAGTCAGGGCTCCTAACCACTAGACCAACAGGCCCGTCATTACGACATTATAGATAAATAGAAGTACAATAATATGCTATAGATTACTGAAAGCCAACACCAATAATTTGGAAAATTCTTGTCTTATAATGATACTAGCAGCCCGTGCCCACTTCGTTGGGCGCCAAACATTTTAACTTAAAACTCGAAAACATGCGCTTCCCCAGACATAAGACTGAGCTAGATCGATTTCTCGTCCCCGAAAACCCCCACATATCAAATTTCAGCGAAATCGTTAGGGTCGTTTCCGAGATCACATGCTTTTTCAAGCAATTAGCGCCATCTGCCGGGCTGATTTGTGAATCTAAACCATCCAGGGCGCCACTCAAACGCATACAGAAAAAATCATTTAAATCGGTCAAGCCGTTTAGGAGGAGTTCAATGACATACACACGCACAGCAGAATTATATATAACTATAAGGATTAGGTACCATAAAATTGTCACTAAATGTAGTCCAAACATATCCATAAAACCCATGTCTAAATCATTGTGGATTTTGAATTTGTTATTAGCAGAAAACACTTGTGTAAATAATATTCTTGCTATTCAAATAACTGGGTACATTTGAGAATGTATCTTGACTAAATTACAGTAAGGTTGAAAATTATTAAATAATTATTAAGTAGTACTGTGGCACGAAATTGTCTATGAGGTGTCCGAATGGTGGTAATATAGTTAGATACTTTTTAAGTACTTACATTAAACCTTTAAACACGCGTAATTCGGGACGCAATAGAAAGACCATAACAGCGCGACAACCGGCTGTCGCTTGGTCGTCGTAAGGTTAAATATTAAATAGAATATCTATAAGAATTCTAATAATTTTAAAATCTTAACTTTAGATACTTACCTACTTAAATTAATAAATATGTCTTAGGACAGCTCACATGGCCATCTGACCCCAAAATAGGCAGCGCCTGCACTAAGATGGCCAGACAACTGGCACATACCTACTTATATGTATACCTAACTAGCTTTTGCTCGCGGCTCCGCTCGCGTTAGAAAGAGACAAAAAGTAGCCTATGTTACTCTCCGTCCCTTCAACTATCTCCAAAGACAGACAGACACACTTTCCCATTTATAATATTAGTATGGATTAGTTATTCATATTGTGAGTCATGCTCATCACACCAATATTTGTCCTGCGTGGAAATCAAACCAACGTCCTCCGACTTAGGATTCAGGGTCACTAACCGCTAGACCAACAGGCCCGTCAAATTCAAAGTAACTAATAAGATACCAGCTTATTGTCACTGCAAGCAAAAACTATCTTCTCATACAGAGAAGGCATTGGCCACTTGGCGTCTCAATTCCCGCCAAATCTCTTACAAAAAACCTCATCGCCTCCAACCCATCAGTTCCCGAGATTTGTTGATACACGACACAAACACATCAATAGTAATAAAGCGTTTGAATCGTCCATGCGACCTAGAAACGCCAATTAGCTATATTTTTAGTGTTGAGTGAGTCAACGTCATATTATACCAATTAATACGTTGAACGATGTTATGTCGGCGAATTGCGAAATAGTGATTTTTTGTGTTTATTTAGGGTTGATTGTGGGTGAACATTGGGAGAAATCATTAATTTTCAAGTAAGGTAGATACTAGTATACCTAACTGCCGTTTGCGGTCTACGCAGCATTTCTTTACTGCTCCACTTCTATAAATCACAGCTTGATGGTAAATTTTAACGCCTGCCGGGGTTGCGGAATGTTTATAATAGTTACCGTGACCCTGGAACATAAAGGGCAATCGAAGGAACAAGAGTGTACCAATCATAATATTGTTCCTAAGAATAGTGTTTAACCAAAAGAAACAAAAGGCTGTGTGGGGCGGGTTCGTCTCGCACACGGTAAAAAAATTACCAGTAGCTCTACCATGAGTTTACATCAATAAATTCGCTAGCGTCACCGTAAATATATTGTATGAAATGTTGCAAAGCGCCCCTAGCGGTCACAGATAGAATTGACAGTGACATATTGGGAATCATAATTAAAAAACCACTAAATCCCTAAAGTAGTTCACTAACAGCCAACCTTACTATTTAGTCGGATTATTGACTGTCACATCATTTTTCGCCTACGGTAGCGAGTAAGTTTTCGATAACAACTCATGGTATACCTAGTCGGCTACACATCAAGCTATACAAAACCAGTTTTAGCTGACCTCGCATTGTGTATGTTTTTCGTACAATCAGAAGTCGGCTTATACTGGTTAAGTATAGCTTGATGTACCACCGTACTTGTGCTATTACTTATTCTCTGCCTAGGGCCTATGTGTGATCCGCATCTGCATGTTTTTGAACGTAAGTTTATAATTACACCCACGACACGAGAAATTACGATTTCTTGGTTTTTCGGGGGTCCGACTGGTAGATCGGAATAAAATAATTGTACGGGACTCTTGTTGCACTCGTCAGACTTGGACTTGATCGGTATTTTTAATTATTAGGCTCGCGTTTAGGCGCTGCGCAATCGTGGACATTTTTGTGTCTTGTGTCGGACACCGAACACTTTTTGATCGTCATTAGTATGGTGTTAAGTGGAAGCAACTGGACACAAAAACTGTAAACCTATGCGCAGAGAGTGGATGATTTCATACTGATTCTATAGAAATAAAATATTCATCGGTAGCTTGTATCTGACACAAGACACAAACGTGTCTACGTTTGCGCTATGCCTTAACCACTAATTTCAAGAAAACCGGTCACAGACAATAGAGTGTTTTAAAAAACATAATTTATGCTCTAATCGACTTACGATTATTAAATAAAAAATCAACTTCCTGTGGAATCGAACAGATGTTATTATTTACCGTTCATCTTGTTATAGTTATTTGTGGCATTCTGATAATTGAACCTGGTTTTAGACCAGGTTTTTGCCTCCTATGTATGAGGAGAGGCTGTTTTTGTCTTAAAGTGTACTAGGACAATCAATGGTGCTGATTCTCTGGTTCACAAACTTAACTAAATTTAAGTTAAGAAAGAAAAGGACAGAAGATATATATAGATATATAAAGACAGAGATAGATTCTGTCCTTTTCTTAATTAAATGGAAAGAGAAAGATGCACTTAACTTAAATTTACGTTAGTTTGTGAATAAGAGAATCGGCACCACTCAGTCTAACCAAGGAGTATCGTATCGCCCAGGAACTGGGTTTGTGGAGGTCTGATAGGCAGTCGCTTGTCAGACTTTTTGGCTTCTGACTACCCGTAACAAACTACTGTCAAAGATCATTTTTCTTCTTCTTCTGCTATGCCTTTTCCTTTTGAGGTTGGCCCTCCTTGTTTTAAGGCACCAAGACAGTCTTCTGTTTTGGTTTGTCTGAACCTCTACAAAGATCTTTTTATGACCTGCAATAACTCTGTTTTTAAAAATTCAATCTCTAACAAAGCAAAATAGGGAACAAAAGTATGAAATTAAGCTGGTAAATAGTTTATAATAGGATAGGTAGGAGCCAGGAGGAATCGTATTTAAAAAAAATGCTGCCCACTCTAGTAATTTCTCCAGTATAATGAACAAGCTACAAACCAATCTTTCATTCACAAAAACAAAGTGAAACACAGCATTACCTCCACAACGTATTACCAATTCACAAAAAAGTTGCATTTTGCTAAAAAGCTAAGAGAAATAATCAATACAATATACTCCACGAAAATAGATGTAGTCTACTGATAATAAATCAATTTAACGGGACACGGCGCACGTAAAATGTGCTGGCTGAAAAAATATATCGATACATCGAATAGCCGGGATCGATTTGGCGATTATGCAATATCGAGTTTTTTGTGAATATTTTTGAAGTATGACAAAGGGTTATGAAATAGTGCGACTGAATTTGTGTGTAATAAAAATACGTATAAATAGTCGATTCAGACAGACGGAAACACGAATAATCTTATAAGATTTTTTTTTTATTCGGACGACTAATTTATTCGCAAAAACTCATGAAAGACGTAGTATTTTCGTGTAAATAAAATAAAGAGGTAGGAATCTTTGGACATGTTTCACACGGTCATCTGATCCTATACAAGGCAGTCTATGACCAGGGGTCCTAGTCTGCTGTTACAATCGTGTCTCAATGATCGATTTTTGACGTGTAACGTCAGACTTTTGACACATTTCCCATACAAAAACTGTCAAAGTTGTCAAATATCCGGCCGATGACTGGTCATTGAGACACGATTGTAAAAGCAGACTATGGTCGAAATTACGTCTGTTTTTCTCTCAATTTTAAAATAAACTACAGAAGCAAGTTTGAAAAAAATCGCCAAACAAGACAGACTACATTTAAAAGTACAGGAAATCATAAACCTATTTAGATTAGACAAAATAATGGCCGCTGCAAGTTTATCGATAATTTTTCCTCAAAATACTCAATTCCCACGACTTATCTCAAGATAGATATATCTTGAGATACGTAGAACATGCAATAAAGTAATGTTTACGGAGCCAATCAATCAAACGCTTCGGACAATCGTCATTGAACTAACTCACCGTATTTGGTGCAGGCTTATGATTGTACCCGTTATGTTGTTGTGAGGTAAGGCAGAGGCGGGAGCGGGTGCGTTTAGCGAGGCGGTGGGATTAGCAATATTTGACGGGGATAGCGTATATCGTTATCAATGTTATCGTTTAAACCTTCGAACACATGATTCGAGTCACAATAGTAAGACAATGGCAGTGCGAGAACCGGCTGTCGCTTGGTCGTTGAAAGGTTAAGGTCTCTTCTCAGACAAAGAACGAGCATTCACTAATCTCCACGGCAGCTCAAGACAGTGTGGCGATTTCAGAGTTTGATTTTTTACTGTCCACTCCCATTATCATGTAATACAAACCTGATCTTCTTGTATTATCTTATACAAAAAGATTTTCTACAAATGAGTCGAAGCACATGATTGTGCGCGATTACCTCGCATTTGGCTTTACCAATTTATTATGAAGTTCTCTTAAGCTTTTTTATATATATACCTATCTACGTAAGAATAGATTATTAAACATAATTGTGAAAGTCTGAAACCGCTAATCCTCTTCGAGCATTGTGATTATCACTCCCGCCTTCTCTGCAAAGTTTAGCCTATAATAGAAGGGTCATACCTGTGTTGCGGAATGTTTATAATAGTTACCGTGACCCTGGAACATAAAGGGCACTCATAGGAACATGAGTGGGTTTTAGTCAGTAAAAGTCTGACACGCCCTCCCGCCGCACCCAGGACGGGAGCAGTCATTTGATGATTTCCCACTCACCAAAAAAAAAAAAATGGTCATACCTGTATTTTTCTTGTCAGCATATTTCGATCCGAATATATGCGTCTTTCATGACTTCCTACGATATCCTTTTACCTGGCTAGATAATTGTAGTGTCAAATAGTCGCTCCCGCCTATGCCTCGCACCACCTCACATAGTATGCAGTATTCAGTACCTGTATGAATTAATGTACGCATTACTATGTTACGTTGAGTTAGTTGTGTTCACTTGACGAGATTATACAGGTTGTGGAATATTTTACATTTTATATTATTACATACTAGCTTTTACCAGCGACTTCGTTCGCGTGGATTAATAGTTCCCGTTCCCTGGGGATTTCCGGGATGAAAACTATCCTATGTCCTTTCTCGGTTCCCAGACTATATCTGTACCGTTCAATAGTTTAGGCGTGAAGAAGAGACAGACAGACAGACAGAGTTACTTTCGCATTTATAATATCGGTACCAGAAGTATCAATTAACGTAAGGGACATTTTGACGAAAATGAGTTATATATGTTTGTGATCGATTGGTATTATTAAAAAAAAATTCCTTACAGTAAATATTTTTGGCCTGCGTAAAACGATTTATGACAGAAAAATTGAATCTTGCTGAATCCGTCTAGACTGGAAGCCGACCAATATAGTTGAAAAAAGGCTAGGGAGATGATGACAATTTTATGCACACAAAATAAACCCATTTTATGACCCAGATATTATGGGGTTACAAAGTTATTAAATACTAGCTGTCCCCTGCGGTTTCACCCGCAGTTTTCGTTACTGCTCCGATCCCGTGGGTCGTAGCGTAATGGTATATAGCCTATAGCATTCCTCGATAAATGGGCTATCTGACACTGAAATAATTTTTCAAATCGGACCAGTAGTTCCAGAGATTACCCCCTACATACAAACTTACAAATTTTACCTCTTTATAATATTAGTATAGATAGTTGGTGTATCTAGAAAACTTGACCGAAATTGCTAAATATTTTAGTTTTACATTAAGGACTAGTTGTTTTCTAAATTTGAAGCTTCTATGTCTGCTAAAACTGGCTAGAAATGCCTTAGAATTTTGATGATCGGTCCGTGAGTGAGTGACAAAATTAAAAAACTTTTACTAGTTACAATTCTTAAACTATTGGTTCAAATTGAATTAGTTAAAGACCATGATGTTTAATTATGATAAAATTGAGGCTTCTAGTTTTATCCATAACAAAGTAATAGGGGTACGAAAATGGCCTGAACCACAGATTAATAAATAGTTACTACGTAACAGATACTTCACTCCAATACAAAAACTAAAATACCTACGCTATAATAGCCTACAAAATCATAATAATAATACCAGCTGTTTGCAGCGAGGAGAAATGTACCATAAGTACGCACTAAGAGAGTTGAGATTATTTTGCCTGCCGCGCGACTAACGTGTGTGCGTGTCGTCCAGCAAATTGTGCTAGGGTTATACGTATGATGATAATGGTTATAAAACGAATATTTTAGAAAAACAATTATTTTTTTATTTGTTGACCAAATATTTATACTTTTAATAAAATGGCTGATGCATATTTTTCGTTCCTTAAATTCCCGATTATTATATTTTAGTGTTGAAAATATCCAAAACCGCGTAAATAATTTCAATAAATAATCAAAAGGGAAACAGGAGAATTGGGAAACAGGGGAATTGCACAATAATCACACAATAATTACGTGGTTTCGGCATTTTGATAGTCAGCGCTGTACGGGTGACGCGCGAGCACTCAGGCGGGCGCGCGACAGCCCGGTGTTCGTTGTACCGTCGACGGTACGCGAAACGGTAGGCATAAAACGCGTGGCCTTGAGCGAGTGACGGACGCCTGCCTGAACTGCTTTGAGAAAAGGATGGGAACGGTCGTGTCGGTTTTTTGCTCGACTTTCAAAACATAGTGTCCAAGCGTTTGTGTGTCAGACTAAGAATAATTCAATATATGCCCATAATGGATAGGCAATCAGGCATATCTAATGAATATGCTATATACATCATTTTGCATAATACTTAATTTTATTTCCCTATATTTGCGTCCGTAATTAATATGAATTGTAGTTTTCCATCAACGATTGTAAGATTTATCATCGTTTTGTAATTAAAAACTGTGAGCACAGATTAATAAATAGTTACTACGTAACAGATACTTCACTCCAATACAAAAACTAAAATACCTACGCTATAATAGCCTACAAAATCATAATAATAATACCAGCTGTTTGCAGCGAGGAGAAATGTACCATAAGTACGCACTAAGAGAGTTGAGATTATTTTGCCTGCCGCGCGACTAACGTGTGTGCGTGTCGTCCAGCAAATTGTGCTAGGGTTATACGTATGATGATAATGGTTATAAAACGAATGTTTTAGAAAAACAATTATTTTTTTATTTGTTGACCAAATATTTATACTTTTAATAAAATGGCTGATGCATATTTTTCGTTCCTTAAATTCCCGATTATTATATTTTAGTGTCGAAAATATCCAAAACCGCGTAAATAATTTCAATAAATAATCAAAACTGAAACAGGAGAATTGGGAAACAGGGGAATTGCACAATAATCACACAATAATTACGTGGTTTCGGCATTTTGATAGTGAGCGCTGTACCCGTGATGCGCGAGCACTCAGGCGGGCGCGCGACAGCCCGGTGTTCGTTGTACCGTCGACGATACGCGAAGCGGTAGGCATAAAACGCGTGGCCTTGAGCGAGTGACGGACGCCTGCTGTGAGTCGCTTTTGTGTGCCGAGGGTTCCGTACAAACTTAATTATTTAGTCATATTATAAAAAAATAGCGTTTTCGGGATTTTTTCCATTACTTGTTAGTTTAGTTTACTAATGAAGCCGAGAGCGTAATGTTGAAAAGCGAAAGCGCAAAGTCGAAAAGATCATCCGCGTCATACGTCGTTTGAACACGTTTGTAAGTAAAATGATTTAATTTTGAATAGACTTTAACTCGTCGACCGATTCAAAAATATAACAATAGTTTAAACAATGAAACTTTGCACCCGTGTGCAAACTTCGACGCTTGACGGGAAATCTTTATCTTTTAAAGATTTGTAAAAATGGCGCGCAGATGTCTTATTTCAAACTTCTGACGTGTTAAGACAATGTGGAAGGTTATATTTGCTACATTATGTAAGATACAGCAAGCTGAAATAAACTATCTTTACGAGCAAATGTTAGACAACACACTGTAGTATGAACCCGACCAAATACGGCGCGTCACGTATGTATATTGTGAACTGTTGCGAAGGGTATTCATCATTTTCGGACGCTTGTCGTGAGCTGACGGCACTTGAGTTGGCTCATTTGCTGACGGTACTCCCTATTTTGTCTAGTTCAATGGCTTTAGAGGTATCATAGGTGGGGATTTAATCCCCACCTCTTAGTGATAATTTTATGTGTGAATTGATAAAAAAAAAATGAGTTTCAGTTGTATGGGGTTGAAAATTTATTGTTTTTACCCGACTGCGCGACGCAAAGGAGGGTTATGTGTTTATCAGTCTATGTATGTATGTTTGATTCTATGTGGCGTTCCAGAGACCGAATGCGTAGGCCGATTTTGATCATTCTTACGTCAATCGATTCGTCTTAACCTTGCGAGTGTCACTAAAGACATGACAGTAATTAAAATTCACCACAGCGACAACTAGAAGCCATATTGTCAAAATGAAAAAACAAAATGTCGATGAACTATGTCAAGTGGGGTGTCGTTGAATAGGTATTTTAAAATCATCTTTAGGTTCCTTTTATTATTTTTCATTTTAAATAATAGTTTAGGATATATACGATTTAAAGTTGTTTAACAAAACAATAATTCTCGCTAATTTTCTTGCTTATTGATTTAAGTTTTTATTTCAAGTATGAACGATATACAAATAAACAAAACACGAAAAACATGAAGAACAAATATTTTTGGTAAAAAAATCACTTTGGTGTCACTGTACACAAGCTCCAAGGAACTACTTTGGACCGAGCTGTGGTTGATTTCAGTTCACGCGTTTTTGCTAAAGGTCAAGCATATGTAGCTTTGAGCCGAGTTAGATCCCTAGAGGGACTAATCATCAGTAGTTTAGACCACCGCAAGTTACCTACCTAATAATCCACACGATATAACTCCCTCAATGAAATTACTAGATTGCGTAATTTTCCATCTTATAACGAAGTCAATTAACCGTAACTAAAAAGTATAAAATAAAATAAAAATTATTAAAAAACAAAAAACCCGACTGCGTCATGCAGTCGGGTTTTTTGTTTTTTAATAATTTTTTTTCTCTGTGGTTTACAGAACACATCTACTTACCAAGTTTCTTAACAGCGTTCTTATAGTTTCGGAAAAAGAGGCTGTGCCATACGGACGGACAGACAGACAGACATGAAGAATCTATAAGGGTTTCGTTTTCTGCTATTTGGCTACAGAACCCTAAACACATAATAAAATTATTAGTTATGTACCTAATTAGTTTGTTATTTTTTTGTAATACTATAGCTTACACATCAGAGCAGGGCTTGAAATACCGTTAAACATTTGGTATCGTTACAGCCTTTTGATGCAGATATCGTTATCTAATAAATAACGTTACCAAATTTAACGTTATATCTGGCACAATTTACCGTTAAACATACGTAACGTTAAAATGTACGATAACGTTAATTTTATCGTTATGAGACTAGTTTCGTTACCGGCGCTCTCGTTCAACCGCAATAGATAGACTGCGTGCTAGCAGGCATCTGTCACTCGCTCAAGGCCACGCGTTTTATGCCTACCGCTTCGCGTACCGTCGACGGTACAACGAACACCGGGCTGTCGTGCGCCCGGCTGAGTGCTCGCGCGTCACGGGTACAGCGCTGACTATCAAAATGCCGAAACCGCGTAATTATTGCGTGATTATTGTGCAATTCTCCTGTTTCTCTTTTGATTATTTATTAAAGATATTCACGCGGTTTTGGATATTTTCGACACTAAAATATAATAATCGGGAATTCAAGGAACGAAAAATATGCATCAGTCATTTTATAAAACTAAAAAATATTGAATCAACAAATAAATAAATAATTGTTTTTATATAACACTAGCTGTTCCTTGCGGTTTCACCCACGTAACATTAGGTTTTTATTTACTGTTTCGCTCCCGTGGGACATAGCGTGTTATTATATAGCCTATGTTACTCGTGGACAATGTAGCTTTCGAATGCTAAAAGAATTTTTAAAATCGGTCCAGTAGTTTTTGAACCTATTCATTACAATCAAACAAACAAAGTTTACCTCTTTATAATATTAGTATAGATTCGTTTTATTACCATTATCATCATACGTATAACCCTAGCACATTTGCTGGACGACACGCACACACGTTAGTCGCTCGGCGGGCAAAAGAATCTCAACTCTCTTTGTGCGTATTTATGGTACATTTCTCCTCGCTGCAAACAGCTGGTATTATTATTATGATTTTGTAGGCTATTATAGCGTAGGTATTTTCGTTTTTGTATTGGAGTGAAGTATCTGTTACGAAGTAACTATTCATTAATCTGTGGTGCTAGCGCTTCTCGGCCACTATTCACATTCAGCTGTGATTCGGTGGAACGTGGTGATTGTTGGTTACGGCGAGCGTAATCTGATTTTTAAATATATAACCTTTTAGATTGTAACTTAAAAAAATTAAACTTAGAAAAATCGTCTAGGCCCGTCGGTTTGGGTAGTTAACTAAACGAAATGGCACAGCGCGTCAGAGAGGCGCGCGCCGCCACTACCAACGTGCCGCGCCCGCGCGGCCTTGGAAAAAAGGGCAACGTCGCATAAAATAACCAAAATATACCGTTTACTTGTTACCGTTATTTTCACAATAACGTTAAAAATACCGGTAATTTTTAACGCAATTTTTAACGTTCTTATAATATTATGTTACTAAATAACGCTACCAAATTACACCGATATGCAAGTATCTCTATGGAAATAACGTTACTTAACGTTATTTTTAATGTGAATTGGTAACGTTTTCAAGCCCTGCATCAGAGTAACGAATGACATAAAAACATTCACGCTATAAACCACGAGAGCGTAGCAGTAGCCAGAAACCCAACATAACGCCAAGCTGACCCCCCAAATAAATGATTATTTCGTAAAATAAAAGTTGTTACATTTTTTTTCAATTAAGATAAATAAAGCGCGTAATGAAATGTAACCGTAATTAAATTAAATAAGTTGTGTAATTGAATTGTTATCGTCCGAGCTTCGAACCCGCTATCGCTTGTTTACAAGTGACATTTGACTTGGATTGTTGTGTGATTACAATGTGCGACTAATTGGTACACTTAATCTGTGTATTATCGTTTACTAGGTTTAACCTTTCAATGATTAAGCGACAGCCGGCGGTCGCGCTGCTATTGTTTTCTTTTGTGTCTCGTTTAAGTTGTTTAAAAGAAATTTGTAAACATTTTTGCTGATTGCTTAATGTATTTTCGTTCTAATATTTAAAAAGTGCGAGCTAGACTCACAGACGAAGAGTTCCGTAGTACAAAATTAAAAATTAGCGTAAAACCAGGACTCTGTCTTGCATTGGTTCTGCCTTTATTTATTTTATTTATTATTAAAAATAATATTTTTACAAATAACAAAATAAAATTTTGTCTACACCAATATCCGACGGCGCTAAAAGTTTGTTTAGATTTGTTTGCCTTCGATTTATGTGTAATTATTTTAAGTTTATTTCGTTTTGTTTTTTTTTGTGTGTAAGAATGTTTATGGAATAGTACGATGGGATTGACTGTATTTTACTTATATAAAAATCCCTAAATTAAATAAAGAATGGTCATGCGATACACCCTGCTGACAGGCGGATGGACAGTGAAAGCTTATAGGATCCTGCTGCACCCTTTAAATACAGAGCCCTGCAGGTCCTTCATTGAAGCTAGCAAGCTACCTACCTAATATTATAAATGCTTAGTATGCACATCACTAATTAGAAAAGATGGAGACAATAGAGTAAGGGGAGGCTTTGCCCTGCAGTGGGACATAGATGGCTGTTAATAATAATTATAATGCACATGACCGACATCCCTGCGTAAAAATAATAACACAGTACCAAAAATTTGAACCCACAACCGTGAATGAAAGTTGTGTGCCTTAACCATTCGTCCAAAGCTAGATTCAGCACAAAAATAGGACATTATAAGGTAAACAATAAACAGATAATGTTTACCAAAACGCATTTAATCGAGAGACAAAGGAACTTATTGCTTATCTGTGACATGACACTCTGACCCTAGTCTATGCGTAGGTTATCACAGAGTAAGCTAGCAGTAATTATGATTTATGGCCTGATAATAATAAAACAAAGATGTTTAGTGCCAGCCTGTCTGAGAGTTCTCCGTTTAATTAGATTGGAATTATTTATTTATAGTCTACATTCTCGTTTTAATACAATAATTAAGCTTAAAATGTCAAGGTTCTGGTCGAAAAGTTGAAGTTTGTTGCTCCTTACGAAGGTCTTTATTGAAAGAACGTGCAAAACTCAAAGGACAATCTTTTTAATCTAGTTTTTCATCGTACCAGCCTATTTCTAGCCCTCGTCAGGATCCAAGCACGATTATTGATCACTACGCTTGCTCAAGTTGCAATGTCTATGATATTTGGGTTTCCTTAACTCTATTTTTTTTTCCAAAATAAAAATGATAAGTCGCCCATAGTAAGCTATTTCTCCTTGTAAATAACATCAGCTATCTGCTAGTGCCCGTCAACATAGGTGAAATTGTTTTGAGAGCAGATTATTAGCTCAAACAAACAGGCAGAAAAACTGTGTTTTTGTTGTAACAAAACAACAATTTCATATGCATTTAGTAAAATCTACAATCCTTCTACATATTCATTAAAAGTCACATCCATAAACAAATTAATCACAAAGAAATTAAATTTCGAAATTCGAACGCGTCGCGATTGGCGGACCTGTTGACCAATAGGGGTTCGGCGCACGCGCAGCTGAGCAAATACACGTATTATACGATATGAATTAGGTTGTAATGACGCGAGAACTATACGCAGTTTAAGTATTTTATTTTGCTGAGGTTTTTGATTATTTTTGTGCCGGCTAGAATAGACTAGAATAATTATTTTTTTATTAGTTATCAACCGTTTAAAAACTTGTGACATCAATGTTTCATTATCATCCATTATTTTTTCACTGCAAGGCAAACCCTTTTCTCATACAGAGAAGGCACGAGCATTTATCAAGGCGATTTGGCGAATACAGACCGCTTCTCATGCATTGATGATCAGCACGAGTAGGGGCCCAACAGGGCCAACGCCTGCCGGGGTTGCGGAATGTTTATAATAGTTACCGTGACCCCGGAACATAAAGGGCAACCGAAGAGTGGTTTTAGTCAGTAAAAGTCTGAAACGCCCTCCCGCCGCGCCCAGGACGGAAGAAGTCATTTTTGATGATTTACCACTACCAAAAAAAAAACTGCATTGAATAATGTGATTTTATCAATTCGTTGATACTTTCAAGTTTATCTAGGACATGAATAACATGCAATTGTTGGCTCCTACAATGTCTTTCAGTCGTTACGGGTAGAAGTTTGTCAATCAGACCAAGAGGTATCATATTACCCAGTTACTGGGCTGTGGAGGTCTGATAAGCAGTCGCTCCATATAAAACACTGGTTTTCAGCTGTACCCGATTAGACTGCAAGCCGACCGAAACGGCTAGGGAGATGATGGCCATTTTATATATGACTAGCTTTTGCCCGCGACTTCGTCCGCGTGGAGTAATAATTCCCGTTCCCGGGGGATTTCCGGGATGAAAACTATCCTATGTCCTTTCTCGGGTCCCAGACTATATCTGTACCAAATTTCATTCAAATCGGTTCAGTGGTTTAGGCGTGAAGAAGAGACAGACAGACAGACAGACAGACAGAGTTACTTTCGCATTTATAATATTAGTAAGGATGATAACTATGTATGGAAATGGCCGATTCTCTTATTCACAAACTAACGTAAATTTAAGTTAATTGCATCTTTCTCTTTCCATTTTATTAAGAAAAGGACAGAAGGTAAAATATTAGTTAAGTCCTGTCTAACACTCCATAGATAATTGAAACGCGATTTAAAAACATGGCGACTAAATATACGCCAATTTTCTTCAGGCGCTGTCTAATTTGACAGGATTAAACTAAAATGTATCTTCTGTCCTTTTCTTTAAGAAGTGGAAAAACAAAGATGCATTAAACTTAAATTTAGTTAAGTTTGTGAACAAGAGATTCAGCACCAATACCTACATTTGAAGTGGTTATCAGTTAAAAACATATCAATGACAAAACTGTAACTGTATCCCGATGATTGGGCGTCCCCTTTCCGATAATGTTGTTTGTTATGGATCGGTGACCACCTCGTCATCATTCGATCGAGTGGGTCGCCTATTTGAGTTCTATTTAGGTACTTGAGGTCTGTTAATGGGTTCAGAATTTTGGAGTGATGTCAATGAGCCATAGTAACGCTTTAATTAATTCATGTGAAAATGTATTTTGTCTGTCTATATTACGCTTTCACGTTTTAACTGGTACTAGCTTCTGCCCGCGGCTTCGCTCGCGTTAGAAAGAGACAAAAAGTAGCCTATGTTACTCTCCATCCCTTCAACTATCTCCACTTAAAAAATCGTCAATTCGTCGCTCCGTTATGCCGTGAAAGAAAGACAAACAGACAGACAGACACACTCACCATTTATAATATTAGTATGGATTCATGTGAAAATGTATTTTGTCTGTCTATCTATTAAGCTTTCACGTCTAAACTACGAAGCTGATTTTGATCTTATTTGGTGTGATGCCTTTGTTTGTGCAAGGTTGAGAAAGATGGTTAGGTTTTGAGAAAGTATGATTAATTTAATAATCATTCCCTAATGTAAAACTAACTTTTGCTGGTCTTAACAGCCCTGTGGTTAAGGCGTCCCGCTTTATTAAGGTACGGGTTTAAAACAGGGCAAGCACTTATTGTAGTATCTCTTGGACATCTCTGATGTCGGTGAAGGAAAACATTGTGAGGAACTTGACTTAAAATCAAAAACATACAGTGCAAGTTAAATAAAAGCTTTTGACATCTAGGTCCACAATTACCCGTCCGCCTTGTCTGCTTTGTCTTCTCTATATGAGAAGATGCCTTCTCTATACGAGAAGAGACGTTTACCCTACAGTGGGACAGCCTGGCACTTATTTTCTGACCAATTAACTAAGAAGCATCTTAATTAAAAAACTGCAGGACTTGAAATGACTGGTTCGTTATGCGATAGCTAACAAGCTAGCTAATATATTATGAAAACGTTTTTTTTTCTGCTCGGCAATTACGCGTTATCTCCTGTTACGGAGAACGCCACTCGTATTCACACATACGATTAATTACGACTAAATCTAAGGTCTTTGGTGCTAGGTTCTGTTTTGGACCTAGAATTAAAAATCTAGCAATAAAGTGCATTAGTATGTTTTAATGTGATATTATTATTTAATTACTAGCTTCTGCCAGCGGCTTCGCTCGCGTTAGAAAGAGACAAACTTTTAACTATCTCCACTTAAAAAATCACGTCAATCCGTCGCTCCGTTTTGCCGTGAAAGAAAGACAAACAGACAGACACACTTTCCCATTTATAATATTAGTATGGATGTACTTTCCAAAATGTATCTTGGACATCTCTAACCTCCCGTGATTCGGCAAAGCACGTAAAGCCGTTGGTCACGGTTGTCATTCGTAGAACTTTTGACAGTCGCTACGGGTAGCCAGAAGTCAGGATGCCTGACCAGTCTAACCAAGGGGTATCGTGTCGCCCAGTAACTAGGTTGTGAAGGTCTGATAGGCAGTCGCTTCACGTAAAACACTGGTATACAGCTGAATCCGGTTAGGCTGGAAGCCGACCCCGAAATTTTTAATAAACTTTTTGCAACAAAAAATTACGGTTCGTATCTTGTAACAGCATTTTTAACTACTTCAACTAATTCGATTATTAGAAAACTTTGCATTTTCATTGAATTCCCGTGGTTCTTCACCTAGAGATGTCCAATCTCAACGGACAGCTCCAGTTCACGAGCATGACTTTAATCGCAACCATTTTGAAGAGAACCGAATGATCCTACACACGCGCCTTCTTCAACTTATTCATTAGTCGACTAAAAAGAAGAAATCGAAACCAACCACACCATTTTTGTACAGAAACAATCTTTATACTCATTATAGACCTTATTTCTATTTACACAAAGATTAAAATAGTTCAAAAGGACATCATAATTAGTACTATGATTTACAAATGCAGCCTTTGACGTGTAACTACATGATGCGCTTGCGACGATTTTTTATCGCATTTACATCGATTTTTGGCGTGTAACTAATACTTATTTACTTTGTCCTACTGTTTTATAGTGCATTAAAGTTAATTTATGATGAGAATTCAAGATTATGCTGAATTTAACAGGTGCTTGTTAGCTCTGTTAGCTTTTTAGGGTTCCGTGGGATTGGAATGCTCCGCTTCTGTGGGTCGAAGCGTGATGGTATTTGGCCTACACTATTACCTAAATCAGGCTATCATATTAAAAAAACTGACTTTAGTAAATTGCAGAGTTTGACCCAAACAAAATTTCTAGCACTGTGGTCTGAAATAAATAAAAACAATAATCTTTTTTTGGCTACTGTCACGCTCCCGTAGCTAGCGTTATATTATAAACACCTTCGATAAATGCGCTATCCAATACAAAAAACTGCAGAATGCTCGTGCCTTCTCTGTGAGAGAATAGACAAGCCTTTGTCCGGCCATGGGACAGTAATATGCTTTTGTCGCCCAGTAACTGGGTTGTATGTGTTCTTGAGGCCAACAAAACCAGAAATTCGGACCAGTCTAACCAAGAGGTATCGTGTAAAACACTGGTTAGCTGAGCCAGTTAGCCTGGAAATCGACCCTAACATTGTTGGATTTGTTTAACCAAATTCAAAATTCCACTCACCCATGAAAACAGAAGCACTATGTTAAAAGAAACCAACCAGCAAATAGATTCATCCCCTAAAAAAGCACGGCCGTTGTTTGTCCCTCTCAAACACTACCCGCCCTCTGGCCAACTGTTTATTTACTTGCGTACATAAGAGCGTTTAATTGACCCCCGAGAGCTGTTTATTTAGACTTAATGATATTTTTATTTTATTTAGCTTCTGTTGGGTCGGTTTTGAGGTAGATTTTAATGACTGCGCACACGATTTTGGTCACACTTATACAGTTCTACTTCTCAGTCGTGATGGTCCACTTGATAAGGCCTCTCTTGTAAAAGGTTGTGGGTTCGAATCCGGGCATATACCAATGTGACTTTTTCAATTCATAATTATGTACTTTCTAAAGTTTATCTTGGACATCACTAACATCCCGTGCCTCGGAAAGCACGTAAAGCCGTTGGTCCCGGTGGTCATTTGGATGCGTTTTTTTTTTATTTATGCAGGTTTTCTTTCACCCAAATCCTTTTAGCCGTTTTGCAGTTAAACTCTTTTGGATTTGGATATAATACCCACTTACAATGTTTTTTTACGATTAAATATTGGAAAAACTGAATAAAAATTAAAAAAAAAAAAATACAAAGAGAATCTCTCCGGCGGGGAATCGAACCCCGGTCTCCCGCGTGACAGGCGGGGATACTTACCACTATACTACCGAAGATGAATTTTTTGCGATGAAATTGGCGACCTGTTTATACATAACAATAATTTCTGTCTGTGTCTTCCTTCGTTTGGAAATGAAGTGTAATGTAACTCTGTTGTATTGAAGATTTCTATCAGTGAACAATATTTTTGATCTGACTATTAAAACAGAAATTACCTCTTTATCTGTCTAGCCTTAGTATATAGTATACTATAAATATTATTTGTTATTTTTTTATACCTTTATGGTTGACGTTCAGCGAGCAAATTCATAGGGTTAACTAATCATCGATGTTGACCTTGACCCACCGGTAGGGTCAAGGCCGACAATTAATAATTTTATCTAATGCCCCCTGACTTAAAGGCTTCTACTTTGACTATGTGCGAACCCTTCACTGATTAGAAGGATTTGCTATTGCCGTTCAGGCGGACTTAAAGGTGAACGCAGACTTGGCCGCACCCACGCGCCGCAGTCTTCGCATTCGAATTCTTTATTGAAGTTCTATGCCACCTCGCACACCTACCCGCGTCGCAGTTGCCGCAGACCCTGAAACGACAACAAAGAAAATGCGATGACTGCGGGGACTGCGGCGCGTGCGGTGCGGCCAAGTCTGCGTTCACCTTTAACTAAAATTGGATCTTCTGTCCTTTTCTTAATGAAATGGAAAGAGAAAGATGCACTTAACTTAAATTTACGTTAGTTTGTGAATAAGAGAATCAGCTCCATTGCCATACAAAAACTAAGTGAGAATCTCGTTTAGAATTACCTCAATTGATGAAGGTGTAAAATAACTATTGTTCATTATGACAACTTATAATATAAGTACTGGCTTAAACTACAGTTTTTCAATATTTTTTTAACACATAACAAAAGTGCATATAATCCGAGCAGCGCTCTCATTGAGTACACTCGAGTACGAAAGCGTTAAATTTTGAACATAAATCATATTAGACACGGAAGGGTATGTGTTTCGTATTCATAGTCCGGAGTCCGCGTGCGAAATAAAATGGTGGTCATTAATTATTGAGTTGAACACTCGGTGGTGACGTAAGTGAACTTTTACTTAAAAATATTTAACTCAGAATCTATACTAGGTGTATTTTTGGTCTTGCACAACCCGCTAGGAGATGATTGTTCTCATCAAAAACAAACAACTTTTATTATGGAACCAACTCTGAAATCTCGTAAAAATTATTAGCTGTTTAATACGTTATGGTAGGGAGGGCATTGAACTTTTTTTGGAAACAGCTGATATTTTTTTCGAGATTTCAGAGTTGGTACCCGTACTTAATAATAAGCTTTTTTATAGTAGCTATTATCACATAAAAACACTGCTGGCGGGATGATTTCAAAGAGGAATACGCGATGACAAAAGACAATAATGATAATAACGATGACGATGACGCCGATGATGGTAAACGAAATCGTTCATATAACCACTGCTTTCCAGTATTTCAAGTAATGATCAAGAGTTCTTTTTTTATTGAACCTCCTTCATTTAAATCAGAAACTTTTAACGTTTTTCGTGCCTATTTATTAAATAGTGTGTAATTATATTCTAATCAAACACTAGTTTTAATTACGATGTATTGATATAATTCTTATTTATTCCTATGTACTTAAATATCAATTATAATAAATTTTATAGTTACATAATTAAATCGTTTTTTAGGTCATCGTTTTTCCTCGTCCTGTAATTATATCCATTAATTAATCACATATTTATATTTGTCTTTCTTTAACTAACGTATCACGCCTTTGAAATTTGAAGGGTTGATCAGAGGAATTTAGTAGAGAAATCAGCACATCTACTGTAATCTATAATTTCTCTTTTATTTAATAGATTTTCAACTTTATTACTATAGTATCACGTTCCAGGTTGATTAGGAAAATTGTTTAGGGTAGCTTGATGCGCTGGCTTAATTCTTCTAAGGGTTGAGATATAGGATGAACATACTCGTATCTTTATTCTACATTAAAAGGGAAGGGTCCACCGAAAAACGGGGTTGTGTCTGTTAGGCTACTGCCCGAGTTGAACGGCACGGTTCAACTTTTTCCTTCCTTTATTCCGTACTAGCTTTTGCGTTCCGTACTAGCTCGCGTTAGAAAAGACAAAAAGTCTATGTCACTCTCCATCCCATCATGTTTTGCCGTGAAAAACGGACGAACAGACACACACTTTCCCATTTATAATATTACGTTTTTCTTTTTCATCCTGTCAATAGTTTTTTTTTCTTCCTTTGGCACCGTTTTAACATTGCCAGTGTCAAAGTAAATCTGTCAATAGTTATGGCCATGGCTTTTCTCAAATTCTTCTTAATATCTTCTTACACCACCTCGGACCAGCCTTTATGGTACGCGTCGCTGACGAGATTATACTTTTAAAATATCTACTATGAGTACAACCCCGCGCACCCTCTGACTCGCTCAGTTCACGGTCAACAATATTTGTTACATTAATTTTTCGAACCCACGTGATTCAAGACACAATAGAACGACAATAGCAACGCGACAGCCGGCTGTCGCTTGGTCGTCGAAAGGTTAACTACGGACTTTTTACTGTCCCCTTGTGGAAGGTTCACTTAACTAGTTTTTTTTTAACGTGCGTTATTAGGTAGGTACTTATTAAAATTTAAATTTTCCTGAGTTAATATAGTTAGTGGTGATAGCTTTGATTTCTTTTTGGAAAGTATGATAGTGATAAAATAAATACCTATTTCAATTTTTACTTTGATGTCCTTCAAAACAGTCGTTTAGTAAAAAAGATTTTTATTAAAATATTTCTGTGTTCCCCTACTATGAATACAACCCCGCGCACCCTCTGACTCGCTCAGTTCACGGTCGACAATATTTGTTACATTAATGGCGGACACGCCGATCGTACGCGACTGTACCGGGGGACACCAACATTTTACCGTTATCCAGTATACGATGTAGAAGTTACACTTTGGACTTTTAATTTTTTTTGAAATATGTAGATGGTAGTATTTTTTTGGTGCAGTGTATTGCGTTAAAATATTGTTTCATTATAAACGAGTAAATTATATTTAACTAGCTTTTGCCCGCGACTTCGTCCGCGTGGAGTAATTATTTCCATTTCCGGGATGAAAACTATCCTATTTCCTTTCTCGGGTCCCAGACTATATCTGTACCAAATTTCATTCAAATCGGTTTAGTGGTTTAGGCGTGAAGAAGAGACAGACAGACAGAAAGACAGACAGACAGACAGAGTTACTTTCGCATTTATAATATTAGTAAGGAAGGATTGATTTCTTTCTGCTCTATATTTATTTCAAGATGTTAAGTATTATTATTATCTATTCCTGAAGATAAAGATCCCTTCCTTTAATCATTAAAAGTCTGTCGCAGTACAAGTCTCGTCAAAATCGATCCAGTCATTTCTGAGATTTGCCGAATTTTTCATTGTTATAATTACCGTACTTATTATATTATTTTACGAATATTCCTTCTGCAGATTTTTTATTCCGCATGCATGTCACGCTTGACACAGTACCAGTTAATCGCACTCGAAGCGTGCATTGTGCACGCGTGTGCGTGTTCACCGTGTTATGCGTGCAATTATTTGTAGTGCTGCTTTAAATGCAGTTTTTAATATTTTTGATCGTAGTCGATTTTTATAAGTAACAATTGAATGCGATTTTACCGTGATAATTTTTTATACCTACCTAATTTTAAATGTAAGATAATTATTATTACTAGTAACCCGTCCCAGTTTCAAATTTGGAAAATTCTTGACTTTTTTTTTAGTACAATATGCAATGACGCTATATAATAAGATTAAAGCTTTTGCCCGCGACTTCGTTCGCGTGGATAATAGTTCCCGTTCCCGGGGGATTTCCAGGATGAAAACTAACCTATGTCCTTTTTCGGGTCGCAGACTATATCTGTACCAAATATCATTCAAATCGTTTCAGTGGTTTAGGCGTGAAGAAGAGACAGACAGACAGAGTTACTTTCGCATTTATAATATTAGTACGGATAAAAGTTCAGGTGTAAAAACCCGTGGTGTAATTACCATGATCCGGTAGTTTTTGAGTTTATTGCAAGCAGAGGGACGCGGTGAGGACTTTATAAACCTGTGGTCATATTTTTTCTTACTCCTTCGATGTAGTTTTCTGATTAATTTCGTTGCGGGATCCAAGACAGTTGAATCGTTTCTCCGGGACTCGTCGAGCTTCATTGTTCGGCGCTTTTCTGGCGGACTCCGCTGTTGATTCTGGCTTTCAGGAGTTGCAGTGGTTGGAAATAGTGTGGTGGGATAAAGTGGGATTGTCCAAAAAAAAAAAACCTGTGGTCTGGCGAAATGTCAATTTGACAACTGTCATTAATGTCAGGTGTCATTACTGCCACGAGAAATTGACCCTTATGATCAATAAAAAAAAAATGTCATTTTATTGTTTTATCTGTGCTACGGTTGTGGTTCACTTAACTGGCCTGGTCGACAAACCATACTAATGGCCAGATGAAGTGATAATTGTTTTATTTTTTGTATTCTTTATTTTTAATTTTTTATCGCCTCGGTGAATTAATTCACAAATAATTCACCTATCAACAGACCTGCCGGTTTCAATTTTACATCTCCCGCTTTTTTCCAACTACCCCTCATTCAACACAATCTAATATCATTACCCTCGCTGTAATAAATAAAGGGGTCGTAATACCAGATTCCTGACCAATCCACCGTGAAACTATGGGGATGAGTTATAACCTCTATACAGATTCATATCTGACCGGAGATGATGATGGGGGGGGGGGGGGGTGAAAATTGTGTAGTTATTGAATAATGGTCGTTTTTTTATTAATTGTTGTGATTTGTAAGGATTTTACTAAAATTATTATGTGAAAGCTTTTGTGATGTTTGTTGATGTATTACGTAAAGGCTACTGGAACGGGTTTTGGTAAATCTTTATATTTTATTAGCTACTAGCTTTTGCCCGCCGCTTCGCCCGCGTTAGAAAGAGACAAAAAGTAGCCTATGTTACTCTCCATCCCTTCAACTATCTTCACTTAAAAAATCACGTCAATTCGTCGCTCCGTTTTACCGTGAAAGAAAGACAAACATACAGATAGACAGACAGACAGACAGACACATTTTCCCATTTATAATATTAGTATGGATGTAAAGTTTCAGTAATATCACTATATATAGGGTTCTATCAGATTGCGCTGCGGTGTTTTTCTTTAAGGCCCGGTAAGTAGCTAATCTTTAGGTATTCGCGGGGGTGAAGCAGCGGCGCGGCGGCGAAATTGAGCGCGAAGCTCCGCCTACTTTTCGGCAGCGCGCGGCCGTATTCTGAAGCCGTCTGTATTCTATACTCCCGGACTCGTAAATCGAGCCACCTAGCGTAATGAGTTATATCGTACATAACTTTAAAAAAATATATGTATATGTACACACTTCGGTCAATTAGTGGTACCTCTTAGTGCAACAATATAGAAAGCTGTCTTGGTAAAAAAGATCGGGATTTTTTATCATAAAAAGAATACAGTGATTCAAAATTAAAAATTGGTTTGTTTATAATATTTGGTAATGACTTAAATTTAAAATAAATTATCACTTACAAAAAGCACCATTTTAGGTCATTTTGGAATAACAAATGAGAACTTTCTTATTAAGATGTACATACTTATTGGCACATGTATATATATATATATATCTATATATATATCTATCTATCTATATAAATAAAAATGAATTGATGTTCGTTAGTCTGATTAAAACTAGAGAACGGTTGGGCCGATTGAGCTGATTTTGGGTTTAAAATGTTTGTCGTAGTCCAGGGTAGGTCTAAACGGTGAGCAAATAAGGAAAAATTGCGAGAAAGATAAAGTAAAACAACAATTTCATTTTCCCAAAGTTGTCCATGTTCTGTTGGATGTCGTTGTCATAGTAACCGGCAAATCAAGTGTCAAATTCAAGTGTGACATTTACAACTGCAGAGGTTACAACCCGTCAACCTGACACAAGTAATGTTTTATTCTAAGGTTTTATTGTTTTAAAAAGACGCAAAGGAATCATTTTCATAAATCCAAATCATGCATATAATTAGTTGGTTTTATTTTAAAGCCATTTAAACGGTTTGAAAAAACGAAACTTTTTCCAATGTACAAAAATAATATTACGATAAAAAATATCTAGATTTTAAATATTTATTTTTTAAATAATGGTGCTTTTAATATTTTTTTTTTGTTTTTGTATGGCCATCCTGGACAATGTTCCCTACCAGAAAAACCGCACATGATAGTTGTTCAAAAACAAAATTATTTTAAGCCCATTTCATAACATGTCCTTTATATGGGACTACCACTGCATCATAACTTATCAAACAAAAAACCGGCCAAGAGCGTGTCGGGCCACGCTCAATGTAGGGTTCCGTAGTTTCCCGACCGTCACAATAAGTGTTCCCACTTATAAGTTTAAAAAAAGGCTTTTGTTACGTTGACATACTAAGTACGCAGAAACTATTTTGTACAACCTTTTTGTCTTTTTTGTACAAAAACTGTTCTTTCTATCAAGTTCGAAATAATTTTCCTAGAAAGTCCTTATAAAGTTCTACTTTCCAGATTTTTTTCATATTTTTTAAACCTACGGATCAAAAGTTAGAGGGGGGGGGGACGCTTTGATTTTTCCTTTTGGAGCGATTATTTCCGAAATTATTGACATTATCAAAAAATGATTTTAGTAAACCCCTATTCATTTTTAAATACCTATCTAACAATATATCACACGTAAGGGTTAAATTTAAAAAAAAATACTTCCCTCTTTACATATAGGGGGGCTACCCTAATAAAACATTTTTTCCAATTTTTATTTTACCACTTTGTCGGCGGGATTGATATACATATTGGTACCAAATTTCAGCTTTCTAGTGATAACGGTCACAGAGATTAAGCAAGGACGGACGGACAGGCAGACAGACATGGCGAAACTATAAGGGTTCCTAGTTGACTACGGAACCCTAAAAAGAACCCTCAAAATCTGTTTACAATTGACGGAGATATCGCGTAACAAACATACAAAAAAAAAACATACAGACGAAATGAACCTCCTCCTTTTTTTAAGTCGGTTAAAAATCAAATAATTTCCTATTTGAAAAAAGAAATACAAAGATAAGTGGGAATATTGTAGGTGAATATTTTTTTTTGTGAGTGGGAAATCATCAAATGACTGCTCCCGTCCTGGGTGCGGCGGGAGGGCGTGTCAGACTTTTACTGACTAAAACCCACTAATGTTCCTTCGATTGCCCTTTATGTTCCAGGGTCACGGTAACTATTATAAACATTCCGCAACCCCGGCAGGACCATTGTAGGTGAATAATGATTATGATTAACTCATTAGACAGCATTAGACACTAATGAGATCCTTATACAGTTAGTCAAAATTTAGCTGTCTGTTACAGCTTTCTTGCTGTATGTTTTCGTTCATTACAGATAGGACCGTGCATATTTCTGATCTCTCAACAAAAGATAGATAGATAGCCAACTTGGTGCAATACTTTTATACTGTAGTCTATTTTTTTTTAACAAACGAGTACTAAGTATATCTCTTTTATATTTCCGGTATTGGACAGAGATAGATGGGAAATTAGTCGAGGCGGAGCCAATGCTTTTAACACTAATGATAACATTTATGCTGATTATGTGAACCAATAAAAATGCAGAAAAATTTTTGGTACTCGTTTGTTAAAAAAAAACAGACTATAGGTGTATTTTTGGTCTTGCTCACCCTGCTAGGAAATGTTCTACCCTTGAAAACAAACAACTTTTATTATGGAACCAAATCTGAAATCGCGAAAAAAATATCAGCTGTTTCTAAGAAAAGTTCAATGCCGTCCCAACCACAATGTATGAAACAGGTGATAATTTTTTTCGACATATCAGAGTTGGTTCTATAATAAAAGTTGTTTGTTTTTATGAGTAGAAACATCTCCTAGCAGGTTGAGCAAGACCAAAAATACACCTAGTATAAATTCAATCTCAGCAATGTAACGGCAATTGCACATGGCGTAGAAAATGAACAACTCGCTTTGTAGCAACTCATCCAAGAAAATGTTATCATTGATCCTTGAGGTTTATTTGTAGACCACGAATATCCTTTTATTGGCGACACGCCGGATGGTTTGATAGGCCAAGACACAGTATTCGAAGTCAAATGTCTAAAGTGGCTTTCAAAAACGGTCTGGATAATGCCCTAAAAGAGAACAAAATTCAAATAATAATGGAATTTTGTTCTCTTTTAGAGCATACAAGCTTCTGCCCGCGGCTTCGCTCGCGTCAGTGAGAGACAAAAAGTAGCCTATGTTACTCTCCATCCCTTCAACTATCTCCACTTAAAAAATCACGTCAATCCGTCGCTCCGTTTTGCCGTGAAAGAAAGACAAACAGACAGACAGACAGACAGACACACTTTCCCATTTATAATATTAGTATGGATTATATGGAGATACGACAAAAATAATGGTATTTTCAGTATCAACAAAAAGAGTTACTGGTACTACCAACTTCAGAGGCAACTTCATGTACCATGTATAAAAATGCTTATTTGATGTGTGGGGTGCTGAAACTATTATGACATCATCACGTGAGATGACTCGTCGAAATGTAACTATTTCGGACTTGGTCTTATTATAAAAGTTGTATCACAATGACCAGGGGGCCTACCACAAGCCCTTATAGCAGTAATACCACAGATTAATAAATAGTTACTACGTAACAGATACTTCACTCCAATACAAAAACGAAAATACCTACGCTATAATAGCCTACAAAATTATAATAATAATACCAGCTGTTTGCAGCGAGGAAAAATGTACCATAAGTACGCACAAAGAGAGTTGAGATTCTTTTGCCCGCCGCGCGACTAACGTGTGTGCGTGCCATCTAGTAAATGTGCTAGGGTTATACGTATGATGATAATGGTAATAAAACGAATGTTTTAGAAAAACAATATTTTTTTTATTTGTTGATCAAATATTTTTTAGTTTAATAAAATGACTGATGCATATTTTTCGTCCCTTGAATTCCCGATTATTATATTTTAGTGTCGTATCCAAAACCGCGTGAATAATTTTAATAAATAATCAAAAGGGAAACAGGAGAATTTGGAAACAGGGGAATGGCACAATAATCACACAATAATTACGTGGTTTCGGCATTTTGATAGTCAGCGCTGTACCCATGACGCGCGAGCACACAGCCGGGCGCGCGACAGCCCGGTGTTCGTTGTACCGTCGACGGTACGCGAAGCGGTAGGCATAAAACGCGTGGCCTTGAGCGAGTGACGGACGCCTGGTAATACTTTGATATTACTTTTAGTGGGAAAGAGACGGCGCTAGACAACGTGTCTAACGCTGACAACGTGTCAAACGTCATGGTAAGGGGGCAGTTCAATAAAAAATCCGTTGATTATTTTACTTTGATGACACATACTCGTAATTTTGTTCTTCAATGGTTCCTTTATTTGTCGCGGTTGGATTAACTGCAGTTAGAAGTGATAGGGATGTTTCAGACCTATTGAGTTGAAAATTCTTGAGTTCTCTGTAATTAAATATAAAAAGCACGATTTTTACATTGGCACAGATAATTTTTTTATAACAATGAAACCAATAAAATAAAACAGTTTTTGAACTAATTTAATTTTCATAATGTTGATTTGCAAAAATAATTTATGTTCACAAAAACATAGTTTACAAAATAATATCACAAAGTAAACGGGCACAAAAAATAAGTATAGAAACAATATAATACTAATTTCGTGCACGTCGGTCTACCGAAGCGCCATTTTAGGCCTCGTCGTTTATCGTACGCCGCACGCGGAGCGTGCAGCATATTAGCGCCCCATAACCGCAGCTACTGTTTTACCAACATAATTGTGAAATGGCTAAAATTGGAACTACGGCTGACATGACATTTCAGTCATACATTTGACTTCATTTGAGTATACTCTGTCTCTTTCTCTTAGCAACGCTGTATTGACAGTGTCGCCCTCCTTCAGTTCACAGATAAGTTGGTCTATCTGTAGACAAAAATTGGTTTTTATTTAGATGTATTTTGTTTGCCTATTTTTTACGAATTACCAAAAGATAAATGAGTTTCATAATATATTGATACTAATAATGCCATAATGGGTATAAAAAAAAGGAATACTTACTTGTATACTTTATTTTTTACTTTTATTACGTCGTTTTCTTGTACAAATCCGTTGCAACTCTTTATTTCTTTTATTTCCCATTGCTTAGAAACACGAATCACTATAAGTAAATTACTAAAATCAAAAACAAAGAATCAAAAAAATAAACAAAGCGCGAAATAATAATGGACCAAATGTGTAAAAATCGGACGTGACCTCTCGTAGCAACGGCTAGCTGCCGACTGGGCGTGGACTGACACAAGATTGACACAATGTACGACAGTAGTGCATCGAATTAATAGAAATAAGGTCGAAAATATTTTGGCGTTTCATTTTACTTGAATAGCATGTCCGCAAAAATGTAAATCATTTTGCAGTTTTAATTAAATATTTAAAAAGATACAGTTCTGTGTATTAAAATTTTTAGATATGTCTTTAGTTTATTAAATTTTCTTTGTTATAGATATAAAAAATATGGTGGTTGTCGCTGAAAAAATTGAGAACTTCGAGACGAAATTTTTTTTTCAGGGGTCTTTTTGAACATTTTTTTTTCCTAGTTCTAGACCACTTTTGCAAATTGTTTTTGTGTAAGTCTTTTCTTTATATATTAGACTATACACTGTATTTTTTTCTGGCTTGTGGTATGTATAGATACGGCTAACTTCGCGACGAAAATCTAGACGTTTTACAAGGTGTACGCTATGGACAGCGCCTTAACTTTCGCAGCATTTAATATGCTTATATACACGTCTTTTTGTTATGTATTTCTTTATGTATAAGAGCCAAATTATTTAAATTTTAATAAATAATCATTTAAAATTAGTATTTTAATATTAGGATATTTAACCTAGTTAGAACTTTCTTTCTCTTCATAGTAGGTATTGTAAAATTTCACCAAAATCCATTTTGTACCTAGTTTAACATCATAATAGCACATGTTCTTTAACACCACACTATAACCTTTAGGGGCGAAGCAGTGACCAACCCTACATAACATCGTCAACTAAATACTGTAAATAGTTTGCTGAAATATTTATTTTCAATTTGTATAATTACTTCAAATATTATCCAATTCTGTTTCATGCGATATCAAAGCGAAATAGCTATTAATTGAATTACAATTCACTTTGTACTAAACCAATTATTAGATTTTACCGTTAATTTGAAAATTACAGTTAGGTACTAAGAATTTTCAATTACACAAGGCAATATCTACCATGGTTGTGTGTGACGGTTAGAATATTCGAAAATTGTGTCCTATTTACCTTTTGGAAACGGAAGACTAATTTTCTTAACTAAAAGCTTAACCTTTCGACGACCAACTCAGACATATTTGTTTATGGTTTACGCGCGTTTTTTGACCAATACAATTGTTTTGACTTTAAAAGAGAATGAACTCGTAAGTTTGTTTCGGATGTTTCTTCTCTGAGTAGACAGCTAGGAAACACATGTCCCGTTCGCTTAAAATAATGAAATCAAAATATTGACGTGTAAAACAGTTATATATTTACAAAATAAATATATTTTAGAACCAGGACCAACGGGGTTACGTAGTTTCAGAGGCACGTGATGTCGGTGATGTTCTAAACAAAGTTAGAAAAGTTGGTTATGAATTAAAAAAATCACATTGGTTTTTGCCTGGTTTTGAACCCGTGACCTTTAACAAAGTTAATTAGTTGTTTGTTTAAAGATACATAGACTTCAGGAAAACCTATAAGAACGTACCCTTACGCATGAGGTTTCGACTCGGTCTTGGCAAGTTTTACCTTTTACCTTTCAATGACCAAGCGACATCCGGCTGTCGCGCTGCTATTGTCTTTCTATAGTGTATCGAATAACATGTGTTTGAAGGTTTAAACAGGAAAGCAAAACGGCGGGAAAAAGCTAGCTAAACAATTAAACATGACATATTGACAATTATGCGCGCCAACAAATCGACCGCGGACACGTGCCGGCCGCGCGCCATTTTAAGTGTTCATATGTCACTGCGATTCACTAAACATCCCCATTTGAGGGTAGTTTGATATTTTTTGGATGCGGTGTGAATTTTTAATCACATTGCTAAATTTGTGACGGCTTTTTAGTAAATGCTGCAGTTGAAAGTGATAAGTACTCGTAACCAAATAAAATCTTGTCTGTTTTGATTGATTGATTGTCAGGACTTTTACTGAAATATAGATAGACCAATTTTGACGAGATTTTTACTGATAGGTATAACTGATGATATAAGCAGTATCTAAAGCTTTAGAGAAATAGTTCAAGCAAAAAGGTTCAGGGCATAGACATGGTGGTCACTCATACTTAATTTCCATGCAAACGAAATCACAGGCAGAAACTTGTAATTTTTGTTAAGATATTGTAGTTATTTCTAGATAGAATTATGTACATTTTTTCTAGGTAGACACGGTTTGGTAATAGTAAAGCTCTTTAAGAAAGACCTCGTTTTGAGATGTATTACCATAGTTACTGTTTGATGGCAATTTATTACTAGTACGTGAGACATATCACCTTTGTCCATCTTATTACCTTTTATCATCTGCGAGGTTTCTGTAATTGCAAATATTAAGGTGCTGTTGATAACATAACATTAAATGAGCTAAATTAAATCTTTCTTAATCTAGTTTGTCATCCAATGACAGAAAAGCTGCGTTAAATTCTGGCTTAAGATCTGAATATAATAATGACTGTGTCAGAAAGTCACCCTTACATTTGGGCACCATGTAATTTGTAGCGAAACAGCACCCCTGCTTAAGTGGAGCGGAAAGTTCGCGAGTGACGTGACAATGCGGCGGAAAATTATTTTATGCTCACTTTTAGTTTGGGGTATTTACAAAATTCGAGTTTTGTTCAAAAATAGTCTATGTAGTATTGTGTTGATCAATATAACTCGTCGAGCAAACCATGATATTGCTAATGCTAACAAAGAAACATAAGACTGGATGTTCAAAAATGGCACATTGGCGACACCCGGGAACATCTTAGAGTAACTAGCACACGATTATTATTTGATTATTGACCATTTACCGAAATTATATACCAAGCACTCTTCCTCTCTCCCACTACCTCTGCTGTGCCCGACAGGGTCCATAGTGATTCTGCAATATTTTTATTTATAAGACCTAATGCACATTTTGGAACGCTATAAAGTATTGAGTATTGACTCTGGACATAAGGACTGCAGACGGTGTACTTGTGACTGGTAACTGGCTCTTAGGCAGCGCCGGCGCAGATTATATCTTCCTGCCTTTGTTTTATGATCGATGACGCAACACGTCCACTTCCTTTTGATTCTGTTAACCGTATTACTCTCACTGACTTCCTTCTTTTGATTTATTCCTCAAAACCAATTCATCCATCTTTCCTTACGTTTTTCTTTTATCACCTCTCCGTACTATTCAGTCAAATCACTTCTTATATTGTTTGAAACGCTGACTTACAAACAAGCTTTTTCTTGTGCCCGTTTTAACCCATTTATAAAGATTCACAGGAACGGGGCAGTGACCTAAACCTAACTAAATATGGGGTATTACTTTATTAAAATTAATTCAATGACATTTCTGCTAATCCATATTACGATTAACATACTCCCCTATCTCAAAACGATCGATATAACAAAAAAAATGCTCGAATCGTAACTAACAATCAGGACTCTGCCTACCCCTGTTCGCTCACTGTATAATTTGGATTAAGCATTCGCTTTGTTACGAAGGGTCCTATTGTGTAGGTGAAATTACGTCGTCCCTTTGACATTGTGTGACAGTTTTTCGAAATTATATATAAAATCACCAATGTTTTTATTGTACCACTATTGCAGGCCAATCACCTCTTTTCATATAGAGAAGCACTTCAAAAAGATAGTGTTGTTAATATCCGGGATAAACACATAAAGAAACCAGAACAACCATACTAATCTCCCTTGTTTTTTTCAACTTTGTTAGCTTCCAGTTTAGCTACAACCCAGGTCTTGGGTAACTCCTGAGTAAGACTTTCCGGCTTCTGACTACGACTGTCAAAGACATACGGATGATAACCAGAGCAGTCTTTAAGTAGTATTTGAACCATAAGAGTCATCATCATCTCCCTAGCCTTTTCCCAACCGTATTGGGGTCGGCTGCCAAGCCTAACCGGATTTAGCTGGATACCGGTGTTTTACGTGGAGCGACTGCCTATCTGACCTCCACAACCCACCATAAGAGTGGTACGACACAAATTCCAAATGACGTCGCTTGCCTCACTGCAAGTCGCATTAAGCTAGCTTCATACATTTGTTTTCGCCGCTAACGCAGACGCAACATATAGATCGCGCAAGCGGTGATGTTGTTATTTGTCTTACGTGTCAAGTTTCCGTTCCTCACAGAAATATTTACAGAATGAACTGGCTGATGGTGAAAATAATGAAAAATGTTCAAGGAAAACACTTTCCACATTATTTCTTGATCACAAGTAGGCACAGTCAGCCACAAACATTACCCGCAAAGGCTCAACTCTAAATAAACAAAGGATGATGATCGCCATAACTGTAATTAATGAGTTTTGTTTAATAAATATCTACCCTCACTGTAGGCGTTAACGCTCCACAATTATAGAATTAATTTGAATAATTCTGAACAACGCCTTTGCTTAATTTTGAGGGTAGATAGAAACAGACGATTTTTTTTAGTAATTATATTTTTGAACACGTCTAAACCAAAATGATTTGCATTTTTGTTTGCAATTTATAATGCTTTAGAATACTAGACTGATTAATAAAAAAAAAATGAAAAAAGATTAGCCTACATTTTATTTTCATAGCTATTTGAAACAAAAATACCCGTCAAAAGGCAAAAAGGACTAGTGCGTCACAAAAATAATCAGCTTCTTGTAAATAACTAGGTACAATAAAACATATGTTTGATAAATATAAGTTCGCTATTTTACTACAATTTCTTTCAACATGATAGGAACGGTGAAAATTATATTTTTTGCCGTCGTTTTTTATAGACTTTTTTTTTACTCCAAAGTTTTAGCATTATAAATTACAATTACATCATTACAGCAGTCTACAGCATTTGGCAATTATGATATGTGATAATGTTTACTGACTGCCAAGGTCAAGAAAGGGATGAATCGTGCAAATTTTTAACAATCTGTTTTGTACTCATTGCTTGATGCTTCGACATATTACTTGGTTACATATTTTGTTTAGAAAATCAACCCTCATCGCAATATATCATTCAGTTACCAACACTACAGCTTAACCCTTTTTTAACCGACTGACTACATAGACCCGCAACCCTATTTAACCAGAATACAAAAGTTTTTTAATGGGTTTATCAAAATGGTACGATTTTTAATTCGTATTTTATTGTATGAGGCTTACGTTTTTTTTTTATCATACCGTTATTGTTGTTTCGAGTAACTAATTCAATTAAATTGAATATTGCTTTCCGAACTATTAATTCACAATATGATAAAAATAATATTTTTGCGGTCCCATGTTGGGCGCCAGTTCGTGTCAAGTGTCATAGGGATTAATTTATTTAAGTTGATCTGTTTTGTATTTCACAACTTTTTGCCGCAAGTTTTCCTGGCTGGTGCTTATCAAATGCTTCACAGATCATAGCAATGGCATTTGTCAATAATGTACAGGTTTTTGGTGATGAAATTACCTTTCTTTGTAGTTTGTAGTCTTACCATTTCTGAGTAATTAAAAAAAAAAAAAGAATCGCAGGTCCTTGTTGGGCGCCAATTTTTCATTTCATTATTACAAGTTTTTCTTCCCTAATCTTTCTCCAAATACCCTGTAGTTTGTTTTTAATCTAATAAATAATATGTAACAAATATTAATGCAATTCCCTGCATTCCCTTGAATTATTTAATAACTACTAGTGTTTTCCATGGAGGAACTGCCTTACTGGCGTATGAATTGGTAAGTCTGATTGTCAGTCGTTCAGGCTTTTGAATACCAGCAAAGGCTTATAAATGATGACCGTGGCTAAGGCTTTTACACGCTTTTCGAAGAACAAACGTATTACACCATCAAAAAATAGAATACCAGTGATGATAATATGAAAAAAATGGCATAACACGTAAACGGAAACACTTCATATGTTTGTTCGAGGGACGGGACCAACCAAAATTTGATAGACACAATGTATTTAAAGTGCAGATAAATAATGTGCATATCTTTTGCAGTCACAGAAAAGGCGGGATACCAATCGCCATATGGGGGCATGGACAATGGAATGGTAAGTTTTTTTTTCAATGTTTTATGCAGAAGTAATCTAATAACATTTGTGTGCTGACTTTTTGATTTGGTGCTTTAATTTTCATATTTTTTGTATTTTTTTCTCTCTTGTTCACATGTCTTATGTGTATTTCTTTTTTTTGTGTTAACTTTTTACAGAGCGAGATTTCAGTGTTTTTTTCTATTTAGGGTATATATTATACCATAAACATCTCCAAAAGCTACAAAATAGGTGATATCTATATTTATATACATAACATCGTACTTTGATTGTCTGTGGATATATCAACGCACAGCCTAAACTTGGAGGGTATGTTCTACGTGATAATTAAATATCCACTAAGAAATTCGGCCCCTAAAGGTACATAATAGGAAATGGAAGTTCGACATCCACGCGGGAGAAATCTTGTAAGACAATACTAGGTGTATTTTTGGCCTTGCACAACCCGCTAGGTTATGATTCTACCCATGAAAACAAACAACTTTTATTATGGAACCAACTCTGAAATCGCGAAAAAAATATCAGCTGTTTCTAACAAAAGTTCAATGCCCAGACCGTATTGTATGAAACAGCTGATATTTTTTTTGAGATTTCAGAATTGGTTTCATAGTAAAATTTGTTTTGATGAGTAGAATCATCTCCTAGCGGGTTGTGCAAGACCAAAAATACACCTTGTTAATTTGATGTAATTCAAGTTGACCAATGTTGCAATTTAAACCTTCAAACACACGTGATTCGAGAGACACAATAGGAATTATTGGAATCAATTGTAACAGCTCACATTTTTAGGACCCAGTAATTTTATTACAAATTGTATTCTGTGGTGCTAGGCAATCTGGGCTTCTCCCAGTTGTAATTGCCACTTTGTGCCTATTGGCCTAGTTCTGTTCTGTCTCCTTCTTGTTATGGAGGGAAGAGGAAATAATTTTTTTCTTACTCCTCCGCAGTTCTTTTCTGATTAATTTCGTTGCGGGATCCAAGACAGATAAATCGTTTTTCCGCGACTCGTCGAGCTTCATTGCTTCGGCGCTTTTCTGGCGGACTTCACTGTTGATTCTGGCTTTCAGGAGTTGCAGTGGTTGGGAATAGTGTGGCGGGATTGTCCCAAATAAGAATAAATAAAAAAAGCAATAAAAAGACAATAGCGCGCCAGCCGGCTGTCGCTTGGTCGTCGAAAGGTCAAACAAAAAAGAACTTTGTTGCAGCTGCTTACCATCTCGATTAAACTACTGAGATGAGTATGTAATTGTGGTTACCAAGCCTCAGGCTATAGACCTTATGATCGAGTACTTTGTGGTATAAAAACCAACATTTTAATTTTGAAGTAAACTGTAGAGTAACGGTAATAAACAGCTTTAGATGTTTAACTTAACACCAGATATAGTAACATATAACAGACAAAAATAATGATTGATCACCAAAATTATGTTTCGTAAAATATTCTAAAAATGAACCTATTTTCCTTTTTTTTAATCCTTTCTTCCTTCCTTCCACTTGACACCACCAAAACGACACCACCGGTGGTGTCGTATGGAATCTCTAGTCCATATGACAGTGATGTAAGATGACCATTTGAGTAACAGATAAATATAAACTTTGTCAAATGACGTACGTCATTAATGAAACCGCTTGTACTTAATTGGAGTTTTCATATCAACAAGTTTGTATGTAACCTCACTTACGCGGTGTCCTGCGTGAGCGACGAACGCGACGCGACGCAACACGACGCGACGTAATGCGACGCGATGCTATACGCGACAAATGTCCTAAGTCCTACGTGATTTTGGTCATTACTACTCGAATCATGGAGAAATACAGTACAATTTTGCTTGAAAGTTCGTGGTGTCGCATCTGGTCGCACTCAAAACAAGTGTCGCGTCTCGCCGCAGGCTGTCATATAGGCCGCATGTAGGGTATGCCGTTGAGTTGATCGCGTTCGTCGCGTTTGCAGCGTCGCGTCGCGTCGCGTTCGTCGCTCACGCAGGACACCGCGTTATAGTCGGTGGTGTCATATGAACTAGAGATTCCATACGACACCACCGGTGGTGGCGTTTTGGTGGTGTCAAGTGGAAGGAAACTTTTCTTCGTGGTTACTTACTCTTCACAAAGAACACATACTCCAAGTTTCATGTCTCTAGGTCCAGCGGTTTAGGCTGTGCGTTCATATATCAAGCGCAGTCAGTGAACTTACTACGACTAAATGAATCAAACTTTCCGATGAGGTATCGTGCTCGTATCGCGGTATCTTTGCATTTTTGCAGAGTTCCCACAATAGCTTAGCAAGAAAAAAAATAACGGGTTTATTAGAAATGCTAAGTAAACTGTGAAATCGGCATAAAATACATATAATCACTTATCAAGATTACTAAAGATAATCATGCAAAATTAATTGCCAAATTAGTCGAACGAGTAACGTGTGAAAATGTCCTTGTTTTGAGGTTTATAACCTTTAAAAAACTATTAAAATTCAAAACAAAAACAGTAACACACTATCCCAAAAAACTACAAAAGATATAATATTTATAACTTCACCAGCGTCAGCAAAAAAAGGATACAAATGCAAATCCGAGATATGGAGGTTACGCTACATGTTTTGCTGACCGTACGGCAAAAAGGGATGCACAGGAATCGAATAAATCAGCTTTGCGAACGATTCAGGGTATATTTATTTTGAGGTTGCAGAAAATGTAGAAATTGTTGGATTTTGTTGTGGGTAGTTTGAGAAAAGACGTGTTGGAATTTAGAGATCTTTAGAAATGACCAGAACTTTAGAGATCACTTCAGTTTACCTTCAAGGTCCTCGCATAATTTGACCAATACAATATTGTATGGACTTTAAAAGAGACTTTGACCTCTGAGTTTGTTTCGGATGTTTCTTCTTAGAGTAGTCCAGCTAGGAAACACCGGCCCCATCGTTCGATAAAAATATGAAAAAATGACGTGTAAAAGTGTAATTTTTTACCTATTGCCCGTGACATTAACTGTTGTATTTTTTTGCCTTGTAGCACTTACAATCAAAGTAGGTTTTACTAGGAATTGATTCTGAAACGATTCACCCACAGTCGATTGTTCCATGAACGGTTAGGCAACAGAATCTTTTAACCATTAACTTTTCACCCAAAGAACGTTTGGCTCATGAACTGTTCGCCAACAGAACGATTCGTCAGTGAATGTTTAACCAACAGAATCTTTTGACAGAGAACGTTTCGCCCAAGAACTTTTTGCTCGTAGCGCTTAACTGAGGAGGTTATGCATGGCCGAGGGTGGGCGGGGTCGACGGAGCCCTACTTCTGGGTGGTTTATTAAGAAACTAGCTTTTGCCCGCGGCTTCGCTCGCGTTAGAAAGAGACAAAAAGTTGCCTATGTTACTCTCCATCGCTTCAACTATCTCCACTTAAAAAATCACTTCAATTCGTCGCTCCGTTTTGCCGTTTTGCAGTTCATGGGCCAAACGTTCTTTGGGTGAAAAGTTAATGGTTAAAAGATTCTGTTGCCTAACCGTTCATGGAACAATCGACTGTGGGTGAATCGTTTCAGAATCCTAGGAATTTTAGAGATGACCTTATAAAAATACTTCACCTCTAGCACGTTTCTCTAAAACGACATGAGAACTAAGTACAATTGACAACCTACATCGCGCAATCTAAGTTTGACGGGACAGTCTAGGGCATAGGTTCTCAACGTGGGCGGTAACGCCCCCTTGTGGGCGTTTGAGACTTTCAACAGTAGAAGACCCAGAGAAAATTAGGGGGCATTGAGATGGCGCAGAGGGGGCGTGGGTAGATTAAATAAATATACCATTGCCTGGGGCTAAAGCGACTACGGGGCTGTTGTAACAAAATCAAAGAGTATTATATTAAAAACCCTTTAATAACAAAGTTGTTAAAAACCTTCGAACACACGGAATTCGAGACACAATAGAAAGCAGTGCGACAGCTGGCTGTCGCTTCGTCAAATGGTTAATTAGTTACCATAGCCCCGTAGTCGCTTTAGCCCCGGGGCACCTTAGTCTAAAAAGGCAAAAAAAGAAAATGGGGGGCTCTAGAAAAAAACATATTTTCAAAGTGGGCGGTGAGCAAAATAAGATTGAGAAACGATAGTCTATTAGCCCAACCAGACAAAGTATTCATCTAGTTGAAGGATCCTTACTTTAATGTAGGATGAACAGGATGAAGAACACTCTGTTCGTCAAAGCCCTAAAATTTATTAGCCTAGACAAAGTCAAAGTAAAAACATTGTTATACTATTTATTATTAAAATAAAAACAACTTAAATTAAAAAGCTATTCCACATTGCTGTCTATAAACAGGTGTCCAAAATACTCTAGCCTAGCAGCATATACGTTGTAAGGCAATTCTGGTTCTTTACCAAGAATAGGCCAATATCATCGTCGTCTCCTTAGTCGAAGTAAAATGAAATCAAACTGTTTATATGCAAGATGTTTTCCGAGGCACGGTATCCAATCCCGCCACACTATTCCCAACCACTGCAACTCCTGAAAGCCAGAATCAAAAGTGGAGTCCACCAGATAAGCGCCGAGCAATGAAGCTCGACGAGTCCCGGAGAAACGATTCAACTGTCTTGGATCCCGCAACGAAATGAATCAGAAAAGGCACGGTATACAGTGATATCATGTATCAACTTAGAAAGTATATCCCAGAATAGGCCAGTGTATTTCGCAAATAATTTTAAAGTAGCTATTAAGATGACCCCATCGTTAAAACAACGGTAGACTCTTCTTCGCCGATATTCTATCAATAAGTTACACATAACAATACTATAATATGATAATGATATACAAATTTATTCTAGTGCGACATCGCGCCAATTAAAATAAACACGATGCTCGTTTATATTTTTACGTATTTTTTACGGAATATTAAGCGAATGGAGTGCTAAAGACAGTTACCGCCTTATTACAAAACAAGGTTTTTCTCTAAACCAGGTTTAAACCATTGAGCCAGGTTTTGTAATTTGAATTTTATTCTGATACAATCAAGATTCGATATACAAAACCTAGCTCAATGGTTTAAACCTGGTTTAGAGAAAAACCTTGTTTTGTAATAAGGCGGTTAATGTTTTTATCGGAACTGGGATCTCTGTATTGATGTATTGCTGTTTGTTATTCATAACTGCTTGCAACAATGTTGCTGCCATTTATCTGGTTAATGTCATGTGGCAATTAAGAGCGATCTCAGTGCCTGTTAGCACTTTTAAAAATGGTTTATGTTTTTTATCCGTGGTATGAAGCCTGTAAGTTTTTGTTGTGAAAAAACGGTAAAAATTCAAAATAATCTAGTAGGAGTAGAGTAAGGTAAGTCAGATAAAATTCGCTCTTTCTATAAAAGTAATCAAGTTAGTCTGTTCGTCACATTTTGGATAAACATGTTCTAGTTAACATTACAATCGGAATAATTGATAAAAGTGCTTTTTTATTTGAAATTGGGACACTAATCTCTCAGCCACGTTTCGTAACCATTGTGGGTTATTAACTTACACACGGCCATTAGATCCAATACCAGGCAAAGACCGCATTATGAAAAACTTAAAGTCTTTAACGGTTATTAGTTATTTCCTACAGTTCTATGCTAAGGTAATCATCAACTTATCTACATGCTTGCAAAATATTTAAGTAAAACTAAAATCAGACTTATCCTTTTTTTTTTTTTTGGTGAGTGGGAAATCATCCAATGACTGCTCCCGTCCTGGGTGCGACGGGAGGGCGTGTGAGACTCTTACTGACTAAAACCCACTCATGTTCCTTCGATTGCCCTTCATGTTCCAGGGTCACGGTAACTACTAAAAACATTCCGCAACCCCGGCAGGCATCAGACTTATCCTACAAATATTAGTCTGTATGTTTTTCCGACGATCCTATGGCACAGAAGAAACTTCTAACAGGAGCAAAAAGCCACGTTCACCATCAGCGAGGTTACGGAATAGTTATAATAGTTACCGTGGCCCCGGAACATAAAGGGCAACCGAAGGAACAAGGGTGGAATTTAGTCAGTAAAAGTCTGGCTCCCTCCCGCCCCGCCAAGGTCGGGAGAGCTAGTTTTTCCCATCCATAATAAAAAACCACCAGTCCTCGCCAAATTATAAACCATTTTCGCTCTTCTTGTCTTATCCATTCGCTACATACTCGGTGACAATTGTACCGAACCGGTCCGTCTGAAACGTCCGGACGTTCGGACAGGTGGTCGGAGATGATACCTACTGTGACGTATAAAACTTGTATCTGTTTAGTGTAATTAAATTAACATGGGGCCGGTTTAGGTCCCCGCGACCTGGACCGCAGTCGCGAGGACTGCTCCAGTTTTGAGGATGGTTTTCTTATCAGCCCCCCTAGACAAGTGGCATTGTAGAATAGATAGCGAAAACGAATAGATTGTCAAATGTATGAAGATGTCAAATTGTTTAGCGAAAGCTTATGTCAATTCCATACATTTGACAATCTATTCGTTTTCGTTTTAAGTAATGGTTGACATGCGTTCAGAAATAATGACAAAATGCATTCTTTCCCACCAACTATCCAATTCAATTATTAAACTCCTTGGATGTGCCTGGCTTACCACCGCACAATCAACAACTAAAGATTGGTTCCGTAGTAATCATGCTTCGAAACTTAAACCAACCAAAACTGTGCAACGGAACACGTTTGATGGTAAGTAAATTAATGAACTATTTGATTTACGCCACAATACAGTAAAATTCAAAGGTGAAGAAGTTCTCATTTCGAGAATCCCCATGATCCCAACCGACATACCATTCGAGTTTAAACGACTTCAATTTCCAATCCGTCCTGCATTCGCGACGTCTCCCGTACTGGGTGCGGCGAGGGCGTGTCAGACTTTTACTGACTAAAACCCACCCATGTTCCTTCGGTTGCCCTTTAAGGTCATAGCTCATTACAGCCACCTGGCAGCCACTCCGCACCGACTCGCGTTATAACCGAGGCGATCCGGTGACGGTACGGAGTTGATATAGTGAGCGCATGCCCATACAAGTCTATATAAAGAATACTAGCCGCAGGAGGCGAGTCGGTGCGGAGTGGCTGCCGGGTGGCTGTAATGAGCTATGACCTTAAAGGGCAACCGAAGGAACATGAGTGGGTTTTAGTTAGTAAAAGTCTGACACGCCCTCCCGCGCCGCACCCAGGACGGGAGACGTCATTTGATAAAAATAAGGATGCTACACTGAAAAGTGCAATCCATGCAAAAAAATAAATAGCAAATAAAGTATCACTGAATTTTATTAGTCAATTTTTTTTAATTATTCTAATTTAAAAAGTAATAAATGTGATCATTTGTTGCCTATAGGGCGAAACAAAGTTCGCGGGGTCAGCTAGTATTTGATAAACTAAGCTTGGTCTGATGATAGAAGTGGACCTTAGAGCCCTTCAACGATCACTAGTAACCTAGAGTTTGGACTCTTTTGACCAATAATCCCGAAACTTGTGTGTCGCGTTGACCACTTACAATATTTTCCCCACCATGTGCACCTATGAACCGTTATTCATGGGTAGGCATCACCCGTTTTATAGTATAATGAAGTCTATTAAATTTTAAGAGTAAACAATTTTGAAGTCTCGACGTCGATGAAAATTCCAAATCTTTGTCTGATATCCAAATTGTGGTCCGGAGACTATCAAAGATGAACTAAACAATTAAAACGTCAACAAAACCTGTATAACGAAATTATGCACCCCTCAAGTTTTTACTCTAGTTTTTAGAATAGATTATTGTTTTATTGATTAGTGATTACTATTTAATTTTACTAACAAATAAAGTCCAAGAAAAGAATGCGGACACTCAAAGATTCAGGAATTACTCTTCTGACCTTCGTTGTGTTATCTAAACAATATTTAGGCTGCCTGTCCACCGGAGCGGAGTTAGGCTGCGGAGTGGAGAAACTGAGAAATATTAACCAATAGGATTGCACAAAATCTCCGCTCCTCTTCAGTGGACAGGGAGTTACAAACTAGTTTAAAAATTCAAACAAAACCGGGAAGCGGAGCGGGGCAGCGGAGCGGGGAAACGGAGCCGGTTTAGCTCCGTATAATGAAAAACACAGTCTGCATCTCCGCTCCGCATTACTTTCTCGCTCCACTCCGCTGCCTCGCTCCGCTCCGGTGGACAGACACAGTACGCAACTCCGCTCCGCATTACTCCGTCGCTCCGCTCCGCTGCCTCGCTCCGCTCCGGTGGACAGGCAGCCGTCTGCACAGTCTTCTAGACGGTCCGACGTCTTCATTATAGAACACGCTAGACTAGATCTAGTGTTGTCTAAATGTCTAGGCCACAGACCAGGCCAGACTGCTGGACTCCACAGGTGTACAATAAGACCAGTTTTCACAAATTTAAAATCAATGTCGCAAAAGGCGAGACGACGAAAAAAAAGTAATTAGTCCGTCATTGAGATTATAAAAAAAATTTGGACACGTATTTTTTCTTTTTTCTCGTAAACGAAAAATGACGACGATACAATGCGTTGAAGTTGTGCGTGACGTCACGATCAGATACAATTTTTGCATTACAGCGGCGTCAAAAGCCCCCACTATGCCCCCACTCCAGAACTTTGTTGCTCTTTATTTTTGTATTTTTTTATTATTTTGATAAAGCAAAAAATACGTGTCCCGTATTTTTGGCTGATCTACAAGACGGACTAAACAGAATGTCATTTTTTTTATGTTGTCGTCATCCCTATTATTAATGACTCCTCAATTATTAATGGTTCTTCGCGGTTTCACCCAAGTTACATTAGGTTTTTGGTTACTGCTTCGCTCCCGTGGGACATAGCGTGATATTATATAGCCTATGTTACTCGTTGACAATGTAGCTTTCGAATGGTGAAAGAATTTAAAAATCGGTCCAGTAGTTTTTGAGCCTATTCATTACAATCAATCAATCAAACAAACATACAAAGTTTTCTTCTTTATAATATTACTAGCGTTTGCCCGCGGCTTCGCTCGCGTTAAAAAGAGACAAAAAGTAGCCTATGTCACTCTCCATCCCTTCAACTATCTCCACTTAAAAAATCACGTCAATCCGTCGCTCCGTTTTGCCGTGAAAGAAAGACAAACATACAGACAGACAGACACACTTTCCCATTTATAATATTAGTATGGATTATAGTATAGAAGTATAGATAATTGATTTAATTTGTGAAGTTGCTGTCGTTAATTTGACGGGCCTGTTGGTCTTGTGGTTAGTGACCCTGACTGTTACACCTGAGGTCGTGAGTTCGGTTCCTACCCTGGTCAAACTCTGTGTGATTAACATCATTGTTTGTGGAGGTCTGATAGGCAGTCGCTTCACGTAAAACACTGGTATTTAACTGAATCCGGTTGGACTGAAAACAGACTGTAATATAGTTGGGAAAAGTTTATAGAGATGATGATGCCAAATATAATTTTCTTATAACGTTTTTATTACAAAATCCACATTAAAAAAAACCTAGATAAATTAGTATGACATACACTTAAATGAATTTCACCTTGTGCTTACCCCCCGTGGTTTAACAGTGTGAATATACTCCTAATTAACATATCGAACGATCACAAGCTCTAATTAACGAAAAAGAAATATTAATGGCCAATTAAGACCAATAAAAATAGTTTATAGATGGTTTTGTGGATTCTTAATTGAATACAAGATATTTCTTTTGATCGGAGTATTTGAATGAATTGTGTTTTACATAGTGATAGATAGATAGATAGAATATTCTTTATTGTACACCAATAGGACAAAAACAGTAAAGGACAACACAAACAAATATGCAAGAGTACAATAGGCGGCCTTATCGCTAAAAAGCAATTTCTTCCAGACAACCTTTGGATGGAATTAAATTATTAAAAAATGGGTAATGTGTTTATATTTTAGTGTGTGTGTTTAGTGTTTATATTTTTTTCAATTTTCGGCAAACAAACTAAGCCAGCCTAAGGGTAAGCAGTCACTGTAGCCCATGAACTCTTGCAAAACCAGGAGTATTAAGAGGCTGTACAGGTCCTCGTCCTCTATCGAAGAGGGAGGATCCTCCGGACAGACCGGCGGGGTTATTACCTATGAAACAGCAATCAGCAATATTTGCGCAGTGATAGCGCGATCACCGCGCGGTCGTCAAAAAAAATCGTATTATGTATGAACCGATTGCTAATCGCTCGCTGATTGTTCTAATGCACTTATTGCTTCGATGACGATAAAGTAGCAATCGCTGGAACTAATTAAATATCACCTTTAACAAAAAAAAACTTAATTTTGTTCTTAAAAACCATACTAAATACGAAACCACCAAACAAAAAATGCATATTTTAGTTTACTGATTGCTCCACAGAGGCAGCACTATCGCTAGATTGCTATTTGACATGACGTATTTTTAAATTACGTTTATATGGCTAAATTATCGCGAATTGATGTTTATACTGCTAAATTATTGCGATCGCTCGGCTTCTGCAAGATACGTAATCCCAGTGCCGGTGTCGTGTCTGGTGGGGTACTACCCATAGGTTCTTGTTGGAATTTTGTAAATACGCTAATGGTGCCGATTCCCTTTTTCACAAACTAGCCTGAATTTATGTTCAGTGCATCTTTTTCTTTCCATTTTATTAAGAAAAGGACAGAAGATAAAATAATAGTTTAGTCCTGTCAAATTAAGACACTCCATAGATAATTTAGACGCGATTAAAAACATGGCGACTAAAATACGTCAATTTTCTTCATGCGCCATCTAATTTGACAGGACTGCACTAATATGTATTTTCTGTCGTTTAAAGCCTAAAAATTCAAAATTCAAGGCATTTATTTCACTTAGACCATTTATAGGCACTTATGAATAGTCAAGGAGTCGGTCGGTCAGTCAGAAAAGTGACGCTAATTGCCTGTTCCAAAGCGTAGACCTATAAAAATCAGTCCGGCCGTTCTTGAGTTGGGTTCTGTAAACAACCCATCTTCAGTTTATCTGTTTAGATACATAATTATTCTTATAAAATACAAGATTACCGAGCAAACCCACGAACCCTGTAAGATGCTCGCTCCTTGTAAACACAGTTTGAACTCGGAACACCTGCCGCTGCGCGCGCGCAGCATTCTTGTACTGGTTCATATTGTGGCTGTGTATGTTTGTACGTCATCGTTGTGATGTCCTCTAGTCCTTGTTAGTATAAATTAATATTTTAATAACTAGGTACAATATTTTATTACAAAGGGCGAAAAACAGAAATAGGCATCGATCATCGCCGCTTATTGGTATTCAAGCAGGATCCATTTTATTGTTGTTGTTAATGAACGATACCTAAAAGAAACTAGGTACAAATTGTATAATATAATAGAAACGTGAATAATGGTATGTTGTGATGGCCCCATCTCTCATTCAAGAGGTTGTGGGTTCAAATCCGGACAAGTACCAATGTGACTTTTCCAATTCATATGTACTTTCTAAAATGCATCATGGACATCACAGACATCGGTGAAGGAAAACATCGTGAGGAAACCTGGACTTGTAGTTATTATAAGTCCGAAATCGCCGCACAGCCTTGAACGCGCGTGGTGAGCAATGCTCGTGCCTTCTCTGTATGAGAAGAGGGCTTTGCCCTGCAGTGGGACAGTATTATTATAGTGGGCTGGTATTATTATAATTTATAAAATAAATCTATATCTGTTGAGGTTAACTGAATCACTAATTGACTGACTGTTGATATATCAACGCACAGCCCTCCTGCTCCTAGAGACATGAAACTTGCAGGGTATTTTCTTTGTAAAGAGTAGGTAACTACTAAGAAAAGATTACATACATACTGTAGATACCATCGGTGGCCAAATTATTAGGGACAGTAATCATTGAGCAACATTTTTTTGTTCAAACACCTTTAACAAGAAAATTAATAACTTTACATAGGTTTTTCTGTTTTGGTTTTACTCCTGGTGTCATTATTATTAATTTTAATATGTGACAGCACCACAAGATCGAGCCATTTTTGAAAAAAGTGGTATGGTTTATAATTTATAGTAATTTTGATAACTTCTGTTGAAAATTATGTTTATTTCATTGATGGCAAAAAATTTTTTTGGTTTTAATTTTACTAGATGTATCTGTTCAAACTAATCGAACCACAAGTAATGTTTCTGATGGTGTCCTTTTTTTTTAAATTGAATACAAAATATTAAGTTTTGGTAACGATGTTGCGTGACATTTTTAAAATTTCGCCTTTTTAAAATGGTCAAAGCTTTAAACCCGTGTCCACTAAAGTTTATAAAAATACAAACGTTATTTCTGTATTTTACACATTCTCAGAGAGATTTAACAGCTATTACAGATGTCTGAAAGTCTGTAGTAAACAGCATTGAAGTAAAATCTGATCAAAACAAACTTTTGAAAACAGAGACTGTCAAAAAATGTGGCAGAAAACGAATCACCACTCTTCGTTCTTACCATAAAAACAGGGATATCTGGCTAAAACATGGTAAAAAGTGTATTATCTGCCTGACTACGATTACAAACCAGGGATTAGACAAGAAAATAGAAGTATTCGATGGGACGGTTTGACGGAGGTTGGCCGAGAAGAATTGGATAAATTGTCGGCCGATCAAAAAATCGCGCCTCACCGAGACCATCAAGTAGAAACGCCTGCAGTGGGCCAGTCAACTGTGGCAGATGACTGTGGCAGACTGGAATCGGTTAATAATATTACTCTTAATATTGCAATACGTCTGAAAAACACTATTCAGTTATTATTGCATTATTTTTTGTGTATGCTTCTCCGACGAATATTTTTTTCAGGTGGAGGTCGATAAGAGCTCATTTGTAGTCGTATACATCGTGGAATTGTCCGAGAACAGCTCCATGCAGATTGCTTTGTAGGGAAAATTAAACAACCAGGTATCCTCATGGTGTGATTTGACATCTCAGCTAAAAGCATGGGGTGCCTATATATCGCGACAGTGACTGCCAGGCAAGATCTGTACAAGTGAGTACTAGAAACTGAATTATGGCCGCAAGCCGAAGAATGGGACCGCAGTAGCCGAAAAGTTAATTTTTATGCACGATTCTACAACGTGTCCCAAGGCCAAGAGTTTTACAGCATTCCCGTCTGAAAAATAAATAAATATTTTGCACTAACCAGATAATTCACCAGATACGAACTCTATTGAGAACATGCAGAAGCTCATCAAGAGGGCTATCGCTTAGCACTTCATTACCGCCAAACACCAGCCCATTGCATTTTTAATAAATGAGTTTTATCATAACACAAGCCTAAACAGTCTGTTATATAATGTATGGAACGTATAAATCGTCTTATAGGAGCTGTTATTACAGCAATAGGCTGAGTTACAAAATATTAAGTTATACACAAAATATTTACTTACTACTTATTAACGCGTTATTTTTTTTTATAATTTGTCAGGTTTAATTTCACCTCCATATTTTTTATTTTTATAATCTTAAATAATAAGGTTTTTGAATAAAAAATACCTTAAGAGTCTACATCCAATACTTTTTCTGAAAAAATCAATCCAACTTCATAATACAAAAATCATGACACTGTCCCTAATAATATGGCCAGCTACTGTAAGTTACATAAAGACACAGAACCAATAATCTTGATTATCATTGAATCCACGATCATTAACCATTAGACTAAACGACCAGTCAATATAAAACTAAGTCGACTCTTTCCACCATTTATAACTCGAGAATGGCTGGACCGATTATTATGATCTTTAAATGGTTGGATTTGTCTACCCCGAATACCATAATAACTAGAGCATTGAAAAATTATGAGAAATCCATACTAATATTATAAATGCGAAAATAACTCTGTCTGTCTGTCTTACTAAGCTTCACGCCTAAACCACTGAACCGATTTGAATGAAATTTGGTGTAGATTTAAGGTCATAGCTCATTAGAGCCACCCGGCACCAACTCCGCACCGACTCGCCTCCTGCGGCTAGTATTCTTTATATGGATTTGTATGGGCATGCGCTCACTATATCAACTCCGTAGCGGCACCGGATCGCCTCGGTTATTAGCCCTTCGCGCGCGGTCGGCGGGTTGGCCACTCGTTGACAACGCGCAGGCCACGAGCGGGCTGCGCGCTGCCCGCGATTGATTTTATTAACAGACTATTCAAATTTCGTGGATAAAGCGGCGTCAACTCGTTGACCGCGGGTGGTCCACTGGTTAACCGCGAGTGGTCAACCCATCGACAACGAGTTGACGCCGTGCGTTGAGGCGGTGCGGGGTGGCTGCCGGGTGGCTTTAATGAGCTATGACCTATTGTTTGGGACCCGAGAAACGACATAGGATAGTTTCCATCCCGGAAAACCCTCGGGAACGGAAACTATTATTCCACGCGGACGAAGTCGCGGGCAAAAGCTAGTATTAAATAAGATGTAAATTCAATTCCAATATAACGCCATCTCCTAAGCCCCAACAGATAACAAAATACACATAAAAAATATATTGTCTGCGAAATAAAATTAATGGCTGCTAGTTTTCGCGTGGGAAAACTGTCAAAAACACAAAATAAATTTTAATAGATTTCTGTGAGAATGGTTAAACTCACTCCAATGTTACAAAATAGGTTGATAGGCGTTTTATTAAGAACTAGCTTTTGCCCGCGACTTCGTCCGCGTGGAATAATAGTTCCCGTTCCCGGGGGATTTTCGGTATGGAAACTATCCTATGTCCTTTCTTGGGTCCCAGACTATATCTGTACCAAATTTGAGTCAAATCGGCTCAGCAGTTTAGGCGTGAAGAAGAGACAGACAGACAGACGGACAGAGTTACTTTTGCATTTATAATATTAGTTCGGATATTCCAATATGTTATAAATGTCGTATACGTATCTCGACCACATACACATTAAATTCATGTGTCTGTCTCTAATACTTTCACGGCCAAACCGATTTGAAGTCCGTCTCACAGTGAGTTTGAACCCCAAGAAAATTTATATTTTCCCTAAAAACATATTAGGTATATTTATATTTTTCGACCTACTACTAGAAGAAAGTTATGAATTCGTCTGTATGGTTACTGTTTGTTTGTCACGCGATTTCTTTGTTAATTTTTGCATAGATTTAATGATTATTTTTATATCTAAAAGATTAGATTTAATAGACCTCTACTCTAATACTTAAAAAACTTGAGTTGTGATTACTAATTTATGAATGATATTGTGAGAATTTTAGTAGGCACTTAAATTGGAAAATAAAAAACTTTAACATACTTACTTAAAGAAAGCACATAAAAGAAAAAAATAACGTTAATTGCAAAAAAACATCAAACTACATCAACTGACTTCTGAAATAAAATCTACTTTCATAGATAGGAAAGGGAAAAGTAACTCTTTCTGTAAAAAAATCAATCAACCACTTAGTATCCACGACAACATTCGTGAGTAAAGTCGCGGGCACAAACTAGTGCTACATAAGAACAACACAACGTATCTATTTATAGCGACGGTAAAAGGCAATAAAAGGGGATGAAACTCAGGCGAGCGGGGGAAAGGGGAGGGGTTGAATAGGGGGGGGGGGAGTAAGTTGCTTTTAATTCGCCGCATTGTCTTTGTTGCCTCTTAGTTTGAAGACGTACTGTTGTGCACACAGGTTGTTGGCGTGTTTTTTTTTTGCCCTCTTTTGAGGTTTTGTGTACTAGCTGACCTCAACAGAGGTTCTACTGTCAAGCGTAACAATCACACAACGCAAGGTAAATTTTTAACCGGTTTTAGTTCAGGTCTTGATTCAGAGATGGCGCTGTAAACATTTTTTTTTTCTGAAGCGTTTTTAATATTTTATTATTATTCATTCTGATATTTTGGGAGGAGACAGATATAACAAAACGTTCATAAAACTCGGTCAGTATGTAAAGGCGGATGTAATCCCGGTTGTCATTCGCAGACAATCGCAGATCTTTGACAGAACCTAGAAAGTCTGACAAACATTCTGACTAGGGGGCATTGTATTACTCAGTATCTGGGTGTGAAAGAAGAAAATTATTTTGTTTGGCAGATGTAGACAGTCTATTTTTTGTGTGTGTCTACTAGACATACACAAAAAATAACATGTTAAACAATAGTAAAGAAACTAACACTGCGTGTCTCGCGGCTGCGCCAAGTAGGTCCAGGGGGCCTACCACTAGCCCTTATAGCAGTATTACTTCGATATTACTTTCAGTGGGAAAGCGACGGCGCTAGACAACGTGTCTAACGCTGTCACTTGCATACTCTGGAACAAGAATAAAACAATCTTACTTTAAACGTCATGGTAACTCACCAGTTCAGCAAAAGTGCTAGACAAGGGCGTAGACGTGGTGAATCTGATAGTCGATCGCAGTCGCTCCATGCAAATCACTGATATTCAGTTGGAACACGAAAGCGAACTTTACATAGTTTTTTTTTTTTTTTTTGTTGAGTGGGAAATCATCCAATGACTGGGGAAAAGGCTAAACAAAATTCTGTTCAGTGGTCGCCGGTTGAGAATATTCTTGCTAATGCTCCTTAGAAGGTCCTATTGCAAAAATGCCTTCAGTGACAGAAAGCTTCTTTATACTCGAGTAAAAAAATCATCTCCTCCAGTATAACTTCCAGTTATCATATCTCCACAACCCAGTTAGTTGTAGGATTGATTGTCAAATTTTCCGGTTTCTGACTACCCGTAACGATCAGAGATATACGAAAAAAAAAAGATTGTTAAAAAAAAAACTGGTCTAGCGTAACTGTCCTCGAGTGTACACTAAGACAGTGGACCCGCTATAAAAGTGAAGCGGCAACTCGAGCGAGTGCTCGCGCCAGTACATATGTTTAGTCGGGTGTGGGAGGGAGTACTACCTACTACCTGATGGGCGCCTAGTACTTTTGGGACCTTTCAGGATTGCTAGCCACTTGGAGGTCTTAAATAATAATATTAGGTTATTACTGTTTCGTATGCTTTCTTTTTTAATTGAATTGTGGGTGTTTTTACCAACTTTTTTTTTGGTGAGTGGGAAATCATCAAATTACTTCTCCCGTCCTGGGCGGGGCGGTAGGGCGTATCAAACTGTTACTGACTAAAACCCGCTCATGTTCCTTCGGTTGCCCTTTAGGTTCCGGGGTCACGGTAACTATTATAACTATTCCGCAACACCGGTGTTATGGTGCGACTTCCCTTGAGGTATTCGACAAAATATTTGCGTGTTCAATGCAACGCTATTATGATCGTTATTCTAATAAGTCTAGAGTATAGTTTGTATTACCCAAGTAACACAAATATTTGTGTGAAGTTTTATTTAAGTGAACTTTTAACTACAAATACCTGTAAACCACACACAATTTCTGCCATCTGGAAATTGTACCCACGAAACACTATACTTACAACAGCCAATAGCTTAGCAAAACTCCTATGAGTCAGAACGATATAAGTATAAAAATATGTATGACACAACATAGATAAAATTCGAGGCATTTAGTTCATTTACAGACATTTATGAATTGTCAAAGAGTCGGTCCGTTGCCCAGTCAAGTGACGCTAGTTGCTTGGTCCAAATGTATTTCATATTATATACTTTAAAGCAAATTACGTTCAATAAAGCACCCTTAAAACTATATAAACTGCACTACTTAATTACAAGATAGTTGACGTATTTGGCTGTATAACTCTTCCTTTACTACATTTACAGTAAGAGCCTATTCACATGCGCCACGATTCGGATATCCGAACTCCGGGTACCCGGTCAAAATGTCGTAAATATGTTACCTACAAGATTTGAATTGTCTAGACAACTAATGTCACGGAGAACTTTGTTTGGGTGGTGTAAGAAACGTCAGTTGTAGTTCACAGGCGGCATAGATGGCGCCAGATACACTTAGCGTTACGTAAACGCCTCACATGCAACACACACTACTGTCTGGCTTTTACACTTCCATATCATAATCATTTTATTTTATTTATTGTTATCACAAAATCCACAGCTCTCAACAAGTACTTAACATAGGTACTTAAAATCTACCTTACAGCCTTATCATCTTACATTCGGTTCCACAAATAAAAAAATAATAATACAATTCGCGACCGGGTACCCGGAGCACGTGTGTAAAGACCCCTACAACCAAACGTCGCTAAGGGTCGGACCTCCGGTTCAATTACTAAGTTTTACAACCTCCTCCCTACCTCTATTAGTTGATAGTCGATGGCTTCGTATGGGAGTTGTATAGTTAGAGGTGGGGGTAAATGGTAATGTGATATTAAAATCGGGATTGAGTTCTTGGTGTGTGAAATCAGACCATGAAACACTTTCTAAATGGAAAAAACCGGTCAAGTGCGAGTTCTACTCGCGCAACGAGGGTTCCGTTAATTTGTTTTTTAGTGAAATAACTACAAATTTGCGGTTTTCAGAGTTTTCTTTTTACTTGTGCTACATGACCTTGCTTCTTGCCTAATTTCACAATTCTAGGTCAATGGGAAGTACCCTATAGGTTTTGAGTTTGGATTCCCTTGAAAATGTCTAAATATGCAATATAAACCGCCGTATCTTTTTATTGCGTTGATTTAGAAACTTGATTTTTCCACTGCTTTGAGAGATAGCAGACCTGAGTATGTGATATTAATATCAGCTTGATATCTCGACGCGTTTCTGAGAAAAAGGTTCTTGACAGACAGACGGACAGACGGACGCCTGATGTCAACTAACTACAAATTTACGGTTTTCGGAGTTTTCCCTTTACTTGTGCTACATGACCTTGCCTTTTGCCAAATTTCATGATTCTAGGTCAATGGGAAGTACCCTATAGGTTTTGAGTTTTGATTCTCTTGAAAATATCTAAATATGCAATATAAACCGCCGTATTTTTTTATTGCATTGATTTAGAAACTTGATTTTTTCACTGCTGTGAGAGATAGCAGACCTAAGTATGTGATATTAATTTCAGCTTGATATTTCGACGCGGTTATGAGAAAAAGGTTCTTGACAGACAGACGGACAGACGGACGCCTGATGTCAACTAACTACAAATTTACGGTTTTCGGAGTTTTCCCTTTACTTGTGCTACATGACCTTGCTTTTTGCCAAATTTCATGATTCTAGGTCAATGGGAAGTACCCTATAGGTTTTGATTTCCTTGCAAATGTCCAAATTTGCAATATAAACCGCCGTATCTTTTTATTGCATTGATTTAAAAACTTGATTTTTTCACTGCTTTAAGAGATAGCAGACCCGAGTATGTGATATTAATTTCAGCTTGATATCTCGACGCGTTTCTGAGAAAAAGGGTCTTGACAGCCGGACGGACGGACAGACGGACAACAAAGTGATCCTATAAGGGTTCCGTTTTTACCTTTTGAGGTACGGAACCCTAAAAATGGAGAATTTTTCTATAGGATTGACCCAAATTTTTCTGATAGTTTTAATTTTGACGTCAAATTTAAACTGTAGTGTGTTATAATGTCAAATTACATAATGTCTCTTTTTTTTTCGGATTATCTCTGAAACGTTACTTATAATTTTGCCAAAAATAAATGTGTTCTACATTACCGTTGTTGCTGGGTAAAAAAGTAGGTTCTCTGTTCGACCTGTATGTATGTATGTATGTTTGTCCGCGATTATTTCGCGTTTGGCTGAACCGATTTTGATGGGGTTTTCAGCAAAGTGTTTGTTACATTCTGGGGAAGGTTTTAGTATATAACACTAATGGATATCCCGTGACGTTGCCCGCGTAGATCGCATTTTGCTTTCTTGGATTGTAGATTTTCAAAGACGATTGTATGTTTGACCGCGATTATCTCGCGTTTAGCTATACCGATTTCGATGCGGTTTTCAGAAAAGTCTTTGTAACATTCTGTGGAAGGTTTTAGTAAATAACACTAATGGATATCCTGTGACGTTGCGCGCATAGTGCCGTTTTCATTTTATAAGATTATAAGTTTGTTTTGAGAGCTACCCTAAAACGTAGTCAGACACTGAGACTCTAACTAAAAAGTAAAAAAAAATAAAAAGCTTTTTAAAAAAAAGATAACCGACTTCAAAAACTAAAAGCTCAAAAATAACTATTTCGGAAGTCGGTGGCTTCTCTTCTGCCGGTCGATTTGTGTTGCCACCGACTTCCGAAATAGTTATTTTTGAGCTTTTAGTTTTTGAAGTCGGTTATCTTTTTTTAAAAAAAGCTTTTTATCTTATACATGATCCCTTTTTACGTCACCCAGCCTCAAATTGAAAATTAGGTCAATATCACACATATATTGAGGTGGGGCGTTCTAAAAAGATCACACATTTCTTTATAACACGAAAACATTTCCGTAACATTCTGATCAATTGTTAGATAAGAAAAGAAAAGAAAATAAATACTAATGTTGATTTAATTTTTAACATCATCAAATAATTATAATTAATTAATTAATGTACGTCTTGTGCCTGATGCCACAAGGCATCGCAACTTACTCACTCCCTTTAACAATCAGCACCGCTCACCCCCTATTTCTGCACCAGTACGGGGTGGCGGCCACGTCGTGCGCGGCGTCCAACGGCCACCACCAGCCCGACAGGCGCCACCACCATCACCACCAGCACCACCAACACGCAGATGTGCCACCACAATGGGTGAGACGGCGTTTTTGAGCACGTGTCGTTGAACGCTTTTGTTTTTGTTAGCACTTGTCGTTGTTGTCCGCTTTTGTTGTTTTTTGTGTCGTTTTTGTTTTTATGTTGTTAGCTTTTAAGCTAGTTTTTAGATTTTGACAATTGTCACTATTTAATTCTATGATTGTAACAGACCAACAGAGGAATAGTAGTATGTACCGGCCATAATGTGTAGTGTGTGTACAAGAGCTGTTATTACTTTGAAATCGTCACTTGGACCGGACAGTATGAATTCTTTCCTATATGTAGCGCGCAATATAGAAGATACTAGATGTACAACGGCCACCATCAGCCCGACAGGCACCACCACCACCACCATCAGCACCACCAACACGCAGATGTGCCACCACAATGAGTGAGACGGCGTTTTTGAGCACGTGTCGTTGAACGCTTTTGTTGTCCTGTTTTAGCACTTGTCGTTGTTCTCTTATTTGTTGTCCTGTAGTGTTCATTTTTTTGTGTTTATTTGTGTGGTTTTCTTGTTGTTGGCTTTTAATTTAAACTAGTTTTAGACTATGACAGTGGACATCATACACTAGAAGACATTCGGTCGGTGTACACATTGTTGTCCAATTTGTAGTTAATGTTTAGATTTAGATGCAATGTCGTCATTGTCATTAATTTTGTGTGTAGTAATTAAAGCCCAGTAGACCTTTTGGACAAATAGCGACAATCGCCTTGAGTTCGAAAGTTTTTAATATTTTTCCCAAAAGTCTGTAAGATAGGGGGGTGACAGTCGCCTGTGCCTCAAAAACCACAGCGATTTCCTGTAACCAATCTATTGGTGGATTAGGTTACTAAAGATAGATGTTTGACTTAAGATATAGAGCTTAAGTAAGTAAGTAAGTAGTAGTGACTAAGTAGAATTAAGCTGAGAAAGCAGAGCCAGAGCAGAGCAGAAATAATTTTGACTCATGTCTATGTTACCGGCCAAACCCGATTTCAGGATAAACTAGTTTTTCCTAGGCTAAACTAGTCTAAGATAGGTTGACGAAGCACCGCGCAGCGGGGCTCCTATTTCTGGGTAGTTAAAAAAAAATAACCAACCTAACCTGTCCGAGTCGAGGTGCCCTGAGTCGAGGCGAAGAAAAACTAGTTTAGCCTAGGATAACATGTTTGTCCTGAAATTGGGTTTAGCCGGTAACATCTATACTTGTGTCAAAATTATTTATCTAGTGGCCAAATTTCACGATTAGATAAATCATCGTTAGTTCTAGTCTCCCTGGTCCCGGTGTGTTGTCCCATAGCACTATGAGAGTGTGGAATGAGGGAGAGCATCTGCGTTTTGAGACACTTGAGCACTTTACCCTGTGAACTTGGTGATCCTTAAATAGTCCGCAGAGAATATAATTCGTTCTGTGTGTGTTATATTTACGCTCTTCACTCTTAGTTTTTGCTTTACACCGCCTTTTGTTATTCAGCACTGTTTTTTTTATTAAATTAAATTATTATATTACGATAGCACTGTGTGGCTGTGTGTTGTATTTAAGTTCACGCTTTAGAGTTGACAATTATGTATGAATTCCAGATGACAGGAAAATCCGGGTAAGTACCAAAATTCTTGGTTTTGTTCTGTTTCATATTCTGATACAACGTTGAAAGAAATACCATGTTTATTTCGTTTACTGAATTTGAAAGCTTTTTATGTCGTGTTAGCCTAGTGGTTCACCTCTAAAATCCGACTTGAGCAAGGGTAATGAAAATTGCTCGTGCTCCTTTTTGTTTAAGGAATCCTTTGCCCTGCAGTGGGAAATTAACAGGCTGGTATCATTAAAAACTTGAATTGCATAATCCATACTAATATTATAAATGGGAAAGTGTGTCTGTCTGTCTGTTTGTCTTTCTTTCACGGCAAAACGGAGCGACGGATTGACGTGATTTTTTAAGTGGAGATAGTTGAAGGGATGGAGAGTAACATAGGCTACTTTTTGTCTCTTTCTAACGCGAGCGAAGCCGCGGGCAGAAGCTAGTATGTTATAATTAATCCTTCGAACACACGTGATTCGAGACACAATTGAAAGACAATAGCAGCGCGGCCGGCTGTCGCTTGGTCGTTTAAAGGTTAAACAAAAACACTCTTTCCGTTCTTTTTCATAAGATATTATTTATCAATGAATTTAGGAGCACATATTATATTGCTTAACTAGCTGCTGCCCGCGACGTCGTCTGCGTCAAGGCTTCAGCTCCACCCCCGTAGGTGATAGCATGATAATTATGTTGACCTGACCTCTTAGTAATATTCATGAAAAATTTTAAGTAAATCCTGTCCTTTTAGAGATTAGCCCGGACATACATACAGACAAACAATAATAAAAGATATTTAACGTTCAAGCGTTTTTTATGTCAAAATAGTCTCCCCTCTCTTTTAAATTTAAACGACTGGTTCAAAAAAAAAATCATGACGGTCGTCCTTGGATTGTACCTTAAAAGAAAGCTATAACGGCTCAGATGAAATCGTTGTTAAATTGTTAATGCGACGTGTTTCGTTATTGAACCTTATTCTATGCGTGGCCTGACACGCACTTGACCATTTTTTTTCTAAATTCTACGACATAAAAAAACATTAACGATTGTGAATTGTTACAAAACTTCTCTGTAAATTACGTTTGTAGTTTTGCTCTCAGCAGCCAAAATATACAGAGAATCAGGACTCGTGGTGACACGGGAGCAAGCGACGTACAGCTGTCCGTGTGAGAAGCAGCTCGTCCTGAGGTCGACACCCGCAGCCTTCAGCGTCTGGCGACTTGTTGATAGTCATGGCGAGGCACACATTCACTGGGAACCGCACGCGATTGAATTGGAAGGGGTAGTTGTGCGGTATGAGAGGAATACGTGGTATAAACACTGCATCGCCGACGCCACAACCCGTCAGCATTTCCGCTTCAATTATATTCCTTTGCAGTGGGGTCCCGTTACACAGCTTCGGAGGGGACAGGTTCCGAAGAAGCATAATCGGGACGCCGACCTTCAGCTTGATGGTGTGTGCTGGAAGTCCACTTGTTGTAAGGGAGTTTAGGAATTCTACGGGATAATGTGTGGCGTCATCTTGATTGACTACAATGTTTATGGACGTACATATGAACTACTTCGCTTCTCTCAATTTTCGAGAGAATGCTTTCGTTGATGGCTGCAGCTTGATCATTTTTGGGCGTTAAAATGGCTCGCTGGCACACCCAAGAATTCTGTTGGTTTAGTATTCGACTGAATATGTTCCCATACACACAACAAATGAGTTTTTCTAAGGAGGCCACCACTCTACCGAGAGACTCTGGGAGCACTACTTGTTTACCTCTTTCCTCTGGTAGAGTGCTTTCGCCGAGACTAAGGAATTCTTGGGCAAGTGGATTGCCACCGAGCTGAGCTCGCATATTGATGGTAAAGCGCAGCCTATAAATTAGTGACCACAACGAAGATCGTTTCAACGAAGCATTCACCTCGTCAGCCCTAGACCCCCGTGTCACCACAGGGAGTGTTTGCCGGAAATCGCCGCTGAACAGAACTGTAACACCACCCATCAAGTGTTCATTCCTGCGGTTGTTCTGCAGGGTTCTGCTCACGGCCTCCACTGCTTTCCTATTAGCCATCGTGCACTCATCCCATACGATCAGAGAGCAATTCCTGAGCACATGTCCCTTGTCAGTGTTACGGGTTACAAACAGGCATTTCGGCGCTTTCTATACCAGTAATTATGAATGCTTTTCCTGTTCCACCAGGAGCATCCAGGAAAAAAAATTTACCCAGGTCGAGCCTAATGCTTTCCAGAACAGTGTCATATATTTGTTTTTGCTCTGAAGTGAACCTAGTGACGTGGTCATTTCGGATAGTGGTCATTAAACCCGAATCGTAATTGGTTTCGGCGGTGTACTCCTGATTTCCACGGTCTTGATGCGGTAATGATCTGGGAGCTGGCAACCCGTACTCTACCAGTGGTTTACCGCCGATTGAAATGACCACATCTTAAAGTGAACTGAGACAGGTGTTCAGCACGCGTTCATCAGTTGCTTCGATTTCACCTTCAGAAGCACGCCTCAAAGCTCGTAAAAAGTCCTCGGACAGACGACGGCGGTACTTCTCCCACAAAGCTACCGGGTTCGCGAATCCTCAAAACACCAAGATGACGGCAAACAGATAATGCATGCGACTGGGACTGTCATCATCATCATCATCATAATTAGGTATACAACGACACTAACATTTATATTACTTACAAAGCAATAATCACACAGATAAATACCGAACGAAAGTATTAACAGTCAATGTTTATTCAGTACTAAAAACATGAAATTGATGAAGAAATGATCATCATCATTGAACCGACTTCAAAAAATATAGGTTCTCTGTTCGACCTGTTTGTATGGGTATTTGGCTGAGCCGATTTTGATGCGATTTTCAGTAAAGTGTTCGTTACATTCTGGGGAATATAACACTAATGGATTTAACCGACTTCAAAAAAAGTAGGTTCTCTGTTCGACCTGTTTGTATGCATGTTTCTCCGCCTTCATCGTGTGGAGGTACTACCGGCTTAAGTCATTTTATACATTGAAATCAGTGATAGCTTTGATTGCCTCATCAGATGTTTCTAATCTTCGATCTTATAAACCAGAAAATGCCTATCAGACCGAACAACTTTTGCTAAGACTTCATTCTTTTTTAATGTGTTATGGTGTAGTTGGGTGCTTGGAGTTCCACATTAGGTGTTTCAGATCTTCAATTTTTATACGTCAATAGAGGGTGCTCATCAAGCTGAACAACTCCTGCTAAGACGTCATACTTATATATGTTATAGTTTAGCTGGGCTCATGGAGTTCCACCTCAGTTGTTCCAGATCTTCAAATTTATTCTTTCAACAGAAATTGCTTATCACGTGAAGCAATTTTTGCTATGATACTATTTTTGTATCTCTTATAGTTTAGCTGGTCTGTTGCGGTCCTGCACCAGTGGTTCAAATTTCCAGGATAAGTTATAGCCTATATGTCGCCCAGACTTAATACGTATACAACAAAAAAAAATCATTGAAATCCGTTGAGTACTTCCGAAGATAGCTGCTGCCCGCGATGTCGTCAGTGTGAAGGCTCCAGCTCCTCCCCCGTAGGTGATAGCGTGATAATTTGTAGCCTATGTTATAGTTATGACTCGACCTCTTAGTAATATCCCTGCAAAATTTAAACTAAATCCATGCAGTACTTTTTGAGTTTATCCCGGACATACATACAGACAAACAAACAGACAAACAGACAAAAATTCTAAAAACTATATTTTTGGCTTCGGTATCGATTGTAGATCACGCCCCAATTATTCTTTTAAAAAAATATTTAATGTACAGTTTTTACTTTTCTACGATTTTATTATATGTATAGATATGTCATACCTATATGTTAGGCTAGTTTCCAAGGTGTTAGTAGAAATGTGTAATTCGACACGTGTTTCATTTGTAAGTGTGTGTGTGTGTCGTGTTCTCCAATAATATTAATTCTCGTTACTATTTGTGTTATTATATCGAGCTTCGATTTGACGCAGTAACTTATTTTTACTTGTTTTTAACTAAAGTTATTTGTCACGTTTGTTTTTATCTAAAACTTGCCTGATACGAAGATCTACGTAATTTTTATGAGCTTTTTTATGACCTAATCTATCCAAATCGGATTGCTCTAAAATTTTGTCTTCGACATATGACATAACAGCGAGCTTTTACGCCGTAAATAATATTTGACATTATGTAAACGGCGCAATACAAAATGCCTGCGACACATACATATAATGTCATACTTAATGATGTCGCGTCAAACTCTGCTAGCGCGATGTAGGTAGTCCGTTGTAGTTCTTACGTCGTGCGATAGATGGCGCCACAGGTATCTAAAATGGAAAATGGTTTACAAATTAAAGTTAAACTTCAATTCCACGTGTTGAAATGTGAATCATCACGAACACAAAGTATTAATGTATTAATTAAACAATGGTGATACTCTTATATCGGAAAGTACGTGCTTTATCTACCTCAAAAGTAATACATTTATGTTATTGCTAAATCTTTGTTTTATACAGAGATCCGGTTACGGAATGAGACAGACCGCTAATTCTAGAACTTAATTAATTAAAAATATTTAAGATTTAACCGAACTATTGGACACTGTCGAAAACTTGACAAAAGATATTGGTGCCGATTCTCTTGTGCACAAACTATCGTAAATTTAAGTTAAGTGCATCTTTCTCTTTCCATTTCTTAAAGAAAAGGACAGAAGATACATTTTAGTTTAATTCTGTCAAATTAGACAGCGCCTGATGAAAATTGATGTATATTTAGACGCCATGTTTTTAAATTCCGTCTAAATTATCTATGGAGTGTCTAAATTTGACAGGACTTGCCTAATATTTGATCTTCTGTCCTTTTCTTAATTAAAAGGAAAGAGAAAGATGCACCTAACTTAAATTTACGATAGTTTGTGCACAAGAGAATCGGCACCATTGTAAAATAACACTGTATTTAAAAGAAAACCAGAGTGACACTGGAATGCAGGCGTATCAACAACACTTAAAGTGATTAGCAATGTTTTCCTGATTTTAAGTGACTATTTATTTATGTACTAAGATTTACCCGTAATTAGTAGAGTAGTATCGTGATGGCCCAGTGAATAAGGCGCCCGCCTCTCGTGTAAGAGGTTGTGGGTTCGAATCCGGGCAAGTACCAATGTGACTTTTTCAATTCATATGTACTTTCTAAAGTTTATCTTGGACACCACTGACATCCCGTGCCTCGGAAAGCACGTTAAGCCGTTGGTCCCGGTTGTCATTCGTGAAACTTTGACAGTCGTTGCTGGTTAGCCAGAAACTGTGACCAGTCTAACCAAGAGGTATCGAGTCACCCAGTTACTGGGTTGTGGAGGTCTGATAGGCAGTAGCTTCACGTAAAACACTGGTATCCAGCTGAATCCGGTTAGGCTTGCAGCCGACCCCAACACGGTTTGGAAAAGGCTAGGGAGATGATGATTTACCCGTAATTAGTACTTTTCTAAAATATCAGATTCGCCCCCGGTCTTCGATGTATCAACAAGGCTGTTCTTTAACTGGCGACGTTAAAAGGTCATAGCTTATTAGAGCCACCCGGCACCCACTCCGCACCGACTCGCCTCCCGCGGCTAGTATTCTTTATATGGACTGGTATGGGCATGCGCTCACTATATCAACTCCGTACCGTCACCGGATCGCCTCGGCGAGTCGGTGCGGAGTGGGTGCCAGGTGGCTCTGATGAGCTATGACCTAAAAGGTCCTAGTTTACTCCATAAAGTTAACTCACAATTGAGAAACTAACTACAGTTCAATTACTCAATTCTAACCTTGATAAACTCGAAACATGGTTATTGTAACTGAACCTCATAATCAAAAACTCTTTAATTACAAAAACAAAATAAGCGTGGTCCCAGTTTAACCTAAAAACGTGTTCGTACGGTCCCATTGTAATCGGTTTCATTGAAGTTAGTGCAATGTTTTGCAATGTCTGTCCGTGTGTCACTGAACGTGTGGAACGCATGAGTGACACGTGACAAGAAAGTCCAGTGAAGAAAAGATATGTGAACTTAATAAGGATTTTTAGGCTCCATTTTTAGTTGAGATTAACGGTTACAGACAAATGCTTGCACTGTCTGGACAGGTCGACTCAAATCTGTGTGCTTCTCTTCTCAAGAACATTTATTTTTTGGGAGTGGGAAATCATCAAATTACTGCTCCCGACTTGGGTGCGGCGGGAGGGCGTGTCAGACTTTTACTAAATAAAACCCACTCATGTTGCCCTTCATGTTCCGGGGTCACGGTAACTATCATAAACATTCCGCAACCCCGGCAGGCGTTGGCCCTACTGGGCCCCTTCTCGTGCTGACTTCTCTTTGAGGCGCGCGTGGAACACTAACGCGCCGTCGACGCGGGCTTGGTCCTAGCCGGGCGGCGAGCTACCCATCGCTCGCCATCCTCCTCAAGAACATTGGACCTAAATGGTCCTAGCATTTTTTACGTCACATAAATGGACTTCATAAAAGGCTTTGACCTTTTTTTTTGTTTAAAACAAAGGTTTAAAAAAAAAAACCATTCCAAACCCCCGTCTTCACTCGCGTCTTTGGTAACTGTCCTGCTATTGTATGTCGCATTGTCATGTCCCCTATACTATGGTTTTTTTGGGGGAGTGGGAAATCATCAAATGACTCCTCCGCTCTGGGCGGAGCGGAAGGAAGTGTCAGACTGGTGCTCACTAAAACCCATCCATGTTCCTTCTTTGCCCTTTACAACAACACGCAGCCCCGGAAGGCGTTGGCCCTTGCAATTTTGCTGACGTCTCTAGACTTTGACCCTTTTTTTTTTGGGAGGAGTGGGAAATCATCAAATGACTGCCCCGTCCTGGGCGCGGCGAGAGGACGTGTCGTCAGACTTGTACTGACTAATCCCCACTCATGTTCCTTCGGTTGCCCTTTATGTTCCAGGGTCACGGTAACTATTATAAACATTCCGCAACCTAGACTTTGACCCTTGAGTTTGTTTTGGATCTTTCTTCTTAGAGTAGTCAGATTGGAAACACCGATCCGACCGTTCCTTTATAATAAAAAATACTGACTACTAAAAGTGTCTTTTTATCCGCATAAATTGACCAACACAATATTATATACACTTTAAAAGAAACTTTGACCTCTGAGTTTGTTTCGGATGTTCCTTCTCAGAGCAGTCCAGCTAGGAAACACCGGCCCCATCGTTTGCTAAAAATTAAAAAAAAAATATCTGTTTTTTTTTTTAACTTATCTACAAAATTAAAGTCATTTATCATTTATCCAACTTACAAAATTTATATCACTTTATTTGAACTTGACAATGTGAAACTGGTGAGGTATTTTATTTAGGTATTTTATATATTATTATGTAAATAATAAGAAACAGACCTTACCTTAATCCATTAAAGCTATTAGCTAAATATTCTGCTTACACCGTTAACAGTAAACAGTGCGCCAGCGCATAATTTCTATAGAAGTATAGATTATAATCTATATCTACCTATTTTGTCATCTATACCTGTGGATATGGGCACGTACCATTTTTTTGTTGTCCTAGGGGTGGGACAGTGTCGATAAATTGTGGAGTTTTGGTATCGATAGGACATGGATATTTAAACTTTCGATCACACGTGATTCGAGACACAATAGAAAGTCAATAGCAGCCCGACAGCCGGCTGGCGCTAAGTCGTCGAAAGGTTAATATACAGAATATATATACAGGACATAATATGTTAAAACATAGACTATTATAAGATTTTAGAGTTGTAACAAATATACTGAAAAGATAATGGACAGATTTCTAAAAATAAAAAGAATATATTTCACCATGGGAAAATTGGAATGTTACATTATTCCTGAGTAACATAGTCTTTATTTATTACTAGCTTTTGCCCGCGACTTCGTCCGCGTGGAATAATAGTTTCCGTTACCCCGGGATATCCGGGATGAAAATTATCCTATGTTCTTTCTCGGGTCCAAGACTATATCTGTACCAAATTTCATTCAAATCGGTTCAGTAGTTTAGGCGTGAAGAAGAGACAGACAGACAGAGTTATTTTCGCATTTATAATATTAGTACCTACGGATAAAATATATTCCTCAATAACTTATTTGGCTGGTTGTCATTTTTAGATCTTTGGCCGTCGTACAGGTAGTCACTGTAGTCAGATGCCAGAACAGTACCGATTGGTATGTTGGTGCTCAGAAACTGGTTTGCATAGGTTTGATAGGCAGTCGGTCCCCCGGAACGGAACCCCCGGGGACGGGAACTGTTATTCCACGCGGACGAAGTCGCGGGCAATAGCTAGTATTTTTATAATCGAGCCAATACTTTCAGAGATTACAGTAGACAAACACATTTTTTATTGTAATAATACACGATAATTATAATAAATCTTGTTCAATATTATGTAGTTCTTCTCCGTGTGTGGCCATAATGAGTGTTGATACATGTTTTGTTTTAATAATGTAGTAATCAGAAAACAATTTTAATGTTTTTTTTAATTCGAGTTTGTTTCCAAGTGTTAATCTCAGAAACTGCTGGTCTAATTGAGAAGCTAAAGGAAATTATGGTTAGTGAAACCGTTAATAATTATTTCATTGCTGAAATTAACGTCGTACAGATATTCTGTGGCGATCAAACTGACGTAATATTTTTGACGTCTGTCAAATCAGTGCAATTACGTCAAACAGACTTTAAGACTAGATAAATGGACAAAAAATACAGCACGTTTTAGTGTTGTATTGTAATGTAATGCAATCCTGACATTTGAAACTTAACCATTTATTATTAACTAGCTTCTGCCCGCGGCTTCGCTCGTGTTAGAAAGAGACAAAAAGTAGCCTATGTTACTCTCCATCCCTTCAACTATCTCCACTTAAAAAATCACGTCAATCCGTCGCTCCGTTTTGCCGTGAAAGAAAGACAAACCGACAGACAGACAGACACACTTTCCCATTTATAATATTAGTATGGATTAGGGCACGATAAGTAGGTAGGTGGGACCACTTATCCCATCGTTATGTACAGTCAGCAAAGGAGATAAGTTATGCAGGTCCTTCAGATGCAATTTAAGTTTTCAAATAAATATTTAAACTATAATAGAAAATAACTACTTCTTCAATTAGGTTAAATTTTATTTAGAATGTCTCTATTAAATTCTCTCATTGGTATTCAAGAAAATCTCAATTGTAGATGACGGCCCTGGATACCTAGATAGGTATGCAGGGCCGTCATCTACAATTAAAATTCTTTGCTGACTGTACATCGTTCAAGTATTTAACAATCATTCCACCATCTTTGTTTTGAAATTGTGTTTATTAACTTTTAAATGTTGAATGTAATTCCCGCCATCGGGAATTTGTACAGCCTATCTCCTTTCTTAGGGTTTTAGCTTACTCCACAAGGCCACACTAAATTGCAACGCAATCGGATCTGTAACTTAGTCATGATAACAGATTTTTCGCATTTATAAATATTTGCACTTTTTTTTGCCCGCGGCTTCGCCCGCGTTTATTTCGATACTTCCATCCCCTGTCCCCTTTCGTGTTGGGATTTCTAAAAACCCTTTCTGAGTCGACCTACTCTTTGCGAAGAATACACCCTGCAAGTTCCAAGTCTCTAGGAGCAGTGGTTTGGGCTGTGCGTTCATATAGCAACATTCATTCAGTCAATACACTGTTTTTTATGAATATAGATTGGTCAGCGTTTTGTCACTGTCATCATTTAATCGTGCGCAATATAGTGGGCAAATGCTTGTTAGAACCTTTGATTATAAGTTAGTATTTAACTAGCAAACTCAACCCAACAACACTTAAAAAAAATCTATCGATAAACATTCCGCAAACACCGGCCGCAACCCTAATTCTCGTAAAATCCCATTTCCCCGTACGCGGGGGTGTGGCAGGGCGGGCGGGGCGCGGGGTGAGGGCCCGACTCCCGCGCACCTGGCGCGTGCGACGCCAATCGCGTGCGTACGCGCACCCCGCCGTTGCACACGTGTGTGTGTGAGGCGAGCGTGTGTGTATTAGGGGTCTTACAAGTATTGTAGAAAGTATGATGAAGATGGTGTTGTTTGTTGAGTTTGGTGGTGCTAAAATATTGTTGAGAATAAAATACGGCAATGGTGCCGATTCCTTAGTTCACAAACTTAACTAAATTTGAGGTCAGTGCATCTTTCTCTTTCAATTTTCTTGGAAAAGGACAGAGGATTAAATATAAGTTTAGTCCTGTCAAATTGAGATACAATAGACAATTTAGACGCGATTTAAAATGTGGCCACTAAGACTACTTCAGGCACTGACTAATAGACAGACTATGTATCTTCTGCCCTCTTGAAATGGAAAGAGAAAGTTGCACGTAACTTAAATTCAGTTAATTTGTGAGAAAGGAATCAGCACTTGTCATTTATACTAAGAAAGTACACATACTTAGCTAAAGATATATTCGCATTCGCTGTTCTTTGGGCGGAAAAAATGTTTAAAAAAAAAAAGATTTCCAAAATCTTTTTATTAAAAATCCATACTAATATTATAAATGCGAAAGTAACTTTGTCTGTCTGTCTGTCTCTTTTCCACGCCTAAACCACTGAACCGATTTGAATGAAATTTGGTACAGATATAGTCTGGGACCCGAGAAAGGACATAGGATAGTTTTCATCCCGGAAATCCTCCGGAAACGGGAACTATTATTCCACGCGGGCGAAGTCGCGGGCAAAAGCTAGTCTTTTTAATAAAAAGATTTATTGTACAATTTTTCCGAATACTGTAAGCTGTTTAACATTACGCTACAGCCCACGGGAGCGGGGCACACGGCTGGTAATATATTATTAAGTGGAAGATAGATAGAGTATGAAGTATGTGGAAGTATGTTTGTTAGAGATAAATAATTATAAAAAAAAAACTGATGAAAAGTTGCGGAATGTTTGTAAGAGTTACCGTGACCCCGGAACATAAAGGGCAACCAAAGGAACATGAGTGGGTTTTAGTCAGTAAAAGTCTGACACGAAGGACGGGAGAAGTCATTTGATGATTTCCCACTCCCAAAAAATACGTCAAAATATGTTACTAAATTCAGCCTGGCCATAATCGGTTTGTGTCTTAGTTTTTTGTCTAGTAATTTTAATATACGCATAAAACTATGCACGCGTTAATGACACAAAAGACAGACAGACGGACAGGAATTCTAAAAACAGGTTACGTGTTCTGTCCAATTATTACAAGCCGATTATTACTAATTAGCAATCAAGTGCTTATGTGTTTATAACTTGAAGGTTACCTGTTTTACAATCGGGTGAAAAACCTCGCCCCAGCACTGTATTCTGCGCTTAACTTAAAACTACATACTTCCCGCGGTTTCGTCTGCATTCATGATAATTAATCATCATTACATGGTATACAACAAAATCGTTTTCCGCTGTCTTTACCTATGTATGCCTTATTGCCTAGATCTTTAGAACTACGCAACGGATTTTGATGCGGTTTTTTTTAATATGTAGAGAAATTCAAGAAGAAGCTTTAGTTGTATAATACATGCATATAGTATAGAAAATCAGAGATTTCCAAAGATTTGTATCACCTATGCGAAACTGGGACGGTTCGCTAATTAATGATAATATCGCTTCTGACAAAGTCGTGGCGTGTCGATTAGACAGCATTAGAACATCGCAATCAATGCTAATATTAAAAATGCGAAAGTAACTCTGTCTGTCTGTCTCTTCTTCACGCCTAAACCACTGACCCGATTTGAATGAAATTTGGTACAGATATAGTCTGGGACCCGAGAAAAGACATAGGATAGTTTTGGAAATCCCCCGGGAACAGGAAAAAATATTCCACGCGGACGAAGTCGCGGGCAAAAGCTAGTGATTAATAATTATAGCTGTCCCGCATGACGAGAACCTCGTGAAAGCTGAGAAAGATAAGCAGACCAAGTATCTTGACTTGGCTCGTGAGGTTGTTGACATGTGGGATGTGGATCCAGCAGTCTTTGTGCCGATAGTCGTGACGGCCAATGGCATAATAGCGAAGAGCCTCGACCAACATCTGAGGAGGCTCCCGCTAGGCAGCTGGGTCAAGGGCCTGATACAGAAGGCGGTACTCCTTGACACGGCGCGCATTGTCCGGAAGTTCCTCTCTCTGGAGCCCTGACCACCGGTAGCTCGGACCCTGATCCTAATACAGATAGAATATTATTTTTCATACTACTTCGTTATCTCCGTAAGTCCTCGATGAACCGGGGTTGCGGAATAGTTATAATAGTTACCGTGACCCCGAAGCATAAAGGGCAACCGAAGGAACATAGTGGGTTTTAGTAAGTAAAAGTCGGACACGCCCTCGCACCTCGCTCAGGACGGGAGAAGTCATTTGATGATTTCCCACTCACCAAAAAAAAGTCGTCGATGAACGGGTTACGGGATTTTCTCAAATTGGAACAGGATTTTCTGAGGTGCGTTCAAACAAACCAACTCCTCAGTTTTAAAATATTAGTATAGATTATCGACAGGTGGGCCAGGCGCCGCCTGTCTCGTTTATTGTATAGAAGTGCCGACTAATTAGTTCAATACATAAATAATTATCTCGTTTGAGGATTAATTCGTGCGATGATCTGATCTTGGTATATTGAATTCTTCTGTACGTGTTTATGTCACTGTACTCGACCTATAGTTTAGATGCACTCAAAGCGTGCTTCTCTTATGAACTCCTACTATAATCAGGTCCACTCAAATTCTTGTGACTCTTTTATCAAAAGGGCACTTATTGTTCCTCGTATAATTTTACCAATACTATTTCATGGAATTTATAAGAATTTTTGTCCTCTGGGTTTAATTCGGATGTTTATTTAAGAATTTTTGTCTTCTGTGTTTAATTCGGATGTTTCTTCTCAAAGTAGTCGATAATGATGAGTAGTCGATAGGAAACACTCGTCAGATCGTTCTGTCTTTGTTTATATTGTAACTAGCTTCTGCCCGCGGCTTCGCTCGCGTTAGAAAGAGACAAAAAGTAGCCTATGTTACTCTCCATCCCTTCAACTATCTCCACTTAAAAAATCACGTCAATCCGTCGCTCCGTTTTGCCGTGAAAGAAAGACAAACAGACAGACAGACACACTTTCCCATTTATAATATTAGTATGGATTTTTCCCTACCAACATTCATAAGATTAGAGTGTACACTCTTAACGTGCTCTTTGCGTGAGTATCGGTTATCAAAGCATATAAATTATCGAGTCACAATCAGATAAGAATTACCCTATGAGCATACCTTCGTCCTTCCTTGGGGTTTTAACGTGGGGTAAGTAACTTTATCAAAATCTGGTCACTGGTCTTGATAGCCTAACAGACAGACATACTTTCGCATTTAATATTAAAATAGATAACACATTGATCTCACTAGGTGACAAGATCACGCACGTAATCCGTACGACCCCCAAAACACCGTACAATCGTCCCATAACTGTATTCGACAAAAAAAAACATTACTCCCGCACTTCACTGTGTAAGAGACGGAAGATATCCTAACGTGCTTTTGAGTGGGTGCGAAAGAGATAGAACGATGTGTGATCGAGGGTGCGCATGCGACTAGGGTTGCCAATGGAGAGCAATAGAGTATATCTGATTTCAAAAGGGCAAATGAAGAGTCATCATCATCTCCCTAGCCTTTTCACAACTATGCTTGAGTCGGCTTCCAGCCTAACCGAAGTCAGCAGGATACCAGTGTTTTACGTGAAGCGACTGCCTATCAGACCTCCACAACCCAGTAAATGGGCATCACGATAACCTTTGGTTAGACTGGTCAGACTTTCTGGCTTCTGACTACCCGTAACGACTGTCAAAGTTCTGCGAATGACAACCGGGACCACCGGCTTTCCTTGCAAAGCATTTATTTCACTTAGACCATTTACAAGCACTTATGAATTGTCAAACAGTCGGTTGTTAGGTCAGAAAGGTGACGCTAGTGGCTTGCTCCAAAAATAGGTTTCTCTATGGAGAAGAACAAGTAAGAAACTTTATGGACACTCTTTTCAATCATCAAGTTTTTCAAAATATTGGTTACATTATCTTGCTTCGAACCCATAACCTGTTATCCCACCACACTATTCCCAACCACCGCAACTCCTGAAAGCCAAAATCAACAGTGGAGTCCGCCAGAAAAGCGCCGAGCAATGAAGCTCGACGAGTCCCGGAGAAACGATTCAACTGTCTTGGATCCCGCAACGAAATTAATCAGAAAAGTACAGCGGAGGAGTAACAAAAAATATGTTTTCCACTTCCGTCCAAACAAGCAGGAGACAGAACAGAACTAGGCTAATAGGCACAAAGGAGCAATTACAACTGGGAGAAGCCCAGATTGCCTTGCACCACGGAATAGAATTTGTTAAAATTAATGGGTCCTAAAATGTGAGCTGTAACATAACCTGTTACATGAGCCTCGCCTTAACCCAGTGGTCCATCTCGACACTTCATGAAGTGACATACAATACCCTATTTAATAATAGGGTTGACAACCCTATGCGCCCCTTGCGTTGTAGCGTAATGCACCGTGGTTATAGGGTGCAATGCATGGTGCATTTTATGGTGTTGCTGTAGGTACCTTATCGACTTGTTTCTGGGGGGTAAATATGGAGTTACTAGCTTTTGCCCGCGGCTTTGCTCGCGTTAGAAAGAGAAAAAAGTAGCCTATGTTACTCTCCATCCCTTCAACTATCTCCACGTAAAAAATCACGTCAATTCGTCGCTCCGTTTTGCCGTGAAAGAAAGACAAACGTACAGACAGACACACTTTCCTATTTATAATAATAGTATGGATATAGTCAGATTGATCTTAATTCTGCACCTTATGACGTAGGTTATTAGTTTTATTCTCTCTGCAAACATAATTTATTTATTTCAATGTTATTACGAATAATAAGATGCATATGGGTTAGCGTGAGTGACACACTTTTTGAGTCTTTTTGTAATTTATTAACCTTTTGACGAGCAAGCGACAACCGGCTGTCTCGCTGCTCTTGTCGTTCTATTGTGTGACGAATCACGTGTATTCGAAGGTTTAATGTTAGTTAACAGTATGGTTTCACCACGTGGTAAACCTTATAGGTATTTGTCGCGTACGGAAATCAAATTCGCGACACAGCGCAGGCCCCAACTATTCCAACACTGAAGAAGTCAGCACAGGAAGGGTCCCAACAGGGCCAACGCCTGCCGGGGTTGCGGAATGTTTATAATAGTTACCGTGACCCCGGAACATAAAGGGCAACCGAAGGAACATGAGTGGGTTTTAGTCAGTAAAAGTCTGACACGTCCTCCCGCCGTACCCAGGACGGGAGTAGTCATTTATTGATTTCCGATTCACAAAAAAAAAACTATTCCAACACTGCTTCAACTGAAAAACTCTGAAATATACAGTTTTATTTGTTAGTTATTTTATTCTGGATATAAATCTCTTTGTGATAACTGTGATAAGCAAGTATGATTGTTTGTTCTGTGTTAGGGTGTAATATTATTTAATTATTTATAAAGTAATATGTATTAGTATTTATAAAGTAGTACAAATATATCTATAATAGGGATGACGACAACATAAAAAAATTGGCATTCTGTTTAGTCAGTTTCACACATCGGCCAAAAATACGGGACACGTATTTTTTGCTTGATCAAATCAATAAAAAAATACAAAGATAAAGAGCAACAAAGTTCCGGAGTGGGGGCTTTTGACGTCACCGTCTTGCAAAAATTGTATCAGATCGTGACGTCATGCGCAACTTCAACGCACTGTATCGTCGTCATTCTTAGTTTACGAGAAAAACGAAAAAATACGTGTCCAAAATTTTTTGATAATCGTTCTGACGGACTAATTACTTTTTTTTGTCGTCTCGCTTATTGTCTGATTACCTTGGCACAGGCTCTGCATAATTTGAGATCAGATGACTGTGTGATGTGTGAGATATCCCAAAAACAAATATCGCCCTTAAAGTCAACTAGTCAACAATTTAGTATAATGTCACACTAGAAATAATCATCACACACAAGTACTAGTAACCCAATGATCTTTAAGTCCTGGACATACTCGCGAAACTCAGGTTGTCTACCTGACCCACAGACAGAGATAGCTGTATACCACTTGCCTGTGTTAGAAAGAGACGGCGAACGCCCCCCATGCTGACAGATGTTCGGAAAGTATTCGCTTTGTATGCGGGAGTGCGTTTTTTTTGAGCGTGGGTGTAGTGTTAGCGGGTAGCGGGTGCGTCCGTGTGGAGGAAGCGATTTTTATTTAATGTTGGCTGGATCCTACATCTTATAAATATAACTAGCTGTTCCCCGTAGTTTCAGCCACATCTTTGGGTACTAGTCTACTCCGCTCGCTAGGCTGTAGCGTTATGTTATAATAGCCTATAGGCTACCTCGATAAATGGGTTATGCAATAAAAAAAAGAGTTTTTTTTTATTAGAACCGGTACTTATTGAGGCTATCGCGATCAACCAAAAAAAAAAACAAACTCTTCAGCGTTATAATATTACTATGTTCTGTTACTCTTTCACGACTGAGCGAAGCAGTAACCAAAATCACATCACACCCGATTTATCTTGGATGAAAATCAAGTCATTACCTCCAGCTTAGCCGTCGGGTGAGTAACAGACATTTTTTTTTTGGTGAGTGGGAAATCGTCCAATGACTGCTCCCGTCCTGGGTGCGACGGGAGGGCGTGTCAGACTCTTACTGACTAAAACTCACTCATGTTCCTTCGATTGCCCTTTATGTTCCGAGGTCACGGTAACTATTATAAACATTCCGCAACCCCGGCAGGCGTTGGCCCTGTTGGGCCCCTTCCTGTGCTGACTCCTTCTCTTTGAGGCGCGCGTGGAACAAAACGCGCCGTCTACGCGGTCCTGGTCCTAGCCGGGCGGCGAGCTACCTATCGCTCGCCATTGAGTAACAGACATGACAAACTATAACAAGCAAAAAGAAGGGTCTTAGGCCTCGTTGCCGACGGCAGCTTTATAGAACCCGCTGTCAGTAGCACCTCAGCCCACTCTCTCGTCATCACTTCCTGCATTCGTGGGAACTATCTCCTCATAGAACCGCGTGACATTCTATCACGCTGTGTTAGTATTTATGGGTACGATCAGGTCACATTAGGTAGATACTCAAGAATAGATTGGCTTGAAGTTAGAATGAAAGTTCCAGTTGATTGATGGCACGGCTGACGCATTGCATAAGCCATTGGCTGCTTAGCTGCGTGTCGTAGATTTGGTTTCCACGAACAAATTATCCATGTTTCATAAGACTTTGACGGTTGTACCGTATAGTCTTGAAATCAAAAAGTCTAACCAGTCTAATCAAGGCATTGGGTTGTGGAGGTTTGGTTGACAGTCGTTTCACGAAACACTGATATTTAACTGGATCTGGTTAAATTTGAAGCTATAACTATCGTTCTATTAAAATAAGAAAAACTATAATGACGTGTAAAAGTGTAAAATCTACCTATTTACAAAACAAAGATCATTTTTAATCATATTTTTGATCCCAACATAGGAAGAGTAAAAGTTTTATCGAACACAGTAAAATATTATTGTACAATCATATTGTTACTTATCGATTAATATACCTGTCATTGCTCCTGTAATCATGCCTCCTTCTAAAAATCTATTTTAAAATCTCCTCATGCACTTGTCGAAACATCTCCATAAAGTACAGAAATTCATGAGCATGGGAAAAATCTGCCACAAATACCTAGTTTATTGCCTTAGCAGTCCCAACAATGGGACCAGATGTTGTGACTAAATGTTAAATTGTTGGCCATTACCGACTATTGCCGATAATTACCCGTTTACGGTTTTACACCTCTACGTTATAAAAAAATATGACAAGGTTGGTATTTGTTTTAAGATTTAAAAAGGCATTGTCTGGTTTGGTAACTGTCTTTTATTCTGGACTAGCTTATTGTATTTTAATTAACAGACATTTTAAATTACTAGGAATCAAAATTAAACGGTGAATTTATGTACAGGCAGCACATGCAGAAGACAACAGAAAGTCGCTACCTACCATACTAATATTATAAATGGGAAAGTGTGTCTGTCTGTCTGTATGTTTGTCTTTCTTTCACGGCAAAACGGAGCGACGGATTGACGTGATTTTTTAAGTGGAGATAGTTGAAGGGATGGAGAGTAACATAGGCTACTTTTTGTCTCTGTCTAACGCGAGCGATGCCGCGGGCAAAAGCTAGTGAAATATAAACCTATGACATGATTGAATTTCGTCAAAGTCGATTCAGGCATTTAGCTGAAAGCGTAAACAAACAGACAGGCAGTTACAAATTTTTGGAAGGATTTTATCTGATCTATGTTAGGTCTTTGGTTACTGTTCCGCTCCCGAATCTGATAGCATGAGGTTATGTAGCCTATGTGTTATTCTAATGTGTGAGCTATTACTGTTAAGTTTAAACAAGATCTGTATATTAGTTTTTACGTGAAAGAGTAACAAAGAAACATACATACATCCACACAACTTTCTTATTTAAATAATACTAGCTTTTGCCCGCGACTTCGTCCGCGTGGAATAATAGTTCCCGTTCCCGGGGGATTTCCGAGATGAAAACTATCCTATGTCCTTTCTCGGGTCCCAGACTATATCTGTACCAAATTTCATTCAAATTGGTTCAGTGGTTTAGACGTGAAGAAGAGACAGACAGACAGACAGAGTTACTTTCGCATTTATAGTATTAATACGGATTAGTAGGATTAAATATTAGTTCTGTTACCAGGGCATCATAATCGCCAAGAACATTTACACCACACAAAAAAAAAAACTCATTCCACATTACCTCAGCAAAAATACAAACTCCAAATTCAAATACTTAACGATACCAGACGAAAAAATAGAAGATTCGCCTATCAATACCTGTTCACAGGCCATATGCTCAAATCTTAAGCTCGCCCCCATTGTTACCGACCTTAAAGAAAAAAAAACAACGAATCTTCGGAACATCTGGCGCTCACCCTCTACCCACCCCCGACATGAGACAGACATATATAAAACGCCTAAGTGTGAAAGGGAGAGAACATACAAAGCGCCCCAGGATTGGAGAAAAAAGTCAAATGCGCCCGCGCCGGCTCGTTCCGTTTCCGAATTCAAATTTTTGATTTTGGAACATGGAACGGCTTTTGTGAAAGTCATGGTTGAATTGTTGTAGATGATCTTGCTTAGTGTTGCATTAGGTTGCGGGTTTGGACTCGGGTATAAACCAATGTATTTTTTTTAATTCTCATGTACTTTCTAAGTTAATCTAAGATATGTCGTGCCTCGGATAGCACGTGAAGCCGCGATATTAAATACTAGCTTTTGCCCGCGACTTCGTCCGCATGGAATTCCCGTTCCCGGGGGATTTCCGGGATGAAAACTATCCTATGTCCTTTCTCGGGTCCCGGACTATATCTGTACCAACTTTCTTTCAAATCGGTTCAGTGGTTTAGGCGTGAAGAAGAGACAGACAGACAGAGTTACTTTCGCATTTATAATTTTAGTATTATTAGGATTTGACAGTCGTTGACTGATAAAGACGACTTGTAGCTTATGACATTCCTAGTCAGAAGCTACAAAGTCTAACATCATTCAAAGCAAGGGGTATTTAGTTTAGTTTTGTTAAGCTGGGCTTGTCCGCACTTAGCCTCATAATTGGGCCATTGTGCGTGATTGACTGGTCGCCTATTCCAACCAACCCACACTTTCCCAGAATCTTAGCTAGCTTTTCAGTCTGCTAAAGATTTCTGGAAGTGACCCGGGGTGTTGGAGTAGTTCTGCCCGTTGTTCGGCCACACTGGTACACTCCATGAGGACGTGTTGTGGCGTTTCTTGTGCCTCTAAGCATCCACTGCATAGAGGGCTGTCTGTTACTCCTATTGTGGAGCAAGGGGTATTGTTAGGTAACTGGGTCTGATAGATAGGTGCACCATGTAAACTTGTAAGTCACTGGTATTCAACTTTAACTATTATAAATGCTAAAGTAATTCGGTCTGTAAGGAACGCTTTTACGGCTTAACCGTTGAACCCATATTAATGATATTCAGTACGAAAGCTTGTTCCCCAAAAATTGACGTAGGTTTTTAACTGTGGCTTAGTAGCTATCCGCGAAAACCGACATTCGAGCACGCCAAGACGCTGTCAAAAGCTAGAGTAATCCATACTAATATTATAAATGCGAAAGTAACTCTCGTCTGTCTGTCTCTTCTTCATGCCTAAACCACTGAACCGATTTGAAACAGATATAGTCAGGGACCCGAGAAAGGACATAGGATAGTTTTCATCCCGGAAATCCTCCGGGAACGGGAACTATTATTCCTCGCGGTCGACGTCGCGGGCAAAAGCTAGTAAAAGATTATATGAAGATATATTTGGCGCCGGTAGAAAGCTGTGCCTAAAACAAGACAGGTTAGCTAACAAAAGAAATTCAATCGAAGCCAACAGCAATTTTATACAATTAGGGTATCTGACCTGCACGCGATGTCTGGGAGAACTATTAACATTCTTAAACAAAAACTGAGATGTAGGTGGAAGGAGCGTAACTTAAATAAATAAATCTTTTGACAAAACTAACCAAAGGGTATGTGTCGCCCAATAATTGGGTTGAAGAGGTCTGATACGTAGTCGCTTCATGTAAAACACTGATACTATAAATACTGCCAGGGTTGCGGAATGTTTATAATAGTTGCCGTGACCCTGGAACATAAATGGCAATCGAAGGAACATGAGTGGGTTTTAGTCAGTAAAAGTCTGACACGCCCTCCCGCCGTACCCAGGACGGGAGCAGTCATTTGATGATTTCCCACTCACCAAAAAAAAAAAAAATTTTATTTTTATTTTATTCGGAAAGGAACTCCAACAAAGGATACACATTACATGCATTGTTATACAGCGTTCTATAAAGATTTTTGCTCCTTCAGTTATAGGAGAACACATCATGCTTACATCATCATTTTAAACATTTAGAATTGTATAAGTTAGAGACAATAAAATTTAAATTAAATTAAAATTAAACAACACATGAACAATTAAACTTAAAATTACTATAAATACTAGTTAGTATCCAGCTAAATCCAGTTAAGCTGAAAGCCGACCTTGAGATAGTGAAGAAAAAGGCTATGGAGATGATGATCTTGAGACAACTCACACACGACCACCTACTCCTAAACCAGGCAGATTCTGTGCTATGGTAACCAGACAACTGATATACATACTTATAATAATTACAGCCTATAACTGTCCCACTGCAGGGCAAAGGCCTCTTCTCATACAGAGAAGGCACGAGCATTGATCACCCCGCTTGTTCAAGACGGGTTGGCGATTTCGGACTTATATTAACTACAAGTCCAGGTTTCCTCACGATGTTTTCCTTCACCGATGTCTGTGATGTCTAAGATAAACCTTAGAAAGTACATATGAATTGAAAAAGTCACATTGGTACTTGCCCGGACTCGAATCCGCGACCTCTTGCATGAGAGCCGGGCGCCTTAACCACTAGGCCATCGCGACATTCAATAATATGTAATTTATAAAAAATATACTATTGTAAATAAATTACAGTGGCACACAGAGATTTGGTCTTGGGTGTAAATAGATCTCTTAAGCTCTGGCTTAGCACGAAGTCAGTCAATGAAAAAATAAATAAAGCAATGAAAATATATAAAAATGCAAAGAGTTTAATTTCTCCAAGTGATTACATTACACCAGTAGAAATAAACAGTTTAACTTAAACAGTGTATAAAAATGTCGACTGTTTGACACGAAATTTTAACTTAAAGTTTCATTTTAGACAATCAACATTTCCAACAGAACGAGAAGCCAAGCAAAATTGGAAGTGAAAAGAATTTGTTTAACAAATATTTTTAGGCACAGAAAGGGCGTCGCCAGGTGACAGAGGGAAGGAGGGAGAGAGGAAAGTTGAACTGGATACCTTATTTACAAAGTCTTAAAAACTGTGTAAAAAAAAAAATTAGAATTGAATTATGCTTTTTTTCTAAGTCAAAGCAAGGAATAGAATACGAGTACTTGTACCTCATATATTGACTCGTGGAATTATAACTTTAGGCGCTTTTCGATGACCTATCATGTTTGTCAAGAAACAATGGTGCCGATTCTCTTATTCACAAACTAACGTAAATTTACGCTAGGTGCATCTTTCTCTTCCCATTTAATTAAGAAAAGGACAGAAGATAAAATATTAGTTAAGTCCTGTCAAATTTAGACACTTCATAGATAATTTAGACGAGATTTAAAAACATGGCGTCTGAATATACGTCAATTTTCTTCAGGCGCTGTCTAATTTGACAGGATTAAACTAAAATGTGTCTTCTGTCCTTTTCTTTAAGAAATGGAAAGAGAAAGATGCATTTAACTTGAATTTAGTTAAGTTTGTGAACAAGAGAATCAGCACCATTGTCTTACTGTTTATTTTTTTATTTTTTTTATCATGCATTTTTTTATTATACACTCATATTCTAAGAGCAATACAGCAATTCCTTAATATAGCATTAGAAACATGTAACTGACTGTCTACATATCAATATTAACTCTTTCTCGCACAAGTGAGAAAAAAAAGGAAATTATTTAGTGGTTAAGAGAAAATTTCATCTGTCAACTATTCTCGAGTGTACTATGTTTGGTAAATTTTTACTTTAATGAAGTAATTCTAATTCTTTTCCTTTTTCTTATTTCAGGTAAGTCGTCACTCGTTAATTCGCTAAGGTACGGTATTATTAAGCTGCAGTCGTTAGGATGCGAGCAGACGTATCGCAATACTATAATACTGTTAACACATCCGGTGCTGGCGGCCAAGTTATAGGCGGTAGCGGGTTTTGAGATCTCGCTGTCTGTTAAATCTCGGAACAGAGCATAGTGCATTTATTGGTAAGTTTTGGCTTGTTCCAAGATCAGAGTGCTTTTCAGAGGTAATACTTAGAAATTGTTCTACAAACTTATGCTGACGTCATCGTATGTAAGTCAAAAAATACCTAACATACGCACGTCAATAATAAATAAAGTCGGCTATCCGTACTAATATTATAAATGCGAAAGTAACTCTGTCTGTCTGTCTTTCTGTCTGTCTGTCTGTCTGTCTGTCTCTTCTTCACGCCTAAACCACTGAACCGATTTGAATGAAATTTGGTATAGATATAGTCTGGGACCCGAGAAAGGACATAGGATAGTTTTCATCCCGGAAATCCCCCGGTAACGGGAACTATTATTCCACGCGGACCAAGTCGCGGGCAAAAGCTAGTAATTAATAAAACACTGTTCCCCGCAAATTGCGTAGGCGCTGTTAAATCTCCAAATAAGCTATGTTTGTTTGTACCCGTGTTTATTGGCGATTGGCAAATGGGATGGGAACAGATGTCCTGTGACTTGCTAAGAATGCTTTCCATCCGGAAGATACGGCCAAGTTATGAGTAGAAGCGGTTGAAACCGGTTTGTTTGTTGTACTGAAACTTGCTTCGCTTTCTGAAATAGTAATCATTTTAATTCAGACCACTAATACAAAACATACTAATCAGTGAACTTTATTTAAAACTATATATAATTAGTATTCCTGATAAAGCCACTCGAATTCGGAAGAGTGGCAGTGGGCTGGTCATCTGATGCAAAAAAATCTTTGGGTAAATTGTTTATCATGGGCATAATTATTTATTTATTTATTTAATGAACTTAATGTACGACACACAGTACATAGGCGGACTTAATGCCTTAGGCATTTTCTACCAGTCTACCTTAGGATGTTGGATGATGCAGATATAAAACATGTTAATTATGTGTGTATAGATAGATAGATAGATAGAATATTCTTTATTGTACACCAATAGGACAAAAACAGTAAAGGACAACACAAACAAATATGTGTTGGCCATTATTTACCATCCTAAATACTCATTAGGTACTTCATCAAATCTTGTCTTATAGCAACAACAAGACCATGGCACACAGAAAAAAATCGCTCGATAACAATTCAAAATGGGATTTTTATTTTAATATCAGACTTATATTGACGGGCCTGTTGGTCTAGTGGTTAGTGACCCTGACTGCTAAGCTGGAGGTCGTGGGTTCGATTACCACCCATGACAAACTTTGTGTGATGAGCATTAATGTTTGTTCTGTGTCTGGGTGTAATTTATCTATAATATGTATGTATTTATAAATGATATAGGTATGTTCATCAGTTGTCTTGTTACCATAGTCTCCATACCATACTCTGCTTAGTTTGGGATCAGATGACCGTGTGTGAGTTGTCCAAGGATATTTATTTATATAAAAGCCCCGCTACAGCTTACACCTTGCCCAACATCATTCCGATATACTCGCCCGGGGCGATAAAACGTCGTTTCGATTCCCGTGCCGGAAATAGCCCCGGTCAAGAACCTGCGCGAAAAATTCGTTTCTGCACGTATGCGTGTGCGCATTGCGTGTTGGCGCTGTTTGATGCTTATGAGTGCAAATTGTCGTGAAGTGTGGGTTTGAAATGGGCGTGCTACTTTTTGAGGCAGCTTTACTTAAACCTACGAACACACGTGATTCGAGACACAATAGAAAGACAATAGCAGTGCGACAGCCGGCTGTCGGTTGCTCGTCGAAAGGTTAAACTGTTTTTGGGTAAACCTGCCCCAGCACACTACACTGCTTATCGGGATTTAACGCGCATGTACCTTTTTATTTGTTTTTTGCTTGACGTTTCGGCAGTCCCTGTTTGCTAGCCCGGATGCTATTTTACATGGTTCGTTACACAAAAATTTTGATCTTTTTGAATTTTATCTGTATTTTAAGAGACTCCCCCGAATACTCTAACTTCATTTAATTTTAGGACGCTCTTAAACCTGTTGCTGTCTTTGTCACTCTGAAGGCATATAGTAAGGACAGCAACAGATTTGAGGGCGGTTTGAATATTCGGCCATATGATCGAGTTTGTTTCGGCGTTTCTTCCAGGAGGTAATGCCGACTCCAGCTGGTTTAAAAAAAATATGACGTGTTTTTGTGGATTTTGCAATTTACTGTTCAATACTGATTAATATGATGATTAAAGAACATCAGTAGGCGACATATAAAATCTTTGGCAAAATCGCTTTTTGTCACGTTGGTCTAAGATACCGTATGCGTATTTATTTCATTTTGATCTCAAACACAAGTTACACGAGGTTTAAAATTTTAGAAAAGCTAATAAAAGCCCAAATACTAGTGACATAAAGGTTTATTATAACAGTAAAAAAAGCAAGAAAATATACCTATAAAAAGTTTAGCTACTTATAAAGTCGCACTCAAAAATGCTGAAAAAAACTTATTCTTTCTAGAACTTGAATTCCAGTAAAAAAACATCTATCCCTACTTCTGCGCAAACCAGTAAACCATAAGTTGGTGTAATCGTAAGTAAACAAGTCATTCAAATATTAGTCCTGACTTGAGCACGTGTCGATAAGTTAACACAAGCACAACTGAAGTATAAGTAGAGGGGCAATGATGTTATAGGTAAAAAAGTGTAGAATAGGTTATATGCAGTCAAAAAGTGGCACATTAAAAGTTTGCCAATTGGCAAACATGATACTGAGTATCGCGTTGACATTTGACGTTTATCTCTTTTTCACTCGCACTACTTCAATCATGTCATCCTACTTTGACGTGTATGTGTGCGTTAGTGTGCCGTTTTTGAAGATAGAATTTGGTTTGGGTAACCTATCTACACTTTTTTACTTATAACCAGTGATCGGAGTAGGTAGAGTGATTTTACGTACTTGCATCATGAATAGTCATAGAAATCATAACATGGATAATCCTTTATTCCGGGATTTCATTTTCGTATTTACGGGATTGAATCAAATATTGTGAATGAAGATTTTTAAACTAATACATTTGAAATGTATAGATAGCGATAGTTAAACGTTTAAAATTGTTTTTTTTTTTCTTATTTGTCAATTAATAAATTGAATCTTACTTTTGAGCGCCCATTCGAAACTTACATATGACTTATTTAGTAGTTATTTCTTGCAAGTTTATTTTCTATTGCTTGTAATTATTATATATTTATATTATTGAAAAAATAAATAAAAATAACTTTTAATACTCCTAATATGTATTTTTTCGCATTCAGCACAATAACTTTTCACACGATCACATATTCTATAAAAAAGACAGCAAATGGGTAATACATTTCTTATTTTTATTGATATGTTCTTCATCCTACACATTACAATGTTTGAAATTCCTAAAAAAATATTTTTTACGAAATCCCGGGATCCCGGAGACATATCCATATTAATATATACGTGCCGGAGCATTGACCGCAAATCACTCTACCTACTCCGATCACTGCTTATAACATCATTGTAGATGGCAATTTATTTTATTCTCAAGGAATCATCATCATCTCCTAACTATGTTGGGGTCGGCTTCCAGCCTAAACGGATTCAGCTGGATACCAGTGTTTTACGTGAAGTGACTGCCTATCAGACCTCCACAATCCACAACCCAGTAACTGGGCGACACGATACCCTTTGGTTAGGCTAGTTAGACTATTATTAGTAAAACGTAAATTATGCCGAAATGCTTTCTATTCTGTTAAAGAGTATATTGAGGACTCTAATGCTTGGAATTGAGCTGCTTCAATGATAATCATGGGCCTATATTGACATTTATGTTTACATAATTTCCTTCATTGACATTGATATTATCATTATTTGACATTGGTGTGTACTTTTATAAGTATATTATTTTGTATACCATATTTTTTTTCCCCTATTTGACATGTTAATTATTGAACCTGACATTTGTGTACTTTTATAAGTATATTATATTTTTTTTTACACTATATTTATTGTGAGTGTGAGGACTATGTGGGCTGTTAGGTTACTAGTATGTTTTACAACTACTGACGGTTTGAGTATCTAATGCGGCCTACCCGAATGTCCCTACTTTGGTATTGTTCGTCAAGACGTTAGGCTCCTTACGTTTTAGTTGAGCTAAGCGACTTTTGACAAATGCTTGCACTGTTTGGACAGGTCCACTCAAATCTGTGTGCTTCTCTCATCAAGAGATCACTTCAGTTATTACCTTCATGGTCCTCGCATAATTTGACCAACACAATATTGTATGGACTTTAAAAGAGACTTTGACCTCTGAGTTTGTTTCGGTTGTTTCTTCTCAGAGTAGTCCAGCTAGGAAACACCGGCCCCATCGTTCGATTAAAATAAGAAAAAAAAATGACGTGTAAAAGTGTAATTTTTTACCTATTTACAAAAATAAATCATTCTATCATTCTATACTTACTATTACATTACCTTACTTTATTCGCAAGGAATGGTAGTGAGAAAAGATATTGCATACGAAAGTCTACATTCATGTTTAAAGACATTTTTTTATGACTACAATAATTGTAATTATTTAGTACCAGCTGTTCCTCGCGGTTTCACCCGCGTTACGTTAGGTTTTTGGTTACTGTTTCGCTCCCGTTGGACATAGAGTGACGATATGTAGCCTATAAGTTATTCTGAGGTTATAAGCTTGTGCTTTTGAAAAAAGCATTTAACACTGTTAAGGTTACTGCTGTTAAGGCGCGGTAAGTAGCTATTCGCGGTGGTGCATCGAATTAATAGAAATAAGGTCGAAAATATTTTGGCAAATCCGCAAAAATGTAAGTAATTTTGCAGTTTTAATTGAATATTTAAAAAAATACAGTACTGTGTTTTAAAATTTTTAGATATGTTTTTAGTTTATAAAATTTTCTTTGTTATAGATATAAAAAATATGATAGATGTCGCTGAAAAAATTGAGAATTACGAGACGAAAACTTTTTTTCGTGGTCTTTTTGAACGTTTTTTTTTTCGTAGATCTAGACCACATTTTTAAATATTTTTTTTGTAAGTCTTTTCTTTATATATTAGACAATACACTGTATTTTTTCTGGCTTGTGGTATGTATAGATACGGCTAACTTTGCGACGAAAATCTAGACTTTTACAAGGTGTTCGCTATGGACAGCGCCTTAAGGTTAAATGTGCGATTTTAAATAATAATAAGACTGTGACTATAATAAGTTCAATAATGATCTCTAACTTTCGTTAGCGGCAATGGAGCATTATCCGTACTAATATTATAAATGCGAAAGTAACTCTGTCTGTCTCTTCTTCACGCTTAAACTACTGAACCGATTGTAATGAAATTTGGTACAGATAAAGTCTGGGACCCGAGAAAGGACATAGGATAGTTTTCATCCCGGAAATCCCCCGGGAACGGGAACCATTATTCCACGAGCATGAAGTCGCGGGCAAAAGCTAGTTTTCAACAAATCTTCGTTTGTCTCTTATTTATTTAAAAATATGTAAAAATAATATGTTAACAAGCTCGTAAGTATAACAAATTTGTACAGTCCGTTCTCAGGTCTCAAGACCAAAAAAAAAGTAATAAAACAGAAGCGCATTGAATCTAAAGAAGACGCCAAAACAAGAAATTTTGACCCCTACAGGGAAATTCTCAAATTAAAGATGGCACCTTGAACTTAGCTGTCGATATATATATATATGTATATATGTTACATAAGATGTGTGCGTGCGGTAACATAATATCCTGATAGAGACGGAATATAAATGTGCGCATTATACTAGATGAATATATTGCTTGACAATGATCGAGAGATACTATTGGTTCTCGATGAGGATGAGTTCGTTGATGAATTTGGGTATTTTTGTACGCGATATCACTCATGTTCTTGGCTACTGCTCTGCTTTTGATTGTTGTGGCGTGATGTTTCGTCAGTAAATGGGCTATCCATTTTAAAATAAAATCATGCAAATTGAATTATAATGATTGAATCGACGTAGTACGGGGCACAGTTATTGCGGTATGAGTGGCAATTTTAATAATGCATTAAAGGGTAAATTATACATCCACAAGATCGATACTATGGTCCTCGTGACAAGTAAGTTTGGGGATCTTTGAATAAGTTAAAATGATATACATACCTGTATAAAATAAATATTGCCAATCCGCCTTGAGCAAGCGTGGTGATCAATGCTCGTGCCTTCATTGTATAAGAAGAGTCCTTTGCGCTGCAGTAGGACAGAAATAATCAAGTATCATCACTCACTCACCTCACACAATTCTCACCACAATCTAAAACACTTAGTACCGCCTCGATCACAAAATTCTCGACAACGGTATCGATATGCAAATACTTCGGCCAGGTGTCTCTGCTGGCTAATTATACCGGTCACGTGGCGATGACTTCTCCACACGGCAGGGGTCTAGGGCATATTTGAAAGGGGATTGTGCACTTCACCGTAACATAATTATGACTAGTAGAGAATGCCTAAGGCATTAAGTCCGCTCTTGTACGCTTGTGCATGAAGTTTAAATAAATAAATATGACTGCAAATATTTAGGCCCCAATCCATTCTTGCAACCCTGTCCATCCAGTGCGAATTCCTGTTAACAATTTTTTTAGTTGGAAACCCCCGTCTTCACCCGCGTTTTGTTAACTGTCTCACTCTTAAGCAGAAAACTTACAAAAAAACTCCTATAATGTATGTATGTTATTTGTACCATCATGCCGGCACTGCTGTGTGAAATAAATGTTTTTGCTTTCTTTCTTTCTTCTTTCTTTCTTGTATGGTTTTTTTTTTGGGGATTGGGAAATCATCAAATGACTGCTCCTGTCCTGTCGTGTCAGACTTTTACTGACTAAAACCCACTCATGTTCCTTCGGTTGCCCTTTATGTTCCGGGGTCACGGTAATTATATAAACATTAAGTCCGCCCTTGTACGCTTGTGCATGAAGTTTAAATAAATAAAATAAATATGACTGCAAATATTTAGGCCCCAATCCATTCTTGCAACCCTGTCCATCCAGTGCGAATCCTTGTAAACAATTTTTAAGTTGAAAACCCCAGTCTTCACCCGCGTTTTGTTAACTGTCTCACTCTTAAGCAGAAAACTTACAAAAAAACTCCTATAATGTATGTATGTTATTTGTACCATCATGCCGGCACTGCTGTGTGAAATAAATGTTTTTGCTTTCTTTCTTTCTTCTTTCTTTCTTGTATGGTTTTTTTTTTGGGGATTGGGAAATCATCAAATGACTGCTCCTGTCCTGTCGTGTCAGACTTTTACTGACTAAAACCCACTCATGTTCCTTCGGTTGCCCTTTATGTTCCGGGGTCACGGTAATTATATAAACATTCCGCAACCCCTATACCATGGATCAGTCTACCATATCAAAATAAAAATACAAATCCAATTAGTTTTTAGATATATTCCCCTTTATACATTTAGTTTAAAAAATACAGAGGCTTTATTTATTACTAGCTTTCGCTCGCGGCTTCGCCCGCGTGTTCGAAGCTTCCATCCCCAATTTTACCACTTTAGGGCTGAAATTTCCAAAAATCCTTTCTCAGCGGATGCCTACGTCATAACATCTACCTGCATGCCAAATTTCAGCCCGATCCGTCCAGTGGTTTGGGCTGTGCGTGCAGTCAGTCACCTTTGAGTTATTTAGATGTATTATCATCGATCCATCTTATGCACGGACATGATACGCTGCCAATACTTTCTAAGTTTTAGTATTACATATTCCTATTTACCCCGTAACTTCTTAATACGTGTGTAGAAGTGGACGTATACTCCTTAAAGTATCAATGTCATCTTCAGTTTTAGATATGCTGCACGTCTGATACTGGCCCTGGACTAGCACTCAACTTATTTCTAACCGTCATGATGGATATGTTTCACAATAACGCAATACTACTGTTTCTGTGTTTACACACGGCAACGATTTATCGTAACAATTTCAAGACTTGAAAGTCCGATTGTGCAGTTTTTCGGACGTTCGTCGTTTGTACAATCGACAAAATGGAATCATGGCCCACCATAAGCTTATTTTCCTACAGACATTCAAATACAATTAGGTTGACAATCGCGTAAACATATATTAAAAATGTCACACGTCTAGTCTTATTGTTTTCACAGCTTCAAACGATTTGTCGTCGAAATGGGTCATGATTCAATTTTGTCGATATTTGGACAATCCCACCACACTATTCCCAACCACTGCAACTCCTGAAAGCCAGAATCAACAGTGGAGTCCGCCAGAAAAGCGCCGAAACAATGAAGCTCGACGAGTCCCGGAGAAACGATTCAACTGTCTTGGATCCCGCAACGAAATTAATCAGAAAGAACTGCGGAGGAGTAAGAAAAATAAATATTTCCACTTCCCTCCATAACAAGCAGGAGACAGAACAGAACTAGGCCAATAGGCACAAAGGGGCAAATTTTGTCGATAGTACTTTATGCGTTTACTTTGGGTTAAAGGCTACGAAATGTTTAATCGTACGCTTTTTTACTTTCTAATTTTCGAAAAGCTTTCCCCCAAAAGAGAAATACTAAAAACTACCCCTAAAAACTCTTAGTTTATCAAATTGATAGAAATTTACATGAATAGACACAGAGTGGTTCGAGCTACGAGAACTAACTACATTTCATGGGGTACCTCCATTATAATGTCTTAGAGACCATTTACACAACATAGTAGACCTTCAGGTTACAATGCATAACCTGTACACCATTAAAAGCTATTTACCTTGGGGGATGAGTTTTTATTACCGTTATCTATAAATTTACAACTGCAAATTACATCTAAAAATCTACATACATACATCACAACGCAGGCAGATGTTTCAAAACTGGACAGTCCACTCGATTGAGATGTGACGCGGTAACAGGCTTTAAAACAATTCTTCATGTTAACAGAACTGGAGATAGTAACAAAACAACCCTGTTTTGACCAGTTTACGGTATGTTTTACCTTACAAGATAAAAGGAATTCGAAGGGTGGTTAACCCATTGCTACAGGACGTTTAAAAAACTGACGTTGCGAGATACAAGGTTGTATAGTTAGAAAATGGGCGTGGACTCGTGCAGTAAAGTCTGAATGCTACTTTTTTTCTCGGCTTTGCGGTCGAGGGGTCTGTTAAACTCTTACAGATTAAAAACCTCCAGCTTTCCATGGTTCATCTAACACGAAGAATAGGGGGAACTTAAGCGACTTCCACTGTTCCTGGCTTTTACAAGACCTCGTCTGGGTAGCTATGACTCCAGTCACTATGCCACGTAAAATATGGTGTATTTTCTACCGACACTTTAAATACGTAGGAGGAGTTGAGACCTAAGCAACGATGAAGCAGAAAAGGCAGAGTGAGGACACTGCCCTAGGGTAGAACTGATGCAATCGGTGAAAGAGAAAAAATAAGAAAACCTGACTTATCTGGCTTAGGGTCTGTTTCACATTCTTCAGATAAGTTCTGATTAATATAATTGGCAGATAGTTTCATACAAATTCTGTGCCTTTTTTAATCGACTTCAAAAAGGAGGAGGTTCTCATTCCGTCTGTATGTTTTTTTTTTGTATGTTTGTTACGCGATATCTCCGTCAATTGTAAACGGAATTTGATGAAGTAGTTTTATTTAGAAAATAAATTACTTTGAAAGATACTGTAATACACAGTCAGACACTGGGACTCGACACTAAAAAGTAAAAAATAAAAATCACTAAAGCCAAAAATAACTAAAATTTCGGAAGTCGGTGGCAACACAAATTGACTGGCAGAAGAGAAAACACCGACTTCCGAAATTTTAGTTATTTTTGGGTTTTTAGTGTTTGGAGGCGGTTATTATTTTTTTGGAAAAAGATTTTTATTTTTAATATATCTGGTTGTTGATTAACTATAGAGCATATTGTGAGATTGTGAAATAAGCTCTTAGTCTGGCTCTGACTACTGTTTAAGTTCTACGAATGTCAATCCAATGAGGGTTTTTGCGTATGAGAAATCCACTAGATGTCAAGACTTAGGCTTGTGGTCTATCTGCTACGTGATTGGTGAATTTTGACATATCTGGCAATGTCATGTCGAAAAAAACCAATCATGCTGCAGTTGGAACTCACGCCTACGTATTGCCATCTAGCGGATTCTTCATACGGGAACACCCTCATTGAATGGTATTAGACCGATGTTATTGTAGACAAGAAGTAATCTATTCGCATTCAATATTTTGTATAAATCCTTTTGTTTAGTGTCGTGTTTACGCATTCATTTCGTTGCAGAATTGCAAATCTCCGCTATTGGAATACAAAATACGCCCAGATGCGCAAGAGGTGACAAAAAAATAATCTAAATGCATTTATTTGGCCCCGTTTATTTAGATTTTATTTAAATACACTGATTTACACTGCAAAGCCATTTGTCTTCGCTTTTTTTTGTGTTTCGACCTCCGATAGGAAATGTCGAGATAGACAGGTTTACCGTATCTTTTTGACTTTTTAATGAAGATATTTTGACATCGATTTCTTCAGTTTTAAATGCGTGTTTAATTTGTTTTCTAGAAAGATCGATTTTCTCGGATCTGAGGAGGCTTTTTTTATTTTTCGCTATTTTAAATGCGTTTGAGATTAGGGTTACTAAAACCATAAAATCTTTGAATTAAACGACAGAATTCGGGATCTACTTTTTGAAAGTTATTGAAAAAAACCTTCGAATAAAGATAGATTTTACGATAAGAGAGAGAGGTTGTTTGTGGGCGGGGTTGTTCATCTCGATCAAACGCTCATTGGCTAATTTATTTTACTAACAATATTAAATTTTAAAAAGATGTATATGTGTCAAAATCTCTAGTCTGTTTATTTAACGCTTAAATAGAAAGCTACCGTATTACTAATGTGCATAGGCCTCAATTTACATGACATACACACGAACGAAATCGCGGGCTAAACATAGTTATAGCACAGTAGCCTACTAGCTTTTGCCCGCGACTTCGTCCACGTGGATTTATAGTTCCCCCGGAAATCCCCCGGGAACGGGAACCATTATTCCACGCGGACGAGTCGCGGGCAAAAGCTAGTTTTTAATAATCTCACTGCCTCGCTCACAAGCGTGTTAAACCGTAAGTGAAACCAAATAAAATGCGCACACATAACACGGTGATTGGTCGGGGCGGCAGCGGCAGGTGCAAATGAATCCAGTTCTTGCGCGGGAGTGGATTAAGACGCGGTTTTGTTATTGTTAGCCCGCGTTAAGGGAGGCGGACGTGTGGACATTTTGTGTTTTGTCCTTCCTTGGTTTATTATATTAGGAGATTCAGATATGTATTACTAGCTTTTACCCGCGACCTCGTCCGCGTGGAATAATCCGGTATTCCGCCATTAGTCTTCCTCTCTAGGTCCACAACGATCAACATCTGTGTGAAACCTACCATCTAAGTATTCTTGTGGAAGCAATAAATATATTGAGTATTAAGGCCCGTATTAATAGACGTTACTCAAATACTGAAGTGCGTTATCATTTGATACCGGATTATTGCGACGACAGGAGCTCAAGATCGTCGCTAATTAATAAACGCATCTCAGTTGCCAAGATCAGCTACTCATTGCGCTGTACTTGATGTGAACGAATACGTCACAAAGTCTCAAGTTTCGTTTATCAATCAGTCTACACTCAGCTGATGACGTACACCTAATCCGTAACTTGAGCTCAACTTCAATCTCGTTTATTAATACGAACAAGATCTTAAGCTTGGCATCAAGTACGAGTTTTGACCTGAGTAACGTTTATTAATACGGGCCTGAGTCACCTATTAAGCATCTCTATTACTCAAACTCTTTAAGAATGACCAGCAACACCCAAAGTCGCACCAGCTAGCCAGTAAACCCCACGGGTCCCCATGACCATTTGAATAGCGATGAAAGGAGGTTGAACGACCGTGACACAAAAAGACGCGAGGGTCCGTATGAATAGCGAATAGTGAGGACCCTTGCGCGCGCGCCGGTGTTGGGGAGCTTTGTACGTATGGTTTATTGGACTCCAGGACTCTATAGACCATATCTCTATTGCTTTTTTAGAGTATTCTTATATCTTTATATCTCCAAAGTAATAAATAAATAAATAAATAATAAATAAAGATTTTTCAGAGAACTGAATTTTCATAATCTTTGGTTGGGTTGTGGATGTCATTGACAAGATATTTAGTTTTGTCTGTGATATCTATAACTCTTATTAATTTTGATTTAGAATTGAAATTTCTGCAATGTTTATGTTATTTTTATTTTATTATTCTTTCTCTATTATTTTCAATTATGTTCTGTCTTTTCTTGTGTGACTACAATTTTATTATATTCGTGCATGTTGTGACACCTTAAAGTGCTGTACATTTAACTTTGTTACCGTGTATTTAAGTTTAGATGTAAGAAATAATGTAACAGCTACTGGTTGTCCATAATTAAATAAATTCTTCATATCAGCCTTCTAGTTCATACCAATGATGTTATAAGTAAAAAAGTGTAGGTAGGTTACCCAAACGAAATTCTATCTTCAAGAACGGCACACTAACGCACACATACATTACACGTCAAAGTAGGATGACATGTGAAGTGGTGCGAGTGAAAAAGAGATAAACGTCAAATGTCAACGCGATACTCAGTATCATGTTTGCCAATTGGCAAAATTTTAATGTGCCACTTTTTGACTGCATATAACCCGTCTACACTTTTACTTATAACATCATTGGTTCATACCATCAAAGTGAAGATCGGAGATGTCTCATAAATATGAACCAACTAGCTTTTGCCTGAGTGGATGTCGATACTTTCATCTCCTTTTTAACCCTTTAGTCGTAGGATTCCTAAAAAACCTTTCTTAGTGGTTGTTATTCTTTGTGAAAAGTAGCTGCTCTTTATAAAGAACACACCCTGCAAGTTTCATGTCTCTAGGACCAGCGGTTTGGGCTGTGCGTTGATATTATCATTGAGTAATTCAGTCAGTTAATAGGATATTATACTGCGCTAAGCTAAGTGATGAGATGTGAAAATAATGCAAGCTGATTGGCTGCACTAGACACCTCCACTTTGGAGGAACGCACGAGCATTGATCACCACGCGTGCTTGGCGGTGCGGTGAATTATGACTTAATATACATTGTGTTCAGGTTTCTTCACGATGTTTTCCTTCACCGTTGCAGTGATGCCCAAGATGTACTTTAGAAAGTACCTTTTTTTGTAGCCTGTTCGGTCCCTCTTCTGGGCAAACGCCTCCCTTCACTCCTTCCACCTTTCACGATCCTTTGCTTTCTCTTTCCAATTCCGTAGAAATCGTGGCCTGCCGCCACCTCATCTTCGCGTCTCAGGGCACCTTATAGTAACATTCGTTCTTTTCCTATTTTAACCTACAAACCTTTAGATGAATTGTACCAAGACAATAACTTCAAGAAACAATACTAAATTAAAATCCACTACTCAAAAAATCACACCATATTATAATTTACCTCGATTTGCAAAACTTTCATCATAAATACAAACTGATTCGCAATTAATCAGTCAAACAAAGTAAAATAAGTGGCCCGCTTAAAACCTCTTTCAACAAAAACACCCTTAAAATTCCTTTAATCGTAAACCCGAAGGCGGCCGAAGAGCTCCGAGGATAGCCGAAGAGCTCCGAAGATTGCCGAACGCGAACATCTGTCGCGGCTCGTGGCGCGTGCGTCGATCCGAGCTAACCTGTATGTGATGATTTGTACAGGTGGTGTGTGGGGTAGAAAACTTGGATATGTACACGCATATTATAGAATTTATATATGTTTGTGTGTGTCGATGACCTCAGTAACTGTAGGGACAGTTTTGATAAGATTTTTTTGAGGTATCAATGGCAGATTGTTTGGTTTTGGTTTAGTTAGGTTTCTAGAAGTTGTTGAACTGTGGGTTTTGTCATGAAAATTGAATAAAATGGTTTATTAACCTCTGTGTATGTGCAAAATTAAGTAGCCCTGTGACCTTAGAATTTATATGATAAATATAGCCTATTATTAACCCACTGCAAAGGCCTCTTCTCATACAGAGAAGGCACGGGCATTACGTGCGCTTAATGTGGATTGACGATTTCTAAGATTTAAAAGTTTTTCTTTATCGGAAAAAAAGTTTTTATCTTAGAATACTGTCACTAGTTTGCTTAAAAAGTGTCCTATGTCCTTTTTTAGGCCAACTGTCTTTGTACCAAATTTTAAATAAATCGATTTAATAGTTTAGGCGTGAAAGCGTAGGTAATATGCATACGAAGTTACTTTCAAAATAATATTAGTAGCCTTTTCATCATAGTAAAATTAAACGTCTAACTATTCTTTTTTAAAAGTCCAACACATTGCAAATTATCCATAGTTTCGCTTGCAGCGTTCAGGCTGAAATAGAAGCCATAACGGCTCATTTATCGACAGGAAACCGAGTTACAGTGGCGTATGTTTCAGCCTTTCCTTAGAATTGTATGATTACAGGCGGCGACAAATTGTTCAAGTATAGGGCACGTCTGTAAGCCTGCGTTGTGTGGTGCTCAAGGATTTACTGTTTTTTTTTTATCTTAGTACTAACTTTTACCCGCGGCTTCGCTCGCTTTAAAAAGAGACAAAAAGTAGCCTATGTTACTCTCCATCCCTTCAACTATCTCCACTTAAAAAAACCGGCCAAGTGCGAGTCGGACTCGCTCATGAAGGGTTCCGTAGCAGCAAGTAACATAATATAAAGTTCTTGTTATATTTGAGTTGATTGAATGAAAGGTAAATTACGATATACGGTTTATGACGTATTAAAAAAAACTATTTACTAGATCTCGTTCAAACCTGTTTTCGGTGGAAGTTTACATGGTAATGTACATCATATATTTTTTTTTGATTTATCATATTCTTATTTTGGAAGTTACAGGGGGGGGGGACCAACATTTTACCACTTTGAAAGTGTCTTTCGCGCAAACTATTCAGTTTACAGAAAAATGATATTAGAAACCTCAATATCATTTTTGAAGACCTATCCATGGATACCCCACACATACGGGTATGATGAAAAAAAAAACTTTTGAGTTTAAGTTCTATGTTACATACCCCCAAAATTTTTTATTTATTTTCTATTTTGTATCAGAATCTTAATGCGGTTCACAGAATACATCCACTTAGCAAGTTTCAACAGTATATAGCTCTTATAGTTTCGGAAAAAAATGGCTGTGACATACGGACGGACAGACAGACGGACAGACAGACAGACATGACGAATCTATAAGGGTTCCGTTTTTGCCATTTGGCTACGGAACCCTAAAAATCACGTTATATTGTCGCTCCGTTTTGCCGTGAAAGAAAGACAAACATACAGACAGACAGACAGACACACTTTCCCATTTATAATATTAGTATGGATGCCCGCGAGAGTTCGCTTTAGCTACTATACTTTCAAAGACACAGTTACTTTTCTATTTATAACTAGTTGACGCCCGCGGTTTTACCCGCGTAGTTCCAGTTCCCGTAGGATTTTGGGATAAAGGCTATCCTATGTCCTTTCTTAAGCTATAGACTATCTCTGTACCAAATTTCATTTAAATCGGGTCAGTAGTTTTGCCGTTAAAGGCGGACGAACAGACAGACACACACACACAATTTCCCACTTATAATATTTGATTTTGTAGATTCAAAAAGTTCAATAATAAAGTACATGTTTTCTGATTACAAAAAAAGTATTTTCAAGCAAAAGCGACATAATCCATATAATATTGTAAATGTGGAAAGGTTCAATTTGTATGTCTGTTCGCTGTGACGCCACTACCACAACGTCTGAACCGATTTTAGTGAGATTTAGAAAAAATGAACTTGAAGCTTCGCTATCGTATGCATTCGCGTGACTGTCAATGATACAGACGTATGTAATTTATCAAAGAAATACATTTTGACACAAATGACAAAATTAAAATTACAATGCAAACAGGTTACAAAATTGTTAATACACTCATTACAAAATGATAAACCGTGTCTCCTAAACTGGGAAAATCTTGTATATTAGGCGAGAGGTAACCCTCTCGCCTAATATACAAGTTTACGATTTCTATGTTAATATATATATATATTTGGTGAGTGGGAAATCATCAAATGTCGGCTCCCGTCCTGGGTGCGGTGGGAGGGCGTGTCAGACTTTTACTGACTAAAACCCACTCATGTTCCTTCGGTTGCCCTTTATGTTCCGGGGTCACGGTAACTATTATAAACATTCCGCAACCCCGGCAGGCGTTGGCCCTGTTGGGCCCCTTCCTTATATGTTAATATTATTCTTTTGCACTTACCAATACGTAGTACGTTTGCTGCTTTCGTAGTTTGAGCATCATCATCATCTCCCTAACCTTTTCCCAACTATGTTGGGGTCGGCTTTCAGCCTAACCAGATTCAGCTAGATAACCAATGTTTACGTGAAGCGACTGCCTATCAGACCTACACCACCCAGTGACTGGGCAACACGATACCCCTTGGTTAGACTGGTCAGACTTTCTGGCTTCTGACTACCTGTAACAACTGTGCTACGAATGGCAACCGTAGTTTGAGCATCATTGGTCTAACAGATAATTAATAGGCAGCGTAGCCATCAACCTTGGTACGCCTATAAACTTCAACTTTACACGAATTTGTCATTTGACATAGTTTCTATTGAATTTCTTTGAAAACCTTACCTTTTAATTGCGTTTGTTTCAGATTTAAAAATACACAATCGAATAACAATAAAGTAATTTTTTTCTATCTTTAGATTTTGTAGTAAGTGTCGTGATGGCCCAGTGGATATGGGGCTGCCTCTCGTGTAAGAGGTTGTGGGTTCGAATCCGGGCAAGTACCAATGTGACTTTTTCAATTCATATGTACTTTCTAAAGTTTATCTTAGACACCACTGATATCCCGTGCCTCGGAAAGCACGTAAAGCCGTTGGTCCCGGTTGTCATTCGTAGAACTTTGACAGTTGTTACTGGTTAGCCAGAAACTCTGACCAGTCTAACCAAGAGGTATCGTGTCGCCTAGTTACTGGGTTGTGGAGGTCTGAGAGGCAGTCGCTCCACGTAAAACACCGGTATCCAGCTGAATCCGGTTAGGCTGGCAGCCGACCCTAACATAGTTGGGAAAAGGCTAGGGAGATGATGATGAGATTTTGTAGTATCGGAGTAAATGGAAACAGACCTATTTATACGTCCTTGAAAAATTCAAAACCTAGTTTCAACAACAGAAACTGATCTCCTAAACAATTGAAATCACCACTACATTCTTAAGACTCAAGACCCCATCACTACCTAATCACTTACCTCCCCAAGACACATTACACTCCTATTTGACTTCATCCCCAGTCATTAAATTATCTAAATCGCTCCGTACATCACGGCTTACAATGGGGTCTTCACCCCCATCCCCCGGCGTGGGGTGGGGTCGTGACGTAACTGGGCACGTCGTGAACACGCGTAGAATATCATGGTAGATTTATTGGCGAGACTTGATTTTGACTGTGCTGTGGAGATGGTGTGATGATGTGGTGGTATAGCTTGCTTAGATTTTGGGTTGGCTTGTTGATTTTCTGAGCGAGGTAATGCTAATGATCAAACACCGAATGAAGATTTATTAAATATTTATGCCCTTATTAAGCGCAAGATTTCACGACGGCCAGTGACTTCGGATTTCACCATAGTTTAGTTTGGTTTTTGGTTACTGCCCCGTCCCGTGCGTCATAGCGTGAACTTATGTAGCCTATGTATTATTCTGGTTTGCTATATTAAAGTCCTCCCAGGAGATTTTGCATGAAACAGTAACAAACGTCCTCCACCATCACAAATTTACGCATTTATAATTTTAATATTGTAGGAAACATTTAATAAAAAAAAAACAGCTGTTACATACGTTATGGTCGGGAGGGCATTGAACTTTTCTTAGAAACAGCTGATATATTTTTGGCGATTTCAGAGTTAGTTCCATAATAAAAGTTGTTTGTTTTCATGTGTAGAATCATTTCCTAGCGGGTTGAGTGAGACCAAAAATACACCTAGTAGTATATATAATAGAAGGTCGTGTTAGTTACACATTTTATAACTCAAGAACGGCAGAATCGATTTGGCTGAAACTTGGTAGGGAGGTAGCTTAGGACCAGGGGACGGATACTCTAATCTTCATAGAATACTCTAATCTTCTTTTTTTAGTAACCAAAAATCTGATATAACGTGGGTGAAACCGCGGGGTACAGCTAGTATTACATAATTAGCATTTTATACGTTAATGAAAAATCAACTTTAAACAAAATAAAATCTTCAGATTTAAACAATAACCCCGGAAACTTATCAACACATGGACCTCTACCCTCCAGTATACAACTAAGTAGACAAAAACCGATTTCCTTCCTTAAAGAGCCCACTAATCGAATTCCGATCGGCGATGGAGGCAATCAAAGAACTAAATATCACGGTGCATCGTTAATTTTGTGGCCGGTTCACACTAACTTGGCTATTGTCTTGATCTTCATGAAAAAACTCGTGAAATAAACATAGTAATACATATAAATATGTTGGGATGACGCACACACGGTCATCTAATCCCAACTAGGCTGAGCCTGTGATGACCAGGCAACTGATATCCATACTAATATTATAAATGGGAAAGTGTGTCTGTCTGTTTGTCTTTCTTTCACGGCAAAACGGAGCGACGAATTGACGTGATTTTTTAAGTGTAGATAGTTGAAGGGCTGGAGAGTAACATAGGCTACTTTTTGTCTCTTTCTAACGCGACTTCGTCCGCGTGGAATTATAGTTCCATTTGTATTTCTATTGCCGTGATGGCTCAGTGGATAAGGCGCCCGCCTCGTGTGTAAGAGGTTGTGGGTTCGAATCCGGGCAAGTACCAATGTGACTTTTTCAATTCACATGTACTTTCTAAAGTTTATCTTAGACATCACTGACATCCCGTGCCTCGGAAAGCACGTAAAGCCGTTGGTCCCGGTTGTCATTCGTAGAACTTTGACAGTCGTTACTGGTTAGCCAGAAACTCTGACCAGTCTAACCAAGAGGTATCGGGTCGCCCAGTTACTGGGTTGTAGAGGTCAGATAGGCAGTCGCTCCACGTAAAATACCGGTATCCAGCTAAATCCGGTTAGGCTGGCAGCCGACCCCAATACGGTTGGGAAAAGGCTAGGGAGATGGTGATTGTATTTCTATTGCAATAACAGACTTGAACCCCAGATTTAATAAATATAACCACTTTAATGCAAATAAATCAAAACCATCAATTTACCGTCTGCACGTCTGCGCCCACCCTTTCAACCATAACGTGGAATCGCTAATAGAGTCGGAACAGCCAAGTAATTGTTAGCTGAATGTTTCATTCGAGTGGCCTAGGCTCGCATCTAGACCGATGACCTGTTCGTCCTATATTATTAGCATTTGAATAGTTAATGTTGAAGGTGGACTGCAGAACATGATGCAACGGGCTAATCTTTCTGCTGCAGTGTTTGTTTCTGTTCCTTATTCTTTATTAGTTGGCCTCCGCGGTTTTTCTCGCGTAGTTCCTGATGCCGTGAGATTTTTGGGTTATAAACTATTCTAAGTCCTTTTCCAGGTTGCGGATTATCTCTGTATCAAATTTCTTTTAAGTCTGTTTTAGCACAGATTAATAAATAGTTACTACGTAACAGATACTTCACTCCAATACAAAAACCAAAATACCTACGCTATAATAGCCTACAAAATCATAATAATAATACCAGTTGTTTGCAGCAAGGAGAAATGTACCATAAGTACGCACTAAGAGAGTTGAGATTCTTTTGCCCGCCGCGCGACTAACGTGTGTGCGTGTCGTCCAGCAAATCTGCTAGGGTTATACGTTTGATGACAATGGTAATAAAACGAATGTTTTAGAAAAACAATTATTATTTTATTTGTTGATCGAATATTTTTTAGTTTGATAAATTGACTGATGCATATTTTTCGTTCCTTGAATTCCCGACTAATATACACACATCAAAAGTGTCTAGGGATATTTCAATTAAACCTAAACAACTAAAATTCTATTAACTTTTTGTTAAGATACCTACACATTAAAATAAACCTTGTTTAATAGCCTATCTAATATGATAATAAACATTTAGATAAAGTTAAATTTAAAAAAAACTTAGAAGAAGAGGAAAAACTCAGACCAAATTTCAATCTTAACTTTATTTTTGAAACATCAAAACCTAAACAAAAAAACTATTTTTTTTTTCAAAAATTGTTGAAAACATAAAATTAATAATCCGTGGATAAACTTACGACTCTCCTGCCACATCTGCAGCGGTTCTGCATACTCAAAACAAGGTGTCAATATCCTGTTGTGGAATACTGTCCCAAGTCCTTTTAAAATGCAAGAAAAGCTGGTTTTCATCCTCAATATTTTCAGGGAAATTCCTAAGAGCTCTTCTCAGAAGCATATCCCAGGTATGCTCAATAGGATTTAAGTCAGGGGATTGTGCAGGCCAGTCTAAAGCTTGGATATCATAGTATTGTAACCAATTTGTGACGATACGCGCCGTATGTGGACGGGCATTGTCGTGCATTAGCTGGAAATTTTGTCCCATTTGTTGTCTGTGGGGCAAGATTACAGGCTCTAGCACCTTATATCGGTATTTTAGAGCAGTCATATTGCCTTGTATCCAAACGAGGTCCGTTCTACCGCCGAGACGAATTCCTGCCCAAACCATAATCGTGCCACCTTGATATGCATGAACTTGTTGTAGGTGCTGCAGTCGATTCCAACGTCCAGGTTCTCTCTAAACGCGTACTCTTCGCGAATCAGGATGAAATCCAAACCTGGGTTCATCAGTGAAAAGCACAAGTGACCATTGAGAATGGTTCCAGTTTTCGTGTGCAATAGCCCATTGTAATCTTCTTCATCGATTGCCCCTCCTTAGCACTGGTACCCGAAGTGGCCTACGAGTACGTTGGTTGACTTCATGCAGTCGTCTTCTCAAAGTTTGACCGCTTACCAACAAACCATACTCTCTCTGTAGCCTTTGAACCAATTGCATCGCCGTTACATTTGGTTGACTTCGTGCAGCTTATACTATGAATCGGTCCTGTACATGTGTTTTAATGCGTTGAGGTTCTTGGTGCCGTTCCACCCCTTCCCCCGTGACACGATAACGTGACCAAAGCCTGGATATAACGCTCTGACTGGTCCTCATGGCTTCAGAAACCGCAATTTGGGACAGTATTCCACAAGAGGATATTGACACCCTTGTTTTGAATATACAGAACTGCTGCAGATGTGTCAGGAGAGTCTTAGGTGGATCCACGGATTATTAATTTTAAGTTTTCAACAATTTTTATAAAAAAAAAGTTGTTGTGTTTAGGTTTTGATGTTTCAAAAATAAAGTTTAGATTGAAATTTTGTCTGAGTTTTTCCTCTTCTTCTAAGTTTTTTTTTTTTAATTTAACTTTATCTAAAAGTTTATTATCAGATTAGATAGGCTATTAAACAAGGTTTATTTTAATGTGTAGGTGTCTTAGCAAAAAGTTAATAGAATTTTAGTTGTTTAGGTTTAATTGAAATATCCCTAGACACTTTTGATGTGTGTATTTTAGTGTCAAAAATATCCAAAACCGTGTGAATAATTTTAATAAATAATCAAAAGGGAAACAAGAGAATTGGGAAACAGGGGAATTGCACAATAATCAGGCAATAATTACGTGGTTTCGGCATTTTGATAGTCAGCGCTGTACCCGTGACGCGCGAGCACTCAGCCGGGCGCGCGACAGCCCGGTGTTCGTTGTATCGTCGACGATACGCGAAGCGGTAGGCATAAAACGCGTGGCCTTGAGCGAGTGACGGACGCCTGGTTTTAGCGTGAAAGCGATACACACAGTCTTATTTTCGCATTTATAATATCAGTCTGGAATAAAATGGCGAGCTTAAGTCAAGATAGACGTTCCTACCAGCAAACCTAAATGCTGTAGTTTGATTTTTTGTTTTTTTTTTTACTTCCCACCATAAAAAAAGACAAACTTGATGCTCGAGCCTAAGTCAGTGGACTTAGTCGAAATGCAGTCAAATATGGTCAATGGAGACCCTAGCTTGAACCAGATCAAAAGTGGAGAAGTTTATAAAACAATTTAAACCATTAATGACGATTATCCAAAAAAAAAACGAAGCCTACACAACTGTCAAGAGCCCAGTAAATGAAAAGTCGTGGAAGTCGTAACACGGCGCAGTTTTCAACTAAGTTTCGCCACTTAGCCAGTTCAATCGATGTTGCCAACTAGAGGGCTCTGTTACGTGTGCTGATAGAGTTTCTGGTCTATATAGCCTTTGAGGGTCTTCTGCGTGGTTGCGGAATGTTTATAATATAGTTACCGTGACCCCGGAACATAAAGGGCAACCGAAGGAACATGAGTGGGTTTTAGTCAGTAAAAGTCTGACACGCCCTCCCGCCCCGCCCAGGACGAGAGAAGTCATTTGATGATTTCCAAAAAAAAAAAAGGGTCGTTGCGTAGATGAAGGTTTTCGTGAAAAAGAAGTTGCAGATTAAAAAGTAGTCTATATCTATGTTTTCAATTACGGGACACTGTTACGTGTGCTGATGGAAATTTAAGTCGTTATATATATTGCCTTTTGTATGTAGCTAGGTTTTGCTTGTAATTTAGTCTGATTAGATGTCGGTTTTTAGTGCAGATTGAAAATTTGCCTAAATGCTTCCTTGGAGTGTCGTGATGATTGGGTAAAGGCGCCCTCTTATCGTGTAAGAGGTTGGTTCAAATCTGGGTTAATACCAATGTGATATTTTAATACACGTGTTCTTTCTAATGTTTAATTACTGTACTGAAATCTTGCTATAGTGTCGTGATGGCCCAGTGGATATATGGCGCCCGCCTCTCGTGTAAGAGGTTGTGGGTTCGAATCCGGGCAAGTACCAGTGTGACTTTTTCAATTCATATGTACTTTCTAAAGTTTATCTTAGACACCACTGACATCCCGTGCCTCGGAAAGCACGTAAAGCCGTTGGTCCCGGTTGTCATTCGAAGAACTTTGACAGTCGTTACTGGTTATTCAGAAACTCTGACCAGTCTAACCAAGAGGTATCGTGTCGCCCAGTTACTGGGTTGTGGAGGTCAGATAGGCAGTCGCTCCACGTAAAACACCGGTATCCAGCTGAATCCGGTTAGGCTGGCAGCCGACCCCAACACGGTTGGGAAAAGGCTAGGGAGATGATGATGACTGAAATCTTGCAATAAATATTGATTCATAAATACTACGCAATTATTAGCTAGTGTAATTTTGTGACGATGAACAGATTTATTGAATGACAAAATTTTAGTACTTGTCTTATATGGTCATAGTTTCATTAATAACCTCTGTTTCTAGTAATGCATGTGTCAGCCTTAAATTAAGTCATATTATTATATGCGTAGGAGGTACCGGTTGGTCAAGCTACGCCCACAGTAAAATGGTGGGTATATCATTCACATAGTAAGGCAATGAAATTAATTTTACATAGTTTCTCTTATGGACTACACAAAACATTGTAAGTACGTCTGTCTGTGTGTTTGTTAATAGCCTTTTTACCCACTGTTGGTATAAACCTTCTGTTCTTTTTTACCCTTATGTAGGATATGTTATTTTTAACAGACTTCCATAATGGTCAACTTTCAACCATGGACCCAAAAGTTTTCGCTGACAAAAAACATTTTTTTGGTCTTCGTTGACCCCTTGAGGCGGTAAAGAGAGACCCCTTTAAACCTTCGAACACACGTGATTCGAGACACAATAGAAAGACAATAGCAGCACGACAGCCGGCTGTCGCTTGCTCGTTGAAAGGTTATAAAACAAAGGTATACAACACAAGGCAATAGCCATACCTTGCCATCACGATACCTAATGCGGTTCCTCGGGTAACTTCGCATGTCACAAAGTTGAAATGCGCTAGTTTCTTACTCGGTGAACCCAATGCAACATGATGGCCCTTGCATTCTTATTATACTAGCGATCTGCCCCAGCTTCGCACGGGTGTTATGAAACTGAAAAACCTGGTTTCTTCTACCATATTACATATAGAAGAATTTATTAAAATTCTAGAGTAGGTGATGCAGACACGCATACAAACACACACACACACACACACACAGACATACGCACAACAGCACACACATCACACCACACACACACCCCACACGCACACACACACACACCCATACTCAAATTTTGTGGATTGTTCTTGTTTAGGTTTTAAGTTCTAGAATTAAGTTTTTGTGAACGGATCGCAGAGCCTAGGTCCTACAACACAGGGAATCCTAGTGCAGGACCTAGGGTATAACCAATAATGTAAACATTTCTAGCAATAAACGATTTTTCATTTTCATTTTCATATTATGGCATATATTAAACGTAAGCCTTCCTCTTGAAACACTGCCGATTTAAGAAAAGGCATCAAAATCCGTTGACTTGTCTAAAAAATTTAAGCATTCATACCTACATAGGAACAGACGGCGGGGCACGACTTTTCATTTTATCTACCACAATTAACCACCACACGTTCTGCCGTATTACAAGCTTATCTAGGATGTCACTGACTCCAAAAAGCACGGAAAGCCGATGGTCCCTGTCATTCCTAGATCTTTTAACATACGTGCCTCGGAAAGCACCAAAATTTGGTCCAGGTTGTCATTCCTAGGCGTAGGGTGGGAAGAACACCGGGGGGTTTTTTTTTGTGAGTGGGAAATCATCAAATGACTGCTCCCGTCCTGGGTGCTGCGGGAGGTCAGAATTTTACTGACTAAAACCCACTCATGTTCCTTCGATTGCCCTTTATGTTCCAGGGTCACGGTAACTATTATAAACATTCCGCAACCCCGGCACGCAGAACACCGGGGTGGTTTTTAATCAGTAAGAATCTGACAGAGTTCTCCGCCCAAGGGGGGTGGACATCCATGAGGATTTTCCACCCCGGGTCATAAAAAAGGTTGTTATTCATATATCTTAAGTTAATTTTAGACATCACTGACATCCCGTTTCTCTGGAATCTATGGCAGTCGTTACGGGTAGTCAGAAGCTGAAAAATTTGACAATCATACTACAAACAAAAGGTTATGTCAGTTACTGGGCTGTGGAGGTCTGATAGACAGTCGCTTCATGTAAAATCTGGTGTTCAGTTGGATCCGGTTTTGCTGTAAGTCAACCCCAGTATAGTTGGGGAAAGGCTTGGTACTAAGATAATAATAGATGGTTGGTAATAAGATTTCAATTCTTAGTAACCAAAAGGTTCCTTAATAAAACATGGTAATGATTTGTAGAATGCAAGCTTTTGCCCGCGACTTCGTCCGCGTGGAATTATAGTCCCCGTTCCCGGGGGATTTTCGGGATGAAAACTTTCCTATGTCCTTTCTCGTGTCCCGGACTAATCTGTACCAAATTTCATTCAAATCGGTTCAGCGGTTTTGGCGTGAAGAAGAGACAGAGTTACTTTCGCATTTATAATATTAGTACGGATTATGTAACATTCGACTTCTATTAGTATCTATATAACACCGTATACACCTTTTTAAGTGTCCCCCGCGATTATATCCTTGTTTATGTTTTCTGCTCCGTTCCCTTCGGCCGTACCGTGATGTTATATAGCATATAAGTACTATACCTTATTAATTAGGGTATCATATATTAAAAGTTAATAAGTCCAACCGCCTAGAAGTTCTAAGAATTGAACCGTTTCAAAATCTTCGCATCTTTATCATGATTACTTTAGAATAGGTACAACAATCTTTGGATAAAAATATTTAAGTTTAATTTGTTCTACTTCCAAATCTATATCTTTTACAATTCCAAGAATCACTTTGACCGTTACGTGGTGACACGTAATATTTAATCATTTCTTATCACTGAGTTTTCAAAGAAACAATAATAAAAACAAAATTAAGATCGCAATCACTATGAAGTGCCTAATTCTCTCAAGATTCACTTAACTTAAAGTACATCAAAATCCATACAAAACTTTTTCTTACATTATCCTCAGTAATCGTAAGCTCCCTTACTTACACTATCTCTTTCTAACACCCGTCTCTTTCTACCAAGCGGGGGGAGAGAGCTGGCAACGTCGCGCGCTGACTCAAGCGTGTAATACTCGACGGAGTTCAGAAGTCACTTAGCCGTTGTACGCGACGCACGTTTCGGTGGCTTCTTAATTTATGCGCATTATCTTTATATAGACAATAGACGTGTAATGGCTAATAATCCACTTGAACAATTTTATATTGTAAACAGTTTTGTTGGGCCAGATTCTTTGTAAGCACCGTCAAGATTGTCTGAAGTTGTGGTTTGTTTAGTCTTTTTGTGTTCGCGATGATGTTGGCTTGTAAACATATTGTTTTCCTCGTATGTTTGGCTTCTGAAAAAGTCCTGAATACTTCCAATGAATGAACGATACTAAGATGGACTGTTTATATAGTAGCCTTGGGCTGTAGATTCTGGTTTTTAGTGTGGTTTTAACACTGGCAAAAGAAGGCAGTGAAAACGAATTGTAAACAAATATTAAAGATACAAAAATATAATATTAAAACGTTATTAGCTAAGAGATAGATTTTATTATTCTTTTAAAATGACTTAGGCTTAATTTTGACCTCTAGTAAAGATTTTTGATCTAATATAACGCTGGTGAAACCGCAAGATTTAATATTTAACACTGAATTTGGGTTAAATTTCAAATTGAGGAAATGTGGTCGAGCGATCAATCGAGATTACACTAAGATAAAGATATTCTTATATTAGTGAACCAAGAGAATCATTTATGAATGTTTTAATAATTAGGGACAGAAGCAAATTAGGCAACGGATATAATATATGGGACTAGGTCAAGAGATCGCGCTGAAGTGGTTTCTGAGTGTTGTTAGTCGTTGTTAATTGTTGTTCTTTATCTTTAATGTTGTAATAATCCTATAAGCAGGATTTTGTTTAAACTTAAACTTAACAAGTGTAAATAAACATTCAAACATCCAAACCTTCGAAGACACGTGATTCGAGACACTATAGAAAGATAATAGAAGCCGGACAGCCGGCTGTCGCTTGGTCGTTGAAAGAGAAGGAAACCATCTGTTATTAAGATGGCTACTGAAACTAACATAAGAAATAATAACTTCGAAATGACTGAACCGATTTTGAAGAAAATGTCTGAAAATCATCGCTAGATAACTTTCTTTCAATTAAATAAAACCGCATCGATATTGGATCACCCGTTTAAAAGCTGTGGTGCTACAGACAGACAAACACATATAATGGAGGTGGAGGGTGTAACCTTTGTGAAGAGTCGGTATCCACTAAGAACGAATTTTGGTAATTTAACCTTTCAAGGGGTAAAATAGTAAATGTTCCAAAGTGCCTCCATAGTCTGATGGAAATAAACAATTAGATTTTGACTTTAACTGCCCCAATTTTGACTCCACCATTGCCGAGATGAAAGTTGGCATAAATTCTTGTTCAGTGAAGGTTTCCAATCAATCGCACCAATACAAAACTAGCCCTTATCAATAAAAATAAAATTCGCAGACCACTCCACAATGGTGTTGACACAACCGGACCGTTGATAACGTATCACTAATACGAATAATTAGGAGTATCAGCGAGATATGATGATGATGTCATCGAAGTAATCTAGTCTGATTGTGATTGGGCTTTATTTAATTTTTGCTTTCATGTATATTATTTTTATCGTTGTGGCGGAACAGAATTTTGGATAATCTCGCCTGGTTTCTGGGCCAAATTTCTGTGTTTAAATTTGGTTGTTGTCAAGTCTAACCATGGGGTATCGTGTCGCCCAGTAACTGGGTTATGGAGGTCTGATAGACAGTCGCTTCACGTAAAACACTGGTATCCAGCTCAATCCGGTTAGGCTGGAAGCCGACTCCAATATAATTGGGAGAAGGCTAGGGAGATGATGATGATGTAATAGTTAAGTCCTTACATTGTCAATTTTATGGACATTTTATTTATTTTACTATAGTGGTGAGACAGACACGGAGAATAACTAAGCCAAAGTACATGCTAAGTAACGCATATTTGTCTCGGCTCTCAAGTGTTCATAAATAAGTAAATATCTGAGATGATTAAAAAAATACAAGGTTAGAAAGGTTTGTATACAAAAAATATCTAAGAAAAGCTCCAATGGATATGAAACCGTAAAAGGACTTGAAAGAAAAATTAACTCTCGTTTTGGAAGCCACGCAAACAAAACCAAACGTTCCGAAATTAAAATTACTTTAGAATTTTTTCACGATTTTGAAGGCAGTTTCCTGTTTTTTTTTTTGGTTATACTCTGAGTTTTCTCAATGTTAAATGCCAAACGTGATTCCTACTAATATTAATGTGAAAGGTTGTGAGGACTAATGTTTGTTTCTCTTTTACGCAAAAACTACTCGACGAATTTTTTTGTAACTTTTACAATAATATAGTTTATACATCAGAATAAAGAATAGACTACATAACATCACGCTCATCAGCATGAGAACGGAGCAGTTACCGAAGACTAAACAGGCGACGGCTAGTTACACTAAACAAAATACAATTTTTCTCAGAACCTTACTCAACCTTTGAAATGATTACGTAGCAACAAATTGACAATCACAAAACTCTAGACAACACCGATATAAAAGAGTAACGTTTACATTAGCCCTTGTCTATGATATGCTAGTGGCACAGAGGGGTCCCTCGTCAGAACATACCTGTCAACGACGTATGACACGCTCTGACGCAACACTCTAGAAAAAATCATAAAAATTCACCGTTACTGTGTGAAACTAGAGTTACGTGTTCAAATTATGTTTTACTAGCCGCTGTTGTTTTCTGATTAATTTTGTTGCGGGATCCCTGAAGACGTGTTGTGATTATGATGGCTCAATGGTCAAGGGAATCTGGGCTAGTACAAATGTGACTTAATCTCTACTATATAAAAATAAGTCGGGTTTTCCTTCCTGACGATATAACTCCAGAACGCACGAACCGATTTCCACGGTTTTGCATTCGTTGGAAAGGTCTCGGGCTCCGTGAGGTTTATAGCAAAGAAAATTCAGGAAAAATCAGAAGTCGCGGGCAGAAGCTAGTTACTTATATAATTTATATTTATGTACTGTCTAAGTTTATCTAGGACATCACTGATATCCAGCCTGAAAAACACGTAAAGCCGTTGATACGGGTAGTCAAGAGGCTAGAAAGGCTGGCATCAGTCTTACCAAGGGGCATCGTGTTACCTAGGGCTAGTAACAGTTGCTTCATATAAAACACTGGCATTCAGCTGCATCAGAACGACTGGAAGCTGACTCCTACATAGTTGTGAAGAACCTAGGAAGTTGTTGATCTAAAACAGTTGAATCGTTTCTGCGGGACTCGGCTAACTGCATTGTCTCGACATTTTAGTGGTAGACGCCGCTGTTGATTCTGACTTTCTAGAGTTGCAGTAATTTAGGAATAGTGTTGCGTGCCTGTATAATATAACATTAGTACATAATTTGTATAGTTTGATTTTAGAAGTTATAGTCTAATTAATTATGTAAATAAAAACGAATCAAAGTAATAAACCTGTCTAAATTCGAACAAAATGACTTTAAAATTGCTCTTATCAATTTAACGCAAGTTGATTTTTCATCGATTTGATACGGGAATCCCGAAACGCCCCCAAGTAGATGCTTTAGCTCTGCGTCATATTAATCTACGTGCGTCTTCCTATGTCGATTATTAATTTTATCGCTTCTATCGGTTCAATGCGACTGAATAATATTTCTTGGCTTACTCGATTTTGTTCGCACGTTTGACGCTGCGTGTCAAACGTGATTTTGATTAGTGGGACTAATATTTGTAAGAAATGAAATTGTGTATTATGCAAGTAGGATAACAAAATCAAATTTACACTTCATCGTTTTTTAAAACCAGCTGCAGCATTTCCTAATTGACTGCGTCTGGGAAGAAATGCCGAAATAAACTCTGGGGTCATCGTATTTTTCAAATCTTTACTGTTCTGCCCCCGTTGGTCGTGGGGTGATGGTATACAGCCTTCAATAAACTTTGGCTATACAGAAGGATTTTTTCAAATCAAATTAGTTGTTCCTGGGGTTTAAACATAAAAACACAAAAAAACATTCAAACGTGTAAACATAATATTCTGTTATAACTGTTAATAACAAGAATATGAATACCTAGAAATTCAGTCTAAATACTAACGATAGATTGGGATAAGGAAAAGTTTTATCGATCGCGAATACTTATTTTAAACCAGTCATGTCATGATGACTTTTGATTCTGCTTGGACTTTCGATTATACTACTGAATTATGGTGAAGGATAACAAGCTGAAATCCAGGATCTGAAGTAATAATCATGGCGTCGATACCTGATCCTAAATGTTTACCACAGTCTACAGTAGTCTGTGATATCGGAGACTTTGAGAATAATATCCTAAATGTAACTTAAAGAATAAATACTCAAATACAGAAAGTCTGATCAGTCTAACCAAGGGGTATTGTGTCGCCCAATTACTGGGCTGTAGAGGTCAGAGGCAGTCGCTTTATTTAAAACATTGGTATCCAACTGGATTCGGTTAGGAAGGAAGCCGACGCCAACATAGGTGGAAAAAGGCTAAAAATAAAGAGGCTCCAGCCAGCATTCATTCGTAACGTTTCTAATTAAATCATCTACGTAGCGGATATTAGAGAAAAAAACAAAATGGACAAAAAAACCGAACGTTACACAGAAAACTAGAAAAAAATATGAACACAGCAACCCTGGAAATGAAAATCAGAAAATGCTAGTCCACCATAGTCTTGTCATGTAATCCAATCGTCAAAAACACTACAAAACTAAACTTAAAACAAAAGTTAATATTGGAAAAGTACCCAAAGACAAATACGTTTATTTATCGTCTGGATACCAGAGATTAAACGAGTCTCTAATTCCATCAGTTTTATTGTCTGCGGAACAACTATAAACTTGGCTTATTTATGTTTGATGACCTAGTGATGGGCATCCACTTCTCTGGCTAGTTTTACATGTTTTTGAGATTTTTTTAATGTGAAATGTGTTTTAGCTCGGGGTTTCTTTTAAAGTATGTGTTTTAGTATTTATTACTTATCAGCGGACAGACGCGGAACTAACGCCATGTTCATTTTTGGCAGTGTTTTGTTTATGTCGTACATCAGAATTGGCGTTGAAGAAAATGAATATTCCGTGTTACTTTTTGTGTATGTGTTACCCTTTCAACGACCAAGCGATAGCCGGCTATCGGGCTACTATTGTATTTCTGTTGTGTGTGTCTCAAATCACGTGTGTTCAAAGATTTAATATTTGTTCTGCTATTCGGGGCGTACATAAATCCCATCAAAATCGGTTCAGTCGTTCTCGAGTTTAAGTGGTGTAACAAACTCGATTTGGGATGTCCTTGTCAATTAATTAGCTGTAATTCTTCGGGTTTAAGTTTAGTGATTCTGTTAATAGACTAGGCAATAACTCCTCTCTTACGGCTTGTAATAATAATACGCTGCTTTGGTCCTACATCATTATCGTCATCCCTTAAAAAGTTTTCTTCTTCGTTTCTGTTGTTTCTATTTCCGGTATTATTTCTCTTCGAAGCTATGGTATGTTTTTCAGTAATTTCCGAACACTATTAATTATGTTTAATCATTTATCTACGCATTGAATAAAATCTGAAGAAGACACAGTTAACTTTCATCAATAATATCCAAAATGCGAGGCATTTAATAATAAAACATTATAATGTATCCGTCAAGGGTTATTAGTTTTAATACTAAACTAAGTATGGAGTTTACCCTTCATCCTTTGCTTTGTATTATTGATTTCAGTATCTGGACTTTCTGCTTACAAAACCACCTTTCAGCAAAAGACGTTCCAAAATATATTACTATAGAAATCATTTTACTTTAATATACCCTTTTTAAGTACTATTACCCTTTTTTTTTTTTTAAGTACCAATGTGACTTTTTCAATTCATATGTACTTTCTAAAGATTATCTTAGACATCGCAGACATCGGTGAAGGAAAACATCGTGAGGAAACCTGGACTTGTATTGAATATAAGTCTGAAATCGCCAACCCGTCTTGAGCAAGCGTGGTGATCAATGCTCGTGCCTTCTCTGTATGAGAAGAGGCCTTTGCCCTGCAGTGGGACAGTTATAGGCTTGTATTATTATTATTATTATACCCTTTTTGTTTCCTTTGTCATTCGTATCCATACTTTAAACTCCGTCCACTAACATGACTTCAAACAGTGATTTTGATGAATCACTTAAATTTGGTGATAGGCGATTCCTAAGTCCACTATCTTGTAAATAATTTCCACGTAACATTGTCGAAGATATTATAATTAAATTATCATGTTTATCACACAATAGATATGTATTAGGTTAGTAACAATATTCTTATCCTATGTTAGTGATTAATGACGAATAGTAACAATGTGCAGTTCTCTAGTGCTCTTAGAAATGGATATGATGCCTTCTGCTACACCATGCCTTCTGCTACACCAGGCAGAATAATGTTAGGGTTGCTACGGAGTCTGCTCAGCATTGAGGTTTTCTTTCGAACCACAGCATTTAAACTGTTTGTATGTGACGCTTGTAAAAGATGTCTCTAAAATCAAGTTATCTTTAGTCAGTTTTGATTAGTGTTCGTGGAGTTTTTTTTTCTTGTTCCTCTCCATAAAGACCTGCCTACGTTTTGGAACAAGGAATAGTGTCACCTTTCTGACTAACCGACCGACTCTTTAATCATTCATAAGTGCCTGAAAATGGTCTGAGTGAAATAAATGCCTTGAATATGGTTTTTGATGACCCAATAGTTAAGAATGCTTTAACCGCTAGCCTCTAAAAGTTTATCTAAGACATCACAGATATCGGTGAATGAAAATATTGTGAGGAAACCTGTGTTTTAAGAAATTATAGGTCTGAAATCGCCCTCTGTCATGGCAATCGATGTTCGTGCTTTCTCTGTAAGAAAAGAAGCCTTTGCCCTGCAGTGGCTGGTAGTATTTATTTTTTATCAGGGTACTTAACAACAGTTATCTACTCCTCAGTGAATCCTTTTAATCTAGTGTCAACTGATTGGTTGACAATCTGTACGTTTATCTGACTGTCTACAGATAAGTTTCCATCAATGGCTTTACTTGTTAATTGAGCCTTATCCTAGGAATAAAGTGTTGGTTAATTTTTTTATCTATTTCTAAAAAGGAGGTTCTATGTTTGTCTGTATTTCATAATTTGATTTGAATTCTTTTTTTCTCTCTTAAAAGCGTTGATCTTGAAACGACATTGAAACCCTATTATCTTTTTATACGACCAATTCACTTAGAATGTGAAGAATTGGCAATATTCAACAGACCTAGATTCTACAACTACATAGCAATACGACCTAGCCTATCAAGTGTATAACTAAACTTATTGTTTTATCCACTTTCGTTTACAACTTACGAAACACTACTAACTTATTCAAAGGAAACAGTTCTAACTTTGAAACTTCACCCATAACTTTCAAACTACCATCGAACAACTTGAAAATAATTCAAAAACAGAACAAATTTTTAATGAACGAAACCGTTTTTCGAGTTCCAAATTTGAAAAAAAGTACTCTTGTAAAGTTGTGCTCGGAAACTTTAACCTCATTTATTGTTACGTTCGCGCCGCCCCGCGCCCCTCTGGAGAATTGGCAACGTCGCTTTTTGTGGCGGGCTGCCAGACCGATGCGAGCTTTCGGTGCCGCGTTGTGGGGAGATTTGAAAATTGATGGAATATGGATGTTTCAGTTTGAGTAGCTGTTCCATGTGATTTGTAAGTAATATGTTTCGATATTGTAGCAATTCAATTGAGCGGAACAAAGTTAGTGTATGATCGAATTTAATTAATTGAAGTTTTTGTGTGAGGATATGTGCAGACTGCAGATATTCAAAACGCTAGTTTGCTTAGACAATTTCATTATAGGATTCAGAAATAACTGCTATTTTAAGTTAGTCTTCATTTCTTCGCATTTTACTCTAAATTGTACACATTGCGACTTAAATAAGACCTAGTAAAATAATCACAGTACCAAAAAGGTCTTTCCTTTCGACGACCAAGCGACAGCCGGCTGTCGCGTGTGTTTGAAGGATTAAAAAAGTTCTTACCGAACAAAACTCGCGCCCTATCAGGGTGTTTAAGCCGTCGTGGTTGGCAACACTGGCAGCTAAGTGAGCGGCAAGCGGCCATGGCGATTCAGTAGTAACCCCGCCGCCTCACCGCGCGTACGTATTGCGCCGTGCGACGGAACACGTACAAAGTTTATGTGATGTAACAAAGTGCCTGTGTTATCTAGTGTTGACGTTAGTCCAAGCATTGTCTCGTGTGTTTATATTTTCATATGATTGTTCGCCCCTCGGTAAGAACGCGATAGTGGAAACTATTTTTTCTTCTAACACTATTTCCTCCATGTTTTTCGTCGGCGTGCGGATCTTGGATTGGATTCGAAATTTGAATTGTGATTGTTATTTTTTTTTTCTGTAATTGTGTTGCGGATTTTTGGAATGTGGTGACAATGGAGTTTATGCGTTCGATCTTTGAAAGTTTGACAGTGTATGGTGCGTTTTTTTTTTATTATTTTCTGCTGTGAGGAGTTTGGGGTGCAGTAAAAGTGTTTCTGAATGAATGTTTAAATGATGAATTACAAATGGAGTTTTAGAGTGGGTAAAGTTTTCTCTAATTAATTTAGTTGCTTATGAATAACTTTGATACAGTTTTTAGTATAAAGAAAAGTTTTTAAAACAGTTTAAATGCCAATCAAAGTTTGGATTACTTACTAAAGTTTCAAGTTTTTAAGTTAGTGTGTTTTGTTAATTTAAGGACAGATGTTTGAGAATTTAAATCATATTTTTATTGAGTACCTAATTGATTATTATGGAGTAGGTCTTTATTGTAATGGAATTTATTGCAATTTCTTTGTGTACTGGTTATAATATAACTTTATGATTTTGATCACCGTTCTCATACTAAATTACAGATAGAAATTAAATTGAAATAGTTTTGTTTTTGTATATTATTACATTATCACACATCAAGAATATCACGAATTCGTACAAACATAATAAATGCGAAAGTAACTCTGTCTGTCTGTCTCTTCTTCACGCCTAAACCACTAAACCGATTTGAATAAAATTTGGTACAGATATAGTCTGGGACCCGAGAAAGCACAAAGGATAGTTTTCATCCCGGAAGTCGCCCGGGAACGGGAACTATTATTCCACGCGGACGAAGTCGCGGGCAAAAGCTAGTGCCATAAAAACGCAGAAACACAAACATCCAGTCTCGGAACAAACAAATATTTGTAGGCTACATAAATAGGTATATTACCGCGTGCGGGAATCGAACCACACGCAACGCGACAGCCAAGCGCTCAAGCGCTGCGTGTCGAGATAAGTTTTCATTTCACCTGTTGCTTGACAGCTCATCTCAAGCTCACACCACCTAAACTTATCAAATTAGATGTATACAGAAAAGTTAGGCTGAATGTCTTCTGAAACATACATTATATTTATTTTACAGTCCCACTACCAGACCAAAGCCTCTCTTCATTCTTTTTTTTTTGTTTTTTTCTTTGGGGAGTGGGAATTCATCAAATGACTGCTCCCGTCCTGGGTGGGACGGGAGAGCGTGTCAGACTTTTTCTTTCTAAAACCCATTCATGTTCCTTTGGTTGCCCTTTATGTTCCGGGGTCACGGTAACTACTATAAACATTCTGCAACCCCGGCAGGCGTTGGCCCTGTTGGGCCCCTTCCTGTGCTTCCATCTCCCCCACTTTAACGCCACGTTTTGCCAAATTCTTTAGGAAGCCAGGTCTTCCCGCATCTCCTTGGTCTTCCGCGGTCCATTTTACCATTGAGGATCATAAATTTGAAGCTCAGCAGCCCCATAGCTCATTACAATGGTCTAATCTCGAGGACTTAGTGCGAAAACCAAGCCTCTCAGAGGAAGGTCCATAAAGAAGAAGCTCCATAGCTTATTCTTGGCAGATATGTCCAGCACAGTCACATTTAACCTTTCAACGACCACCGACAGCCGGCTGTCGCGCTGCTTTTGTCTTTCTATTGTCTCGAATCACGTGGTCGAAGGTTTATCTGGAACGCCTTTTAAAACATTAACCTATATAAAATCGTATACTGACTGATGCCTGACTGTTGATATATAGAAGAAAGAAGAAGAAAGAAAAACAGTTTATTCGTGCAAAATTTTAAGAACTTAATTATGCTAATTAAAACTAATTTTATGCACGAAAGGGCTAGCGCTCAGCATAATGCCGGGCCCGTACACAGGTGCGAGTCCACGGCGCTGGTTTTCAGCGCTAGCCGAGGATATATCAACACACAGCCCAAACCGCTGATCCTAGAGACATGAAACTTGTAGGGTTTATTCTTTGTTAAGAGAAGGTAACCACTTAGAAGATTTTTTGGAAATTCACACCCTGGAAGCCGGACGAAACCTAGTTTTTACAAAATCTAAATCGTCCCAATTAAACTAAAACAAAGATGTATCGACATGTCTTGATGGGCCAGCTGTCAAGGCCTCTGATACTGCAATACTGCATACGTGAATACGTGATGTTATAAGATCGGCTAGTATCGTTGTGTCTTTTTCAATTTATATGTGTCTCTTTCTAAGATTGTCTTGGACATCACTGTCATCGATGAAGGAAACCTGGACTTTTATTAACATAAGACTGAAACCCCCAATCCGCCTTGAGCAAGCGTTGTGATCAATTACAAGCATTTAGCCTTCTCTGTATGAGACACACTATTAGAAAATGTCATAGATGGAAACAGAAATAAGGCATAAGTAATTTTTTTCACTAATACGAGCTAAAAACGGACCTTTGGTAGATTATCAACCCATAAACCATAAGTCAATTAACCCATATTCTAAGCAAATAGCCAAAACGTGGCAGAAAATAAGCCACCCATCCTTTTCTAAACCTTGCAGTCCTCCGCTTGACCCTGGCGATGCACGCGCGGCCTTCCTCCGTATGAGTAACGCTTAAAACAATAACTGTTATGTCATTTTGTATAACAATGACACTTCTTACCTTCATCTATGGTTATTTTAAAGATGGCTGCCTAGATCTTTCATTTGCATCTGTGATGTAATGGCGAATTGCACTTCGATCTATGTAAAATGGTTAATTGACTGCCTGACACGGTCATATATCAATGCACAGCCCAAACTGCTGGTCTTTAGAAAATCATTACTATCAAAAGATTAAACTTGGACAAAAGCAATACCAATTAACTTTGAATTCGTTTAAGTGTAATTATTACTTTCCCGTTTACCTCATAGAGTTGAACTTTTCAATCAATTATAAGCCTATTTATTATTCTGATGTATAAGTTACAATACTGAAAGTTCTGTCAAAATCAGTCCAGTAGTTTTTCACAAAATACTTACTTTGGCTTAGCATTATACCTGTCACTGTTACACAACTGTCAAACGTCAAGTGGACGATAAAGACGGGACATGACTAAGCCAAAGTTCGTGCTTAAAAAGAGTAACGTCTATTTATCTTGCACTATGAGTCAATTTGGATAGCTACGTGCTTCTTTTGTCATAACCTTGTCCCATTCATTTTTTTATTGCAAATATAGTAAAAAAACAAGACAAAACTATCTGCAGCATAAAATAATCCTCACTTATTACGTTTGCAGCCCCTAAGTATAACAACTTCAGCGTACCCCTCCCCCTCGTCCCCTCAAGGGGTAATTACTGGTATAATGGTAGAAAATGACTGGCTAGCCCAGTCCAGGTCTGACGCCAGTCGTGGAACACCACGTCATCTTGAAAACTGAATATTTGATGGCGTCGTCGCGAATAAAATCGATGACTTTATTTCTGTTATAAATGGCATATTGTTAAGGTGACTTTCCACCATTGATGCGCTGTTGTTTTGCGTCCATCGTCCATGTGATTCTAGGCTTCGGTACCCAAAGATACCAAGAACAGCCTTTACTAATCCACCGCTGTCTGTCTGTCTCTTTGCTGAATTTTTGAAATATATACTCGCTTTCGCCCCCGTGGATGTCGAACGTTGATCCCCTATTTTAGGGTTAGAATTTCCAAAAATCCTTTGATAGTGGTTACTTATTCTTTACAAAGAATCCACCCTGCAGGTTTCATGTCTCTAGGAGCAGCGGTTTGGGCTGTGCGTTGATATATCAACAGTCGTCTATCAGTCATTCCGTTTACTATTTTATGCGTAAGATTACTAGGTATAAACATATTCTCTATGTGTATTCCTATTACCGCTGTAAATACACGAATAAATTGAAAAATTAATCTCCAAAGTGCGAGTCTGATTCGCTCTTGGACGGTTTTAATGCTAAGAGACGCGCGCCCCATGGGACATAGGAATGGGGGCCAAGGATACGAGCTATAGATGCGCAAATGGTGTTTTTATGAGCGGAGCAAAGTACACATCTAACTATATTGCTTGTCTTCTTTCTCATACACCTACCTCATGCAGAAAATCTTATTAGCAATACTTACTCGTTTCTCTATACCACTTAGAAATGAAACGGTCTCAAAATCCTAAAATTATAAAAATGTTACGCAGCACGTTCAGCTAAGCATTAGTCCCGTCATTCTTGCACAACTGTCAAATGGCGAAGGCAAAACAGAGACAGCAATACAGCTAAGTCAAATTTTGGGATAACTTGCAGGATATCTGACGCTGAACTAGTCAGTGCCTGTGCTATTGTAACGTGCGTGCTAAGTATTATATGGCAAACAATTTACGGTACTTGGGAAATACAAAATATACTCTAGATTTATAAACGCATTTTTTTTGCCGAATACGCTAATCGGCTAAGTGTTTAACACTATAGGTTTTGGCCATCGTTGCATAGCTCAGCTTCAAACCTGGCACACTTTGCTTAGGCAGCGCTGCGCATCCGTAGTGGAATATCACCCTAAGGACAGTGTCGAGTGGCGTGCATTTTTTATGGGTTAAGTATAGGCAAAGAACCGAGGTCGTAGGTGAAGTAATATAAGGACTTAATTCATTGCTGATTACTATCATTAAATTCTTTATATCGATATGTATAGTGGAAAGTTTTTCACTGCACCAACCGACTACCGTTCTTTTAATAATTTTTTCTGTGTCTAGGAATTTATTCCGTATTCGGTTGCTTTATTGTATAGTCAATTTCCATATCTCGTACGTCTACCCTTTCCCGAATTATGTTAAGATATCTCACTATCTCCTTAGCCTTTTCAACCTATGTCAGTTGGTTTCCAGTCTAACTAAATCCAGTTGAAAACCTGAGTTTTACGTGAAGCGACTGTATGTTCAAACTCCAAAACTCACTGTTACATGATAAGCCATTTTTAGACTTATAGACACCCTGGCATCTGAACACTGATCTATTAAATGCACAACTAAGTTTATTTCAGGAAGATCGTTGAATGATACTTAAGATTATAAGTACAATTTATGAGAAAAAAGCCTGCAAATTTAATTATCATCAATTCCGTGCTTACCCTCTTTAATCGCATGTCATCACCTTGCCTACACCTTTTTTGGGATGGGAAATCATCAAATGACTCCCCCCGCTTAGGGCGGAGCGGAAGGGAGCGTCAGACTTGTACTGACTATAACCCATCCGTGTTCTTTCTCAGCCCTTTGTGTCTGAGGCTGCGGTATCTCTTCCGAACAACGCGCAGCCCCGGCTGATCATCGCTACACCTAGCCTAAGCAAATCAGGGATTTGCTTCTTACAAAGAACGTGGAGAAAATGTGCAAGAAATTCAACGCTCAGGCCGAGATTATTTAGCTTTTGCCCGCGACTTCGTGCGCATGGAATAATTGTTCCCGTTCCCGTGGGATTTCCGGGATGAAAACTATCCTATGTCCTTTCTCGGGTCCCGGACGTATATCGGTACCAAATTTCATTGAAATCGGTTCTGTGGTTTAAGCGTGAAGAAGAGACAGACAGACATACAGACAGAGTTACTTTCGCATTTATAGTAGGTATTAGTACGGATTTACTTTGGCTTTGTTATTCTTCCGTCTGTCTACCCATCGTAACTTAACATCATTCACCGAATTACTTGCTAACCAACATTATATTGGTCTCATTGTTGCTCTTTAGATATTAAAATGATATTTCCTGATTTACCCGCAGGGCCCCAGCTAAGACTGGTATCAGTTGACTCGCTAGGTCATAAATATTCAGAACGCGTCCTAATCACCGGCGAATTGAACTGATCACCGACATCATACTAATATTGATAGCTGATTGAAGATTCATTTCAGGGGTTATTGGGCTTTTGATTGCAGCTAGGATCTATTGTCTAAAGAATAAATATGTTGGGACTCACACGGTGATCTGATTTCTAACTTAGAGCTTGCATGTTCCATAGAACTTTAGACAGTTACTTTCTTAGAAATATAAAAAAAAAATCGTAATGACATTTATTTCATATCCGACCTTCAATAAAAAAATTCAAAATAAATTAAGTCTTTTTGAAAATAGCGCTCATTCTCATTTTAAATGCGATCTTTTCGTGGGGTCGTTTTTGAATCACTGTAGTTATGTCTATCTTATTCTTTTCAAACTTTGCCATCTCGTCATAGTCACACGCTCTCAATAATAAGCTTTGGCTACAATCTATAAAATTCTACCGGATGTGAAAGCTAACGGAAGTAGTTCCCGGCAAGTGTCACGTTACCGGCTCCGGGAGTCGAACCTGACACCTTTGGCAGAGTGCTAACTCGACGTTGATGGTGTTATAGCAAATAGTTTTTTTTGTGAAACATTTCCGATCAGTAGGAATTTCTTTTAAAATTTGCACATTTCACAGGGCATTGATTTATTTTCTACTAGCTTTTGCCCGCGGCTTCGCTCGCGTTAAAAAGAGACAAAAAGTAGCCTATGTTACTCTCCATCCCTTCAACTATCTCCACTTAAAAAATCACGTCAATCCGTCGCTCCGTTTTGCCGTGAAAGAAAGACAAACAAACAGACAGACAGACACACTTTCCCATTTATAATATTAGTATGGATGAATCCCCCTTTTTATCCGACTTTTAAAAAAAGGAGGAGGTTCTCAATTCGGATGTTTGTATTTTTTTTGTTTGTTCGTGCATATCTCCGTCGTTCACCAACCGATTTGAACAATTCTTTTTTTGTTTGAAAGGGTAGACTTCCCAAATGGTCCCATTGTCACCAAGTCCAGAATCTGATGATGGTATCATGCCGAAATCGAGGAAAGTCGGTTTTTTTTTTTAAAACTATCTTGTTGCTCCCATTTTTAGGTATTAACGATGGGTCCCATTTTCTTTAAAGCCCTCGAGGTCAGTTAGTCTTAAAAGTAGAATCTTTACTTGGTATAAAATTAACTTTCTTATTTATATGTATGTTTATGTCTTTTGAATTACTAAACGGATTCGGTTTTCATTGGTTCAAAAGAAGGGTATAATACATGCGTATCATAGTAAAGAAATACCAATATTTTTAATGGTTTGTAACACCCGTGCGAAACTTAAGTGGGTCGCTAGCATAGTCAATAACACTAGACAATTGTTGTCTTATTGTTGGGCAAAATCGTCTTCTTAAACAACAACATTGGCTGCTCAGATTTTAACCCCTCAGCCATTAGCCTCGCGACCTTTTCAAGCTTTTCAAGCGATACTAGTCTTTTAAGTATGTAGTTAAAGTTTAAAATTATTTCACACTGAAGGTGCTCGCCGCGTTGCTGCCGCCGGCCGCTGCATTCCGGTGTGACTCGGGCCTAACGCAATAAACAAAATGGCGGCAGAAATTTCACTACTACCCCAAAAAGAAAAACGTACGAGCATAGACTATAAAATTTTATTATTTTAAATTGTAGGAAATTTATCCAAGAACTTAAATAACCAAACTTGTCCATACAAAAGTAGTCTGTAAGTAATAAAAATAAGGACTATAATGAAATGGAATACCCCGACAGCCGGCTGTCGGTTGGGTGTCAATACATGGTGGCGATATTGTCAGCTATTATTTTTGTTATAATTAATACTGTTAGACCCAGACCGCCTTATTATAAAACAAGGTTTTTCTCTAAACCAGGTTTAAACCATTGAGCGAGGTTTTGTAATTTGAATCTTATTCTGATACAATCAAGATTCGAAATACAAAAGCTAACTCAATGGTTTAAACCTGGTTTAGAGAAAAACCTTGTTTTGTAATAAGGCGGACTAAGTCCACGTGTCTTATGAGTATGATCTTGATTTCACACAACTTCAACAAACATTTGAAAATGACAGTGGAATTGGTTCAGCCGTTCTCGAGTGCACTTTGCACTTACCAATTCATTCAATTATATAAGTAGATAGGACGATAGGTCCATTGACTTCCCAGTACATCATAGAATAGTACTTGACCAGTAGTATCGACAATCAGAGGTACTATCACGCATGCATCTACATATATTACTGACACATCCGCGCTACGTCAGACGGCGGCATGCGGTCTGCGTCTGCGCATACCAGTCTAATGTCGGGTTCAAACGAGCGTTTTAAACCACACACACGTGATTTGAGACACAATAGAAATACATTGGTGCCGGTTCCCTTGGTCACAAACTAGACTAATTTTAAGTTAAATGCATCTTTCTCTTTCCATTTCTTAAAGAAAATGACATAAGATACATTTTAGTTTAATCTTGTCAAATTAGACAGCGCCGGAAGAAAATTGACGTATATTTAGACGCCATGTTTTTAAAACGCGTCCAAATTATCTATGGAGTGTCTAAATATGACAGGACTTAACTAATATTTTATCTTCTGTCCTTTTCTTAATTAAATGGAAAGAGAAAGATGCACTTAACTTAAATTTACGTTAGTTTGTGAACAAGAGAATCGGCAGCAATTGCAGGTGGTCGTTGAAAGGTAAACCCGCTTACAAGCTTAAAGTTAAATTGTTTCCATAAGACCATTAAAAAGGCTCTTTGGAACGCCAATTATAGTTCAAGTAATGATCGATTCTAGTTGACAAGCCTCTTGCAAAATGCGCATTTGTAGCAGAAAAATACCCTTGTTTGTTCAATCTTGTGTATGTTTCTGCCACGATTTCGACTTAAACGGTCGGTGAAACATACGCGCATACACTTATATTCGTATTATAAGTAAACTACTTACTAATATTAGTCCACTATATAAAAATAAGTCGGGTTCTCCTTCCTGACGCTATAACTCCAGAACGCACGAACCGATTTCCACGGATTGTCTTTTTTTAACTTAAAGTAATGATATTTATAAGTAGAAAGTAGATAAGTTATTAGGGTTAATGTAGAACTAATCGCCTATCTAGATTTTGTTTTTTTTTAATGCGTAATTTAAAAGTACATCGCTGGCTAACTGTTATAGAAGAAGTCATTTTTTGTAAAAACTAAAACGGAACAAATTACGTGTTATGCATATTTCGATAGAACAAATATAGAACTAATTATTTAATGCATTCGTTAATCCGCAGGGTATGGTCAATCGCTAGGTACAGGGACATTGTTGGATAGCCCATTTATCGAGTAAGGTAATAGGCTTAACATTACGCTACGACCTTTAGGAGCGGTGTTGTAACCACCGATGAAGGAGAAAACGGGAATAACCGTGATTTTATAAGCGCGTATAAAACGCCCGTCTGAAACCGCTCTGTCGCGTGATTTGCGCAGTACTTTTGACAGGGAAAACGCGTACTTAGATAGTAATTATGTCAAGCGATTTTATTATGCGTAGTACTGTGATCTTTGAAACGTATCTATCTTGTTTTATTAATTACTTGTAATTGATTAGAAATGTTTACAGGCACAAGATAACATGTTTTGTCTCTGCATCACCCTAAGGTAGACTGGAAGAAAATGCCTTAGGCATTAATTAAGTCCGCCTATGTGCAGTGTTTTTTACATTATGTGCATGAAGTTTAATAATGACTTTTTACGATGACTTTTAGAGGTTTAGATAATCGAGGTCACATGGCTACGGTGTTCAGTTTTTAGTGGTAGCGGGCATTCTTTGTTAGGCGTCTTACTAATAAACGCTACATAAAGTTATGACAGGTTTATACGTCAAAAATGTATGGTTACACAGGCTTTATTCATGACATAACTTTACACATTGATTATTAGTAAGGGCATAAGTGTTTAGAATAGGTGAATTAGAGATTTCGTTTTTCGAGATCACATGGCTACGGGGCGTCAAGTTTTTCGAGGTAGATAGATAGATAGATAGATAAATAATACATTTATTTGGTATATACTCACAAGACATACACAACACTAAAAAAAGAAACAATGAAAAAAAAAACAATTAAAAAACTACGTACAAAAACTCAAATGCCACAGTGAAATAATATCAAAAAATAAAGAAGGAAATAAATATACAAAATGAAAAGGATTATAAAAAAAAAATGGTTCGGTGTGCGTCTCATGCAAAATGGTTCGGTGTGCACCAAATGGGAATCCAGCTCAGCATGTGTCAGGCAAATACACCTGACGCTGATCTTCCGCTGGATCCTATAAGTGACGTAGAGGTAGCGTGCATTCGTTGTTAAGTGTTTCGAATACGTGAACTTACGCCTACGGGGACATGATATTCGGTGTTACACTTTTCTAAGTCACGTATCACACCCTTTACAAAGCCTACGAAGCGCCTACAAAAACGCAATCGGTACCAAAAGTACGTATTATAGAAAAGCTACCAAAAATTCCGTAAGCGGGTCAAAATAATCGTAAAGTTAGGTGCGCCGGCGCAGCGCCGACCGGTCTGTGGCGGCAGGTGTTGAGCGTTCGTATGTAACGGTGGAGCGGCTTTAGGAAAATAATGTACAAGAGTCATTTAGTAAGTACTAGCTTCTGCCCGCGGCTTCGCTCGCGTTAGAAAGAGACAAAAAGTAGCCTATGTTACTCTCCATCCCTTCAACTATCTCCACTTAAAAAATCACGTCAATCCGTCGCTCCATTTTGCCTTGAAAGAAAGACAAACAGACAGACAGACAGACACACTTTCCCATTTATAATATTAGTATGGATTCGTATTTTCTTAGAAGGAACTCTATCTGTCGGTTAAACCTTCGTACACACGTGATTAGAGACACAATAGAATGACAATAGCAGTGCGGTAGCCGGCTGTCATATCATATCACGACTAAGCCACTGAATCCGATTTTGATGAATTTTAGTTTAAGAAGCAAACTTGAATCAAACTTAGGAACTATTTTTAGTCATTCACGCCAACGGCGTTGCCAGCTAAAGCTAGTATGATTGTAATAATTACATGTTTCATTGACAAATGCACAATTACAACAGAAACACAGTATTATCTAGTTTTGTGCTGTTTGGATAAGGCTAAAATAAGGCGAAAAAAAATATTAGGAAATTCGAGATCACCCAGTGATTACCCGTCATCATCATCATCATCATCAGCCGATAGACGTCCACTGCTGGACAAAGGCCTCCCCTAAAGATTTCCACATGCATCGGTCCTGCGCCACCCGCATCCAGATTACTCGTACGACATTGAAATTTAAGACAAGACAAATAGATTTTCAGGTAGTCCCTTTGCCCCTAACCCCCCCCCCCTTTCCTCTCATTTCAAAACCCCCTCAAATTTTTTTTTTTTTTGGTGAGTGGGAAATCATCCAATGACTGCTCCCGTCCTGGGTGCGACGGGAGGGCGTGTCAGACTCTTACTGACTAAAACCCACTCATGTTCCTTCGATTGCCCTTTATGTTCCAGGGTCACGGTAACTATTATAATCATTCCGCAACCCCGGCAGGCGTTGGCCCTGTTGGGCCCCTTCCTGTGCTGACTCCTTCTCTTTGAGGCGCGCGTGGAACAAAACGCGCCGTCTACGCGGTCCTGGTCCCAGGGGGGTATGGCGAGCTACCCATCGCTCGCCATACCCCCCCTCAAATTTCGAAATGAGGCCAGAATGCTTTTGAAAAATTCACGTTTCTACAATTAGTACGGAAAGACGGGACTGGTTTAATTTAAGAAATTGGTCCTTTTGTATGAAAGCAACAGGTGTGCGTTCAATAGACATTAATAGTTGGTAATTATTACATTTACTATGTATGTAGTCGTTCAGGACTTTTAACGTAAATATAGATGGGGTTCGTTATTACTTTGTAAACTTTTAGTCAGTTATACGCTGTATGGTAACAATTATAATTTACAAAGTTTCAGGTACACCATAATTTTGACTAAAAATTCAAGACATTTTTTTTTCTTTAAGACTAAAACTCAATTTGCTTAAAAAGAACTGGAAAATTAGATATACCTAATTGTAATAAAATCAAGAAACTTTCACTCAGTTATTGTGTTGACAGTAAACTCAAACTCAAATCATTTATTTCTAATAGACCATTTAAAAGGCACTTTAGAACGTCAAAAACAAAGAAAAATGAATCTAGTTGCCCATTCCAAAAAGTTAATTCGTATGGAGAAGAATGGGCAAGAAACTCCATACTTACTCTTTTAAAATAATGTTGTTGTTACAATATTATATTATAATAAAAGTCAATATTATACATAAAATAATAAAAGTCAATACAATATTATAGTAAAAGTCAATACTCAATATCAAATAATTTATTTTCATTAGACCAAAAAAGGCACTTTGAAACGTCATAATTATAAAACAAAGGTGAATCTACTGCCCATTCCAAAATGTTGTTACGTATGGAGAAGAATGGGCAAGAAACTCCATACTTACCGTTTTAAAAAATAATCGTATTACAAAAGCGTTTTTTTACATGGTTAATCTTTATTGCTTTCCTTTAAGGTGGTAACAATTTGTGTGTAACAGTCGTGTTGCCTCGTGGTTAAGACCTAGGAATTTAGAAGCCAAAATCTGACCAGTCTAACCAAGGGGTATCGTGTTGCCCAGTTACTGGGTTGTGGAGGTCTGATAGGCAGTCGCTTCACGTACAACACTGGTTTCCAACTGGATCCGGTTTTTTTGTTGGTTAGGAAATTATCAAATGACTTTTCCCGCCCTAGGCGGACGGGAGGGAGGGTGTTAGACTGTTACTCACTAAAACCCACCCATGTTCCTTCGGTTGCCCTTTATGTTCCGGGGCCGCGGTAACTATTAGAACTATTCCGCAATCCAGCTGTATCAGATTGTACTGTATCCGACCCCAACATAGATGGAGAAAAGGCCAGGGAGATGACGACCACCTCCAAACATACACTTCGTTTATTTATAAAGAAACTCATCAGCTAAAAAATGCCAGTGTAGGAATGTAGATAATTCAATAATTCACCCCTCAATGTCAGACCACGTCAGCGTGACCGGGTGGCGTATTGCAAAACTGTATGCTGACCCAGACCGGGGTTGCTCTGAGTTCGATCGCAGTTTGCCTTTTTAGTTGAAGAGCAAACTGTATACCTATTCAGAGAGTGTCTGAATCAAATTACATTTTGCTTTAAAATACTATCCCCCCCATACCACTCCCAACCTTAGGAGCCCCATGGTTACGGAGATATCGATGATCAAAGTTTGAGGTTATGTTACGTCAATTTTGAGGTAAGGTTAGGATTTTTTCGTGTAAAATTAATTATTTTTCACTCTAATGTCTAAAAAAGATAACTCGACGGAGCCCCGCTTCGCGGGGCCCCTACTTCTGGGTGGTTTAAAAAAAAATAACCACGAAGGAGGTGGCGGGGTCTCCTCCTTCTAACCTAACCTGTCCGAGTTGGGGCGCCCTAAAATTTTGATCGATCGATCTCGGATTGACGATCCTTATTAGTTTCTCAGAATGCTCTGAGCTCGTATGTACATTGCTCCAATTTGTTTGTGATTTCAATGAGCACGACGTAGTTCAGTACAGACTATGGGTGTCTGGGTCAGCATACAGTTTGGCAATACGCGACCGGGCGCACCTAGGGGGCGCCACGTCATACGAACCACCCTGTGTCGCGCGTAATTGTTAGAACACGCTGTTGCTACAATTATTAAGAATAAAGGGTTGGCAAGAAGATATGTTTATGTCGTTTCTTTTTCTTTGAATAATGAATGGAGACCTCATTTCTATGGGGGGAGGGGGAGATTTCTGTCATTATTTTATTGTTGTGTGTATGTAGTTTGTTTTAATTAGTGTAACTGATAATTTAGACCCTTTCTGGAATAACATATGTATAAAGTAAATAAATGGAATAATATTATCTTTGATTAGTCGATAAAATGGGTAAAACATTTATGTCAGATGGTCAGCAGGTTGCGGAATGTTTATAATAGTTACTGTGACCCCTGAACATAAAGGGCAACCGAAGGAACATGAGTGGGTTGCTGTGGGCTGACACGCCCTCCCGCCGCACCCAGGACGGGAGCAGTCATTTGATGATTTCCCACTCACCAAAAAAAGATGGTGGTAAACTAAGTAATAGTTATCTTGTAGTTCAATATGAAAAAAAAACTAGCGATGAAGCTGTAGCTCTTTGAGCGAAGTTTTCTTTTTAACATGCTCCTTATTTACCTCTCCACTGTTTCATAATAATCCTCTCTCTCTCTCTCTCTCTAGGACAATGGTGCTTATTCTCTTGTTCACAAACTAACGTCAATTTAAGTTAAGTGCATCTTTCTCTTTCCATTTCTTAAAGAAAAGGACAGAAGATAAAATATTAGTTCAGTCCTGTCATATTTAAACACTCCATAGATAATTTAGACGCGATTTAAAAACATGACGTCTAAATATACGTCAATTTTCTTCAGGTGCGGTCTAATTTGACAGGATTAAACTAAAATGTATCTTCTGTCCTTTTCTTTAAGAAATGGAACGAGAAAGATGCATTTAACTTAAATTTAGTTAAGTTTGTGAACAAGAGAATGAGCGCCAATAAAAGTTCTGCGATATCACGGAAGCGATTGTTCCAAGAATGTTTCTATTCGATTGATAAGATCCTATAAATCCTTGAAAATTTTATAGACTTAGATAAGAATATGATACAAATTAATCTTAATAAATGATTTGATACATTTTAATACTGTAAGTGACCTGACTTATGATATGAGTATGACTAGTTCATGCGGTATATTAGCCGGCTTAGTATGTCTTTCGGCCACTCAGATTCGCCCGGTCCGGTCGAAACACTCTCGTTCTTTTTTTAACCTTTTGACGACCAACCGACAGCCGGCTGTCGGGTTGCTATTATCTTTCTATTGTGTCTCGAATCACGTGTGTAGGATTGAGCTTATTATATATAGCTATTATATAAGCTTGTTATATAGTACATTTATTACACAGTGAAAATGAAAAAAAATAAATAACTATCTGTATTTTGTGCTGTGAAAATGAACAGGGTTTTCATTCTGACTGTACAAAATTAGCTGAAAAAGTACCGACCGAAACACCCATCAAAATATGAATAATTTATTAAAAATGCATTTATTAATTATACTAGGTATATTTTTGGTCTTGCACAACCCGCTAGGAGATGATTCTACCCATGAAAACAAACAACTTTTATTATGGAATCAACTCTGAAATATCGAAAAAAATATCAGCTGTTTCATACATTATGGTCGGGAGGGCATTGAACTTTTGTTGGAAACAGCTGATATTTTTTTCGCGATTAATAAGTATTGTATATCAGCATTATCAGTTGGTTGTTACTATAGCACATGCTCTGTCTAGCTTGGGATTAGATGGCCGTGTGTGAGTTGTCCCGAAATATTTATTTATTTATAACAGTAAATGTTTTTCCCATTCGTTACCCAGCTGTTGTAACGTAACGTAAAAGGAACTATTCCAGTATTTACACTAAACAGACTGCCACTGGTATGCATGTGGTGTGGTACCATATGACAGGTGGGTCGGCAGATGTGCGGGGTCAAGGTCGCGGGTTCGGTGCCCGGCCCGGTACGTTATTATTGCAATTTTTAAGAATACTATCGGTATTGCTGTTGTTTATGAATTAGGAATATTTGCATGGTTTCGATGTCCTTGAACGTCCACCAGATATTAGTCAGGGCAGTAATCTGTTTGGCAAAAAAAAATTTGTAAAATGCCAAACACTGTCTTTGAATTAGTTTCACTTATGAAATTGAATCATCCTTTTATTTTGAATTAAGTCTGTATTAGTGTACCTCCTTTAGTTATTACTAGCTGTCCCCCGCGGTTTCACCCGCGTTATATCAGATTTTTGGTTACTAAAAAAAGACGATAAAAATATTCTATGTCCGTCCCCTAGTCCTCCTACCTCCCCACCAATTTTCAGCCAAATCGGTTCTGCCGTTCTTGAGTTATAAAATGTGTAACTAACACGAGTTTCTTTTATCCATACTAATATTATAAATGGGAAAGTGTGTCTGTCTGTCTGTCTGTCTGTCTGTTTGTCTTTCTTTCACGGCAAAACGGAGCGACGGATTGACGTGATTTTTTAAGTGGAGATAGTTGAAGGGATGGAGAGTAACATAGGCTATTTTTTGTCTCTTTCTAACGCGAGCGAAGCCGCAGGCAGAAGCTAGTATTATATAGATGTAGATTATCTAACATCTAGTAAATCCTCAATCAATTCAACCACTCACATCTTCCATTCCCTCAATAATTTCATGAAAGTAAAAAACAAAAGAGTTCCTCCCTACTATCTACGTCATATCGGAGGCTGTGACGTCATCCTCACGCCACTGCTACCGGGCCAATGAGGAATTCTGACGAACAAATAATGGTTTTAGAATTGGATTTTTTTGTCCAATTGAGCAGATCTGAAGGATTGTGGGTAATACAATAGGGGGATATTCTTAGTCTTCTATCTACCATAGGCTAAATAATTGAAGTAAATTTTAGAATTATAAAAAGCAGCGTTTGTCAGTTTTTTGGTTTCCAAGCTTACTCCCGAATTGTTTTTTTTTTATCCGTGACGTACCGGTCTGTTTAGGACATACAAATTAACAAATTGTAAACAATCTTGACATTTCATTACAATCAGTTAACTACCTGAACCGATAAGGTATATAGTTCTTTTAATTAAAAGGCTTTATTCATAAATATCGCCACTATGACAGGTAATAGTGCGACTCCACTAGGCATATTTGGTAAAATGTTTGTGTTCGATGCAACGTAAAATGAATCTTATTTGATAAATCGAAAGTATAGTTTGTATTACCAAAGTAACGCCACGAAAAGTCGCACCACCCTCATTCACCCGTATTCGCAACAACCTGACACCGCACTCCAAAGGATGTTTAGTGTAAGTACGTGGGAATCAGCTGATCGAGGTGTCGGGTTGCCGACCCCGGTGGCGACCACCCACTGGCTGCCAGCGAAGGGTTAACACATACGTGCATTGTTTAGCACGCAGGATTAGGTGGCGATAATCTTTGTGGAGGGGCCAGTTCAAGTTATTGGCGCGAATGTGTTGAAACTGGTTAAAATTGGGCGAAGAATGATATCAGTTGCAGGCTATAATGCGATAGAAGTGACGCTACGACGCAAAGTTAAATGTGATAAAGGTAGGAGGATGTTAATGATAGAATAGGGATGACGACAGCATTAAAAAAATGGCATTCTGTTTAGTCCGTCTGATAGTTCGGCTGAAAATACGGGACACGTATTTTTTGCTTGATCAAATTAATAAAAAAATACAAAGATAAAGAGCAACAAAGTTCCGAAGTGGGGGCTTTTGACGTCACCGTCCTGCAAAAATTGTATCAAATCGTGACGTCTTGCGCAATTTCAACGCGCTGTATCGTCGGGGAAAAAAGAAAAAATACGTGTCCAAAATTTTTTGATAATCTATCTGACGGACTAATTACTTTTTTTTTTGTCGTCTCGCCTATTCTTGATGAAGAAGCGAAGGGTCATACGTGCATTATATTGTATTGTGCAAGTAGGTGGCTTGATTACCGAGTCAGGAGTCAGTTGATGTTTTTGACAAGAATGTCAGTGTTAAAAGTGGTTAAAAGCAACTCTTTGCTAGAAGTCATTAAGAAAAGAATAGTGTTTGATTCTTGAGATCTTGTTTTTGTTTGTTTTTATGTCTTATTCAATTGATACACTATTATTAACGCGGAGGTAACTCTATCTTCCTATTTGTCTGTCGTTCTGTCTGTTACCCTTGCACGGTTAAATCCATACTAATATTATAAATGGGAAAGTGTGTCTGTCTGTCTGTCTGTATGTTTGTCTTTCTTTCACGGCAAAACGGAGCGACGATTTGACGTGATTTTTAAGTGGAGATAGTTGAAGGGATGGAGAGTAACATAGGCTACTTTTTGTCTCTTTCTAACGCGAGCGAAGCCGCGGGCAAAAGCTAGTAATGTATAAAACAGCTGATATTTTTTACGAGATTTCAATGTTGGTTCCATAATAATAGTTGTTTGTTTTCATGGGTAGATTCACCTCCTAACGGGTTGTGCAGGACCAAAAATACAACTAATATGAGGAAAAATCATTAGAATCTATCGATAACTTTTCAATGTAGTTCCCAGGTTCCTAGCCTTAAATTATTGTGTGTTAAAAACCCAGAAACATAACAATTACGGTACATTGGTTCGGATCTGCAGAATTAACTTAGAAAAAAAAAACTCAACGGTAACATCAAGTTGTAAAACGCGTCGATCAAAGTGTGTTAGCGTGTGTTAGGTAAATGCTGTGAAACTTTATCCGTAATAATATTATAAATGCGAAAGTAACTCTGTCTGTCTGTCTTTCTGTCTGTCTGTCTGCCTCTTCTTCACGCCTAAACCTCTGAATCGATTTGAATGAGATTTGGTACAGATATAGTCCGAGACCCGAGAAAGGACATAGGATAGTTTTCATCCCGGAAATTTCCCGGGAACGGGAACTATTATTCCACGCGGACGAAGTCGCGGGCAATAGCTACTAAATATTTTTTTCAGTGGTTTAGGCGTAAAAAAGAGACAGACAGACAGAAAGACAGAGTAACTTTCGCATTTATAATATTAGTACGGATATAAAGCTAAATCCAGGTTACGTTACTATATTTTACGTCACCGATTATAAAAAGGTTTAAAACTTAGTCATTTACAAAAAACAATACACCTGGGTACCTCATATTAATTGTCAAAGAAGCCCTATATATAGAGTGTCAAATCAGCTGTATTGTGTACAAAAACTCCGTCATACCCATATGGCCAGCAATACCTGTAGATTGTTCTCAGGAATTGAAGCAAAAACATTGACTTCACTTTTGAGGTTTCTTAATGATCAACAAAAAAAACTTTTTGGCTACCAAAATGGATAAATTATCACCTTTCATCATTTATCATCTTTCTTTCTTCTTTCTTTCACAGGAAGGGGCCCAACTGGGCCAACGCCTGCCGGGGTTGCGGAATGTTTATAATAGTTACCGTGACCCTGGAACATAAAGGGCAATCGAAGGAACATGAGTGGGTTTTAGTCAGTAAGAGTCTGACACGCCCTCCCGCCGCACCCAGGACGGGAGCAGTCATTGGATGATTTCCCACTCACCAAAAAGAAAAAGATATAAAAATTCAGTTTTCAGTCAAATTCATATAAAAACGAAGTTGGATTTATCCATCCATACTAATATTATAAATGGGAAAGTGTGTCTGTCTGTCTGTCTGTTTGTCTTTCTTTCACGGCAAAACGGAGCGATGAATTGACGTGATTTTTTGAGTGGAGATAGTTGAAGGGATGGAGAGTAACATAGGCTACTTTTTGTCTCTTTCTAACGCGAGCGAAGCCGCGGGCAAAAGCTAGTTTCATAATATTTTAGGAAACGTTATTTGATGACCATTTATCCATTTTGGTAACCGTTCAGAATTTTCTTGGTAGTAAAATACTTTATGCCCTTACTAATAATCACTGTGTAAAGTTATATCATGAATAAAGCCTGTGTAACCATACATTTTTTGACGTATAAACCTGTCATAACTTTATGCAGCGATTATTAGTAAGACGCTTACTTTTTAGGGAGGTGTTTAAACACAAGCCTTTCTTAATAGGTGTTTAATTAAGGGAAGAATTGGAATTGAAAAACTGAAAAGGGCAGGTGAATAATCTTTTAACTTTAACAGTTTTTGAGAAAGAAAAATGTGTAGAACTTATATTCTTTGTTATGAAGTAAGTTTCATAACAATCGGTGTAGTGAAACAAGCTATCGAAAGATTCGAACTGCTTTCTTTGTGTAGTCTGTTTTTATATCTGTATAAATCTCCCTTTCTAAAAAAACTCTAGGGAAACCTCATTAATACTAAAGTTTATATTTATATTTAGGAATAAAAATATTATCATCCTTAGGGTATATTAGAAACAGGTTTAATTTAAAAAGATCTCCATGTCACATAACATAAATTACAGTTATTTAATATAAGAAATAATAATAAAATTTATCTGCATATCAGTGACACCTGGGTGCTAATCCAATGTCAAAATGTCATCTTTATTAAGATAATAATTATTTTATCATGACTTTCATACCAATAAGGATCATAAGTTATCAAAAAATAGTAGTTGCAAAGAAAGTTAAAATCCTTGAGGTGACCTAGTAATCAGTATTTTTAGAATTAGGTAGGTATTCATTATAAAGAATCATTATTTAAAAAGTATTCTAGTTTTATGTCTATTCTTTTCCAGGCCATACTTACCGTTTTTCTAATGACATTTATGCTTTAACTGTAATACATATTTTAAATTACTAGACACTATTGATATTATTAAGTATAAAGCCCCGTTTAGCAACATGGTTGCATAAACATGTTGACGAGTTGCTGTCATCATATTACGGGCAACACTTGTGTTGCGGTGTTGAGCACGCCATACTGCAGAGTTGACGCCCTGTGAGCGGCAACATCATTTGATCAACAGTTGCTAAACAAATGTTTACCATGAATACGGGGCTTTGGACCATATTATCATACCCAAATGATAAAAAGTAAACTAAGTGATACCAATACAGAATTATTTATTTATTATTATTATTTATTAAATCACTATTCATCATAGCCCTATAAATGCGCGAAAATCACCACGCTTTGCCAAAACCTGGTGATCGATGAGGTAACAATCAACAGCACACTACAAGAACCACAATAATCATTCATTGTACTTTGATACACCGAAATATTCAATGCACCTGTCAAAAAATATGACAATTGGCGAACCCTTTCACAAAAGTTACCTGGTCCTTTCATCCAAATGAAATTTCACCGGCCAGCCTTTGGTCTTTTGGCCCGTTCCCAGGGGATTTAAAGCAAGGTGCTAAATATTTCTATGGGATCATAGACCATTTGTAATTCTATTTTTTTTTTTGTCCTGTTTGGTCCTTTGTCTCTGGCGGTTTTGCGGTTAGATTACTTCTTTAGGGTGGTCGGTTCGAGTGTTGCAAATTGGCGAAAATTTAGTCATGTTGAAAATTGATTTTTTTTTGTTTTGGCGGTTTTTTGGTAATTTTGGGAGTAAGTGATTTTGAATTGATTTTTGTTTGTAGAATGTGAAGATTATGACTGAGAGTGGATGAGAATATGTATGTTTCTATATATTTTGGATGTTTGATTGAGACAAAGATTTATTTTTTCTTAAAAGAATTTCTATATAGCCAAAAAAATGTTCGCCGCGGTGACAATATTCGTTTAAATGTAATTTGAACCACGATCCGCACGGCTTGACGTCAACATTGAACCTCAATAAATATTCTAATTCAAATTTTACTTCTACAGTAACAAAATAAGCTGATTAACACAAAAACAAACAAACAAATGTGAAAAACAAAAACATTAACAAGCGAAAACAAAACAAAAACAGTGACACAAACAAAAAGTGATGCGTCCAAACAAATGCAAAAAATTCAAATTCAAATGATTCCATGACGACAATGGCGCTCCGGCATGACGTCACCAACATGGAGTCCACATTCACACTACCCGCGGACCCTCCGCCAATCGCAGAGATCATCTACGAGCCACGCTCCGACCTAGCAACAGAATACTTCAACACATTCAACCAAATATGTGAAAACTACCGCGCAACGGACTCCGATGTCAATCTTCGGCAAACATCGGACAGCCTTCGGCTATCTTCGGAGATCCTCGACGGTGTTCGGTCCGAATATGTTAGTACAGACTTTAATGGAAAAGACTATGAGTTGAACGCGCAAAAAGTGTTTTTGAGTGGGAAGGAGGAGCATATATTCCAGTTTGGACAGCCTGATGCCTCAGCGCTGTTGAGGCATAGGGCGAGGAGAAGATTTAATGAGGAGCATGGTCTGCAGCCTCCAGCTACCACTAGTCAGGAGAGTGGGGTAAGTTCATACATATCACAGACACAAGATTTTGGCTTTCTGTCGTATCTAAGCCACTGGTTATTATTAATGGATGGACTAGTTTGAAGAGGTAGATGAGTTCTACATATTTCAGCCTATTTGAAAACTTTTTGACGTTTTGAAAGCACTGTTTGAGCAGTATAGGCTATTTACTAAATTTAAGACACCCGTCTTAACAGCAGATGGAGAATTAGAACTAATATATTTAATTAATAATCTGAGTTTTTCAATGAATCCTTGACATAATTAAGTTTTAAACTTTGGCCATTTTTCTGCTTCTCCTTATATAAGACGTTAAATCAAATAATACAAATACTGTTACGAACAAGTAAATTGGCTATCTGTTACACAAAGATCTTCTATTTATAAGATTCACATACTCTTCAAGACATTGTAAATCAAAACTGTTATGGGTGAACGATGAAGAAGTTAATGTTATTGCCAAAAGATACAATAATAATAATAATAATAATTTAATTTATTTCATGACAACAAAGGTCCAATGGTTAGTAATAACTTATCTACTAAGGGTAAGTAACACTTCAAAACTATTTATTACTGCCGGACAAGCAGTGCTAACCAGTGCCTAAGCACCGGCGCATCGTACTTGCCAGCCATGGTTTGTAGGATGCTGTTAGCGCTGGACCTAGTTCTACCTAGCAACGAGGCTGCCTTCTTCCTCATGATGGCATGAAAGTAACAATATATTATATCTTTTACCTACCATTACTTTGTGATACTTTACTAGTTTAGTTATAGAGTTTGGCGTTACTTTGCGGAAATTCATGACAATTCATTGTTATGCAAATAACATACGTATAATATGTTTTAATCCTACCAGAATCTAAATCAATCACACCTAGGGTACAAGATTCAGTTATATTTTTCTGTCCACAAAAATATGCTCCAGAAGAGCAGTCACTAAAATGAAACTCATCCAATATAAGACACGTGTATCGTCCCTTCACGGAGCATCTTCAGGAAATGTTGGCTCATCGACCGTTTGGCGTCTTCATCTCCTTTTTTAAGCGATCAACATCATTGATTACGGGCGGGAGCCTATGCTGCTTTTTGCATCTTTATCCATCTCTGGAACTTCTGTTATACTGTACATTGAAATAATCTTTTGTCTCGGATAGTCCATTTGTCGAGCAAAGTTAAAGGCTATGTAGCATCTCGCTACGACGCGACGTACAGGAGCAGAGCAGTAACCAAAAATGTGTAACCGATGTAACCGCGAGGGACAGCCAGTCATTCTTATATTCTGGTGAAATAAAAACTATTTGTGTAAGAAAGAACAAAGCAAATCTAGCAACTGCCATAAATACATCGTAGACTCCATTTCCTACTTCTTGGCATTAATAGTACAGAGAAAAACAATTCAGCAACAATTACTCACGGTGTACATATTTTAGTATCCATCATCGTCTCCCAGAATACGCGCAAGCGCTTATTAGCTCTAGTACTATTAGATAATCATGCTTCTGCCCACGCTAGTTAAAATTAGCAGCAGTCAATTATACTAGTCACAAACACAAACAAGTGTGCTTTAAATAATATGGAATAATGTTGTGCATGGATAGATTTGTGCGTTTGAGAGGTGAGGGAATCGTGGCTAAGAGAATACTGGATTAAGCAAGCAAGACACATGCTGATTTGTGACCATTCATTTGTTTGTGAGAACCCTCCGATCTCCCGGATACACTAACTTCTTAGATATACTAAAGACGAGTGGTTATGAGGCTGAGGCTACACTAGCCTGCGACGCGAGCTGCGACACATGAGCGATTGAAACAAATACATGGATACTCACCGTGTATGGCTACATCGTTCATCAAATATTACTAGTGATCTTTGATTTCTGGCGACAGGAGCTACAATACTGTAATCACGGCATCGGCTACATCGACGTATCAGCGAAATTGAATCTAATATACGCCAGATTTTCGGTTATAATGTAGCCATTCCATGTTTATCTCGTTTCGCTCTTCCAGTCGCATCGCAAATCGCTGCCTACTGTAGCCTCAGCCTCCCGGATACACTAACTTCTTAGATATTCTAAAGACGAGAGGTTATGAAGAGTCAAAGGCCTGAAAGTCAGATAACCAGTCTTACCAAGGGGTACGGTGTTACCTAGTGACTGGGTTCTAGAGGTGTAATAGGCAGTCGCTCCTTCAAAACTATGCAAGGAGCGAGTGTAGTTATTTAACAATTCAGATTAGTAAAATTCTTCATCATTATGACTTTCTTTTTATTGTTTCACGTGCTCTTAGGAACGGGCATTCTTATCTTAGTTTAAGATGAATAAGCATTACTTACTTGAGATTAATAAAATTAATAACACTAGCATAGCTTTATATCCCCGTCTCCATTCGTACTACTGTATTCGTTGTACTCGTAGTTGGCAGTTATACGACCCAAATGCAAAATGGTTTCCATTTATCTCAGCCTGTCTAAATCTGTCAAAATACTACTATCATAGCTTAAATAGATCTCTTATTATTGTAACAATCTGATTTAATTTTTTTAATTATCTTTACTGTTTTAAGCATCTTAAGATAACTTCTGTTATCAAAGCGACAGCCTGCAATTAGTATTTTTTGTCCAACACCATTCAGTAATTCTATATCCTTTAGACGCCATTTTTGACATTGCTTAATGGATTTCTGATATGTGATACTTGGCCGCCATCTTGAATCGTCAATACAATGTACGCCCCTTGGGGCGGTAAATGATTTTAGAAAGTCTGTACAAAAAGTTTTATAAAAAAATTGCATCTGTTGTCTGTTGAAAATGTTTGCGTTAAAAGTCAAAATATGTATTTCGATACGTAATTTTTTACGTAAATATCGGCTGCATAGTCCTGTTGCAGGGCAAATACCTCTTCTTATAAAGAAGGTATGAGCATTGATCACTATGCTTGCTCAAGGTGGATGGGCGATTTTTTACGACATTGATATTATGTAACCTTCCCTAACTTCTTAATCTACGTTAGGGTCGGCTTCCAATTTAACTGAATGCAGCTGAATACCAGTGTTTTCCATGAAAAAACTGCTTTTCAAATCTCCACATTTCTTGTTTTTGACTACCCGTATCGGCTGTCAATTTTCTACGAATGACAACCGGGACCGACGGCTTTACGTGCTTTCCGAGGCACGGGATATCAGTGATGTCCAAGATAAACTTTAGAAAGTACATATGAATTGAAAAAGGTCACGTTGGTACTTGCCCTTCACACACAAAGGTACAAGAGCAGCCTTAGATTTTCTACCAATCAAACCAGGGGGTGGACCAGAGATATCATGGCGATGAATAATGATTAATATAAACTCGATATGCGTACAATATGAAACAAATCCCGCCACAATGCACTCAGACATCCAGTGTGGATGATCCGAATCAAATAATGACTCATTAAAAACATATCTTAGAGTATAAAGTCTACTCTAAATCTGTTCCCGGTTCTTATAATGAAAAATGATTTCATATGAATTGCGTAGTGATCGAGTGTGAGTTGTGGGCGGTCGCGTTTTTGAGACAAAGGGCGTGTCACTCCCTTTATAAGACTGTTATTCAGATACTAGCTTATGCCCGCGGCTTCGCTCGCGTAAGAAAGAGACAAAAAGTAGCCTATGTTACTCTCCATCTCTTCAACTATCTCCACTTAAAAAATCACGTCAATTCGTCGCTCCGTTTTGCCGTGAAAGAAAGACAAACATACAGACAGACAGACAGACACACTTTCCCATTTATAATATTAGTATAGATTATTTTCAATGGTACTAAATTTGTATCAAATGATCTGCTAAATAATCATTATGAAAGTGTAATAGTAACCTAACTTTTGCCAGCAATTTTGTGCGCTCTAATTTCCTTTGTCGCTGTTGCAAATCAAGTCGCATATAGTAAATTGAGCCTCAATCCTTTGTTAAAGCCCTCTTATTAAGAGTTTACATTTATATTTGCTATCCAGACATGCAGTGCAAGCATTTGTCTAACTAAAAACGTAAGCAGCGCAACTACTTAGAAATTAAAATGAATTATTGGGTACATGGTAGAGATGTGTCATTGACGGTTTTTAAATTAATTTAATTTAACATTAATCGTCAATTGTTATCAGGTTGAAAAAGCCGTTAATTCGTTAACGGGTTTTTGAAAGTTCTCCTTTTAGATTTTTCATTACATTAATGTATTAAGTTAAATTAATGTATTAATATTATGTCAATGTTTTCGCTCGCAACTTCGAAAGCAACTTTATCTGTTTTGAAATATTAAGTTTTTTTGATGAAATGACCTTTCCTTCGTACTTTTTTCAGGCTTAAGACTGACTGGATCTAAAATCTATAATAGATAAATATCCAGGCGTACTTAAAAGTTCATTTCATTTTATGTACACTGGTAATCAATTTAGCTGTTTTTTTTGTTTTTTTATAATATGAATCTTATAACAGGTTTTGTCATTGAAGAAAAACAGAATATTATTTCATTGCGAGTTGCGAAAACGTTGACAAAATTTATTAGGTTGAATTTTTTAACAGGTTTTGTCATTGAAGAAAAACAGTTAATTCGTTGACGTACTAAAAGCCGTTAATAAAAACAGTTTATTGATTTAACGCCCACCTCTAGTACATGGCTTATAAAATATGTATTTGGGAGATGTGTGGAGATTTCTCATGCAGTCCGCTTGCGATTATTTTTTCGTCACACCGTTTAGCTTTACCGCAAAAGAGTACCCTATTGGTTACAAGTCATCACATCTCCCCTTTGGTGGAGTCCTAGCCTAATTCGCTCAAGCTCATGCCTTACCCCACACGCGCTGAGCAGGAAGCGAGCGACGATGTGGGAACAATGATTGAACATTGAGTCATGGCTGTTAATTAATAAGTTTATTTTTACAAGTTATCTTAGTAATGCGGATGTAAGGATTCACTGTAGCGAGGCTTGCAACTGCATTGTGAGTTATGATCCCTTGTCATAATCTTAAATGGTTACATTGGTAGTAAGACGGATTGATTAAGTAGCATTTGGAAACAAAGGGTTCCGTACTGTAACTACCATACAATATGAAAGGGAGAAGATCAATTTTAGTATCATATCTACCAGACTAATGTTGGATAGTATACAGGTTACATCTGGTGTCGTTTACTATGCGGACCTTGTGGAAACTAAAACCAATTTCCGTGCGTTCAAGCGCTTTTGCCATACCTATTATTGGAATCAATTGTAACAGCTCACAGTTTTAGGACCCAGTAATTTTTATTACAAACTGTATTCCGTGGTGCTAGGCAATCTGGGCTTCTCCCAGTTGTGATTGCCCCTTTGCGCCTATTGGCCTAGTTCTGTTCTGTCTCCTGCTTGTTATGGAGGGAGGTGGAAATATTTATTTTTCTTACTCCTCCGCAGTTCTTTCTGATTAATTTCGTTGCGGGATCCAAGACAGTTGAATCGTTTCTCCGGGACTCGTCGAGCTTTATTGCTTCGGCGCTTTTCTGGCGGACTCCACTGTTGATTCTGGCTTTGAGAAGTTGCAGTGGTTGGGATTGGGAATAGTGTGGTGGGATTGTCCCAATCTACCTGACTAGCATACTAAACTTTTTTCAACTAAATATATTAGGGTCTGCTTCCAGTATAAGCCAGGTGTGTTTTACATGGAGCGATTGCCTATCAGACACGCACAGGCCAATTAATTGATTGTCAGATTTTCTAGTCTTCTGTCTGACTAACGACTGTCAAAAAATCTACGTGTGACAATCGGAATCAATACAAAGTGGTCATATGAGTACTTGCCAGTTTCGCATCCTTAATCAATAGGCCATCATGACAGTTAATAATAATAATAATACCAGCCTATAACTGTCCCACTGCAGGGCAAAGGCCTCTTCTCATACAGAGAAGGCACGAGCATTGATCACCACGCTTGCTCAAGACGGGTTGGCGATTTCAGACTTATAATCACTACAAGTCCAGGTTTTCCTCACGATGTTTTCCTTCACCGATGTCTGTGATGTCTAAGATAATCTTTAGAAAGTACATATGAATTGAAAAAGGCACATGTCAGTCATGACAGTTAAAGATATCAAAATCAAGCAAATATACGATGTGATTTAAAGAAAGATCCTAAGCTCCACCCTTTGAGGGAATGTGAAAGTACGATGTTCGTCCCAAGTCCTAACCGCGTGGCTTCGGTCCAACATTCATTAGGCGATGCATTATTAATTAAAAGACAACAGTTAGCAAGCGGACCTCAGGACCAATGTCATTACGGTACTTTGGAGGCGAAAAGGCATCTACCTAAACATAATCAGCAAATTACTCCATTAAAATCCTTCGTTGCAAATCTCACTATATAGAATTATGGTTTGCTGCTGGCAGAAACTCTTGGATTAAGCTCGCTATTATATCCGGGAACGGGAATTATTATTCCACGCGGACGAAGTCGCGGACAAAAGCTAGTTGGATCATAAATGTCAACATAAAAACAACAATCGAATAGAGTACCTCCTTCTTTTTGAAGTCGGCTAATGACACAGTTCTGAGCACTCAGGGATCTTAGACCATTACCATAAGCAAGAGACCCGGTTTCACCTCGTTGTTGGCTATCTACTATACCATAAGAGTCGCACGCCGTAATCGTCACATTCACAATAGACGCAAGTGTGCGCCGAACCATATTCGTTGCGTTGATGTCGAAAGCTCTGTCGTGTGTTATTGCGATTATTGTGTAGTCGTGAGTGTGTACGGCTTATTGGTACAATTTGCGCTAATTTTCTGTTTGTGTTGATGTAGAACAGCTTTTGTCTATGTGCAAGAATAATAGACGTTAGCACGTGCTTTGGCGTAGCACCATACCTGTCACTTTTACACAACTGTCAAACGTCAAGTGCACGATAGAGACGGAACATGGCTACGCCAAAGTAACGTCTATTTATCTTTATCTCACCATATGACTTAGCCAGTGTTTAAGTCAACGACAAATGTGATCTTAGCTGCAGATTTACTACCTGTATCAGATATTTTAGGTTTAGGTCAGTGGTTGTGTGTTAATTCAATCACCTGTCTATCGCTTTTATAATATAACCAGTAACATACTATTGTTATCAATTTGTGAGTTAGACAGAGTGATTCATGTATGAGGAAGGCTAAGAGACAACTGTTGTAGAGAAAATCATGGAATTTCAAATATACTGCACTGAGTGCACTAGTACCTGAGACGGGTCGTTAGTATGCCATAATTCGGCCAAAATATATTATACAACATGTCCCGGAATAAACGCACACCACTAGACACCCCAATTAGAATATTATGTTATAATCATAATACAAACACTGATTTTTTATTATTATGTTTAAAACACTGTTTTTTTATAAATTAGTTGCACAGATTGTGGGAGAAAATTATAGTCACATTACAAATCTACGCATGCACACAGTCGCACTTGCATAAGGGTCTAGCGTAGTAGGTATTTCATCCATTTTAGTTTGTTTTGACTGTGCAGCGGTGTCAAGTGTGACAGCAGTGTACGTAGTTTTAATTATTTTTGGGATAAAATATTACCTGTATTAAAAATTACAATAATCGATTCAGTAAACGATTCTAAACAAACTATTTTCTCAAAGTGCATTAATTCAGTTACACACTGTATATGTATTATGTATGTATCTATTTTTGATTAATATTTTGTGGATGGGAAATTCTCAAATGACTTCTCCGGCCATTGGCGAGGCGGGAGGGCGTGTCAGACTTTTACTGACTAAAACCCACCTATGCTCATTCGGTTGCCCCTTATGTTCCGGGGTTACGGTTACTCTTTAGAACAATTCCGCAACCCCGGCAGGCATTGGAGGGGCCCGTCAAGTGAAGCTTCCTTATTCTGGACAACCTCTAGCCACGAAAGCCCAAAAAATTAATTAGACAAAAAATAAGAGACTTCAATCAAATGCACAAATGCGACTGAACAATGATCGCAATCACGGAGCTTTCTCGTCTGTCGCAACTGTACAGATATGGCGCACACTTGCGACCTATTGTCGCGTGCTCTGTTATGGTGTGCGCTGTTCGTAAAGCAAGCCAGGTGGTTCGTAGTAAGTAGAAATTGGTGTTTTCTTCATATTAGTCAACTAAATAGATAAGTATCCGGGGCTGTTAGATAAATACCGATAATAAATTCAGCGTATTACTGTCCCACTGCAGGGTACACTCTTCTCGTACAGAGAAGGTACGAGCATAGATCACCACGCGGTTTTGTTCAAAATTGGAAAAACCTTCGAACACACGTGATTGGAGATACAATGATACAATAGCAACGCGACAGCCGGCTGTCGGTTGGTCGTTGAAAGGTTAAGTACTACCTAACTAAAGTATTGCTTCTAAGTTAAAATATATGGATCAAATCTCGTGACAGATTTTTCAACCACTTCTAAAAATTTAATTCTTTTAAAACTTTTGAGTTCCCGTGACAATGCAATATTATGATGAATTCAAGTTGATGGAGTCGTTGCGGAATGTTTATAACAGTTACCGTGACCCTGGAACATAAAGGGCAACCGAAGGAACATGAGTGGGTTTTGGTCAGTAAAAGTCTGACACGCCCTCCCGCCGCACCCAGGACGGGAGCAGTCATTGGATGATTTCCCACTCACCAAAAAAAAAAAAAGTTGGGTGGGAAAAGGACAGTGATACTCCACAACGATTACTAATGAACTGTCGGGTTTTGGCTTATCTTATTTCGTTGACATTGAGTTCCTTTGAAGTCAAAACTGTAACCTATACTAGAATAGACCATTTTAGTTATATAAACTACTAGCTGTCCCCTGCGGTTTCACCCGCATTTTTCGTTACTGCTCCGCTCCCGTGGGTCGTAGCGTGATGATATATAGCCTATAGCATTCCTCGATAAATGGGCTATCTAACACTGAAAGAATTTTTCAAATCGGACCAGTAGTTCCAGAGATTACCCCCTGCATACAAACTTACAAACCTACAAACTTTCAAACTTACAAATTTTACCTCTTTATAATATTAGTATAGATATTAGATATTTGTACATTAATGCCCTTACTAATAATCACTGTGTAAAGTTATACAATGAATAAAGCCTGTGTAACCATACATTTTTTGACGTATAAACCTGTCATAACTTTATGCAGCGTTTATTAGTAAGGCACTTATACTATAAACTACAGAATAAAAACGAAAGGCAGAAATATATTAGCTGTATATGATTTTAAGCGACCCTGGACGTTTTTATTTTGTAATTTTTCTTTACCTATCTTGCAATGTTCGGATCAAAACTCAGGCTTTTACAGCAGTTATCCTAAACCGATTCAGCTGAAATTTAGCTTAAGGTTCAGTTCTGATAACAATATATTTCACAAAATATCACGAGTTCACGACATAACCTATCTTACAAGAACCAAAGGATTCTTTTGATTCTGCTCATACAACTCATTCGAAAGGAAGACACTTTCCTATCTGTCAAGATAGAAGTGTGACGTAAGAGTTTTTGTCGTTTGATTGTCGAATTAGGTTAGCCTGTAAGGACAATTTTAACATGTTTTTAAATAAATAAAAATAAATAAACTCCAAGATACACTTTATAATAAACCTCAGTGAAGAATTTAATCTCAAAATACTTCCTAATAATAAACATATAATTCCGAATATAGCGTGTTCCAGTAAATGCTATTAGTCAGTGTAATCGGCGAATTATTTCGGGTCGCGGTCGGTGACTAACTGAAGTGAACAATAGGCTGAACTGACTCCTAATATGAACACTGTTGAGCAACAAGCTTTTGTTTAGGAGGAAAATGCCAAGTGTAATTAAAAATTATTAAAAAACTAGCTTTCGCCCGCGGCTTCGCTCGCGTTAGAAAGAGACAAAAAGATGTCTATGTTACTCTCCATCCCTTAACGATCTCCACTTAAAAAATCACGTCAATTCGTCGCTCCGTTTTGCCGTGAAAGAAAGACAAACAGACAGACAGACAGACACACTTTCCCATTTATAATATTAGTATGGATATACTTAATGGATATTATATACTTACTTGAAGATTTTTATGCGCCAGTTTTAGTACTTTAATTGAACTTTTATTTTTAACAACCCCAATTAACGTATTAAATTTTCTTTAAAAATTCAAAATTCAAGGCATATATTTCACTTAGACCATTTATAGGCACTTATGAATAGTCAAAGAGTCGGTCGGTCAGTCAGAAAAATGACCATTATTAAACCTACGAACACACGAATAAAGTGGCAACACTGCCCGATTAACATGTCAAAATCTTTGTCCGTAATTTAAAATTAAATTTAATTAGTTTTTAAGTAGAAATAAGGTGTAATTTCATAAAAACAAGTAATATAACAGCATAAATAACCGGTACAATTGTGTTCGCGTAAATAAATCAAGCAAATCCAGCGTTTTTCTACCAACCGTTACCGGTAACCTACAATTCGATCAGCTGTCATCGGCCTGTGGATTAAAACCGGGGAGTATTGTTTACTTTTAACATATTATAGTAATTTAATAGCACGCAATTATTACTCATTCTAGGTGTCACACTCTCATTGACCCATCCCAGCATCATTTATAAGTATTATTGATAGACTTGACACTGTACTCGAACAATACAACACTTTGTGTAATTAAGTACTAAATTCTAATTTTTTGTTATTAGATGTAGTACAGAATTCATAAACTTAGATCTATATTAGTCAAAATTATAATAATAACGCTAGTTATTCTTAATTTGCAAAATTGTCTTCATTTAAATTTTGAATTAAAGTTAACACCCTACCCACAAAAGTAAATGTAAATTATCAGTTTATGAAACAATTTTAATAATCAACACTAACTTTGTATTACAAATACATAATATTGGTTAAATACCAAGAAACAGCCTTCTTCTTGTTTTCCACAAAGTTTTACAAACTTTCTAGCATTTTATTTCTTTGCCCATCTTTTCTCTCTTTTGTCTGTCAATAGTTCTCACCGTTTTTCATTTCTTATTTCAGTTTCTAACCCTGAAACCATGCCTGTGATGACCCGTAAGGCTACTGCTCAGGACTTGGAGCTTAAATTGAGAACGGCCCTACAAGAACTTAAGGCGTCTAACACCCAATGTCAGCAACTATTACAGGAAAGAGAAGAGTGTGAGGAGGAAGTTAAGAAAGTTGTTGACAAGAACACAAGCCTGAAGCGGGAACTAGTGGACCTTCATCAGCAATATCTGGATGTTGTCGATGAACGGGACAAACTGCGGCTAGTCACAGATGGTTTCAGCAACTGTAGCGACTTATATGAGGAGGCACTATCTAAAGTTAGGGACCTAGAAGATGAATTAATTAATGCAAATATACGAATAACTAAGTTGCAAAAAGAAAAAGAATGTGCTCAGGTTAGGAAAACAGAACATTTATTTAATGAATTGATAAATCCTGGTTGTAAACCCCAATCTTTAATTACTATAGATCTTACAGAAGATTCTTTGATTAAATACAACAGCAGTAACTATACAGTTAGCCAAAACAAAATAAAAAAATATGCTAAATTTAGTAAAATTATCAATAAATGTCATAAATATAGGAAACAACAGAAACACTACTTTAACAATATTAAATTAAGAAAAGAACGTGTATTCCTGATAAATAAACTAAATAACTTTCAAATAAAAATTGAGGACAGTACAAACATATATGAGATTGACACTAAACGATTACAGTCTGAAATAGAGGTACTTGAAGAGTCCTTACATTCTCTTTATACAAAATATGTAAAGTCTCAAAAGCAAATACAAGAGCATATACTGGCCACAAATGAGTTGGTTCAATTGTGTAACTCAAATGTGGACAAAGTAGACCCGCTGCCTCTCAGCTCCTCTCAATGCAGCCTAAATAAATCTAATGCTGAGGCTCCCCAGCTTGAGCTATCGGTAGTCCCATCCCAGTCTTCCAGTGCTGGGGAGTGTATGCATGTGCAAAATTCAGCTGTTGTGCACACTAACAGTCAACCTTGTAATAAAGTTTGTTATTGTCCTATAATGTTTTCAGATAGTTTTGGAAAAGGTTTAGGAAAATTATTGAATAACAACCTAAGGTATTCTGTTTTAAATTATTGTATGCTTGGGAGTTCCTATGTAGAAATAATGGCTTCAGTGACTAGCAAAGAATATGATAACAATTCCATTATTACTATATTTGTAGGAAATAGTTTTAATGTTCACATAGATAATATTACCGAGAGTGTCACTGAACTATTAAAAATTAATTGCAAAAAAATAGTATTGTGTGCTTTTCCTTACTTTGAGCACCTATCAAATAGACAAAATAATAAGATACATATGCTTAATAATTACATGTATTTTTTAGTCAGTCACTATAGTGACAAGTTAGAATTTTTTGACACCAACACTATTGTTGATGAAAAACTAAAATCGACTAGAGATACAGTGTATCTGCCCATTAGTTTTAGACGTCAGATAGCTCGGCTATTAGCTTTTAATTTTAACTCAGACATAGTTAGTATGTCGAAGTCTTGTATAATAAGACCCACCATAGTTAGTAATTGTACTAATGTTAAGGTGGTAAATTGTTTAAACTAGTCAATAAGACAACAGAAGGTACTAGTAACAACTTTACTAATTTTATAAACATGAAGGTACCTTCTGGCAATTATTATTTATCAAATTGTAAAAAAGGGGTTAAGCAACATTCCTTGAAATTATTTCATCAAAATATTCAAGGTTTTTCTTCCAAACAATTAGAAATTGAATTATTTTTAGAAAAGACAATGTTTGATATAGTTTGTTTCACTGAACATTGGTTAAAAGAGTATGAAATGTTAATTAACTATGAGAATTATATCATGGGAAGTTGTTATAACCGTAAACTAATGATGCGTGGGGGCTCATTAATCTTGATAAAACAGAATATTAAATCTAAATGTCGTACAGACATAGTGAGTTTATCTGTTGAACATATTATCGAGTTGTCCTGTGTTGAGCTGGATAAGCATGTCATAGTGTGTGTTTACAGACCCCCTAATCATCAAAACTTTTCTTTATTTGAGTCTACAATGGACGATGTTTTGACTAAACTCGTAGCTGGTAATAAATCAATTGTAGTCTGTGGCGACTTTAATATTAATATTTTAGAAAATAATTCGTATAGCAGTAGATTATTAAGTCTATTTAAATCATTTAATTTGTCAAATGTGTTCTTGGAACCAACCCGTATAACCACGACTACTGCTACATGCATCGATAATGTATTTTGCTGCTGCGAATATTTAGATAAAGCTATTGTAGATTATCTCCCTTCTGATCACAGCGGACAAACCGTCTCTTTTGAGTCCAATTCACCTGTACTAAAATTGCAGATACAGTCTAGACCAATTACATCAAATAATTTAAATAAGTTTAATAACACTTTAAGTAGTCAATTAAGTAGTCAAAGCTTTGACATTGAAGAAGGAAATGTTCTGTATAAACAGTTCTTTACAGTCGTGCAAACAGGGTTTAATAACATTTTTAAGAAAAAAACTAAAACAATTTGCCCTAAGTTTCTATTTTCTGACTGGGCAACTAGAGGTATCAGAAAAAGCAGGGATAGACTATTTGAGCTGTATGGCCTTAAGCCTTATAATAACACAGACACATTTAATAAGTATGTTGCTAATTATTCAAAAATGTTTAAAAATGTTTGCAAGGCAGCTAAAGCCTTATTTATTAGCAATAAGATTAAGTCATCAGATAATAAAATAAAAGCTGTTTGGAAAGTGATCAATAATGAAACAAATAGGAATAAAAGACATAATATTGATTACACCTTGGCCACTTCCCATGGTCTCATAAACAAAAATGACGATGTGGCTCAGGAATTTACGTCATTTTTTACAAATATACCAATAAAAATCACAGAAAGCTTAGATTCATCGCCCACATTGGCTGTTGATCTAATGAAAGCAAATGTTTCAGCCTGCCGTGTAGAATTTAAATTTAAGCATGTTAACCCTGGGGCCGTTGTAAAGGCTTTTAAACAGATTAAAATCAAAGCGACTGAAGATCTTTGGGGCATGTCTACTAATGTTTGTAATTCTATAATTGGAACAATAGCGCCCTATTTAGCGTGTATATTTAATTTATGTGTAGATCAAGGGGTTTTTCCGAATTTAATGAAGTACAGCAAAGTTATACCACTTTTCAAATCCGGGGATAGCAAAGATGCTAATAATTATAGACCTGTTTCTGTTTTACCGGTCCTCAGCAAAGTATTTGAAAAAATAATGCTTAATCAAATGCTCAGTCATTTTAACTGCAATAACATCTTACATGAACAACAGTATGGTTTCACTAAAGGACGTTGTACTACTGACGCCGGTGTCACTTTAATCAAACATATATTTAAAGCATGGGAAGAGTCGCAAGATGCTATTGGCATTTTCTGCGACCTCTCCAAGGCATTTGATTGCGTGAGTCATGAAACACTTCTTTTGAAACTTGAGCATTACGGGCTCGAAAAATTAGCGCTTAGTTTAGTAAAATCTTATCTGACTGATCGACTACAACAGGTTCAAATAAATGGTGTGAATTCACTGGGCTCAAAGGTAAAAATAGGGGTACCGCAAGGATCAATATTAGGTCCTTTCCTCTTTTTAGTCTATATAAATGATTTACCAAGTTTGCTGGAAAACCAACCTCAAATGGTGTTATTTGCTGATGACACTTCACTGATTTTCAAAGTGAATAGACGTGCACAACACCTTGACGACGTAAATAACGCTATGCTTAAGGTTCATAACTGGTTTACTGTAAATAATTTAGTACTAAATGAAAAAAAAACTAAATGCATTAGATTTACTTTACCCAATGTTAGAAGTACTGAGTGTAATGTTGAATTGAACAAGGATGTACTTGAATTCGTCGATAAAACGGTTTTCCTTGGGATAACGCTCGACTCAAAGCTGCAGTGGGGCCCTCACATAACATCTCTTACAGCGCGGTTAAGTTCAGCTGCTTTCGCTGTCAGAAAAATCCGGCAATTAACCGACGTAGATACCGCGAGACTAGTCTATTTTAGCTATTTTCATAGTGTCATGTCTTACGGTATTTTACTTTGGGGACGTGCTGCAGATATAGAATCCGTATTTGTATTGCAAAAGAGGGCTGTCAGAGCTATATATAACCTCAGCAGCCGCGAATCTCTAAGGGATTTGTTTAAAAGTATTAACATCTTGACGGTACCTTGTCAATATATATACGAAAACATTATGTACGTTCGAAAAAATCTTCATCTTTTTAGTAAAATAAGTGACAGGCATAATTTTAATACCAGAAATAAGAACAAATTGGATCAACCAAGTTTCAGATTGTCAAAAGTCCACACTTCTTTTATGGGGTATGGTGTAAAATGTTATAATAAAATACCACTCGAAATTCTCCATCTAAATGAGAAAAAATTTAAAACATGCATTAAACGCACGCTATGTAATCAAGCTTATTATAAGTTAGAAGATTATATCAATGATAAACATGCTTGGTTAAATGCTGGTCCTGCTCCACATAAGCTCACAAATTAGAAATTTTAATCATTGGAAGATAGAAAATGTTTCTTATCCCCTTAATTTTTGACATGAATACCTATTCAAGATCGTTATTATTATTATTTGTAAAGGTAATTAAATTTCACCCATTTATGTTTTTTTAGGTACAGTACAAAACTTTGGTTTGTGTAATTTAAATGCATATTTGAATTTTTGTAAATGTGAGTACGATGCAGTGATTTACTTTATTTATTACTATAGTTTTCTACTGACACAAATTGACATGGCGGTTAGGAGCATTGTCATGCTCGCTTAAAAAAGTCTCGCTGATGGTGGCGAGTGCGTTGGATCATTCGGTTCCCTTCAAAATGGTTGAGCTAAATGGTGCTGATGCCACGCGTCATGCTCGTGAACGGGCGCTGTCAGTTGAGATCGGTCATCTCTTAACTGCCATGACTTTTTACTTTTTATTTTAAATTTGTATTTGTTTATTATTTTGTTACATACACATTGTTTTCACATGTAGAAGCAACAAAAAGAAAATGTAACCAAGATTTTGTAAAACATGATTTTTTTAAAAAGAGTGTCCGTGGAGTTTCTTGCCTGTTCTTCTCCATAGAGATCTACGTTTTGGAACAGGCAATTAGCGTCACTTTTCTTTTCTGACTAACCGACCGACTCTTTGACAATTCATAAGTACCTGTAAATGGTCTAAGTGAAATAAATGCTTTGAATTTTGAATTTTTTTTTTTTTGACACGTGATTCGAGACACAATAGAAAGACAATAGCAGCCCGACAGCCGGCTGTCGCTTGCTCATCGAAAGGTTTATCTAACAATAACGCATTCTGATCTGTAAATAATAATATTCTATTTATAAATAAGTCTTTCTCTTTCTTTTTACCCACGACGGAACGGAAAAGGTATATGCGTTTGGGGTGAGAGGTTGTGTGTGCGCACATCACCCAATGAATGTTCCCATTTATCTCCAGAACAGCTTGACCGAATGACATGCAATTTTCTGCGACAGATTTGTAATTTATCAACAATGGTTTGTAGATAGTTAATTGTAAATAGAGTATAGTATTTGTAAATAAAACTAAGTACGATAAGCTACGTTACTCCAAAGTTATTAAACGAAAACCTTTAAAAATATTTGCTTTTATGAGTACAATCGTGTGCATACGCATCGGTCCTGCTACAACAATGCTCTGCTTCTCTAGCACATAACTAACGTTCTCTCTCTTTCTCTTTCCAGTACGGCAGCGATGAGTTCGGCCATGATTCCCCCAGCCGGTACGCGTCCCCCAAGGGGGCGGGCGCGGGGGCGCCGTACCAGGAGGCGTACTACGCGGGCGGGGAGTGGGGCGCGCCCTACTACCAGCCGCCGCCCGCCTACCAACACGACCCTTATGCTACGTCGCCAGGTAATATCTTATAACTCCTCAAATAGACAACTCCTTAACCCGACAACCCCTTAAACTGACAACATTTCAAACTGACAACTCCTTAAACTGACAACTCGCACAAACCAACAACTCCGTAGACCGACAACACCTCAAACCGACATCTCCTCATACTGACAACTCCTTACACTGACAACTCCTCAAACCAAATACTTTTTAGATCGGCAACACCTCAAACCGACATCTCCTTAAACTGACAACTCCTTACACTGATAACTCCTCAACTTGACAGCTCCTTAAACTGCTAACACCTCAGACCGACAATTCCTCTAACCAACAACTCTTTAGACCTACAACACCTCAAGCTGACATCTCCTCAAACTGACAACTCCTCAAAATGACCACTCATCACCTGAAGGATGCTGGACATACTTTCTCCCGCGTGTTTTAGCAACGTTTCTCCGAGCAACTCAGCAAGCACTCAGCTTGCGAGAAATCTAGTACTAGATGACTTCTATTTACTCTCGTTTATTCAGCACGATTGCAAATGAAAGCAAATATGCGCTAATCCACCAGTATGGTTTATTTTCCACGATGCGTTGCTTCCAAATCCTTTCGTGAGGTTTAAGTTTATTCTGTACAGCATTTCATCAAAATTAGTTGAGAGGTTTTGTCAGCCTAAAAGGTGGGCATAATCTGCCCATTGGATTATCTTAGTTCTGACTAGCTTTTGCCCGCGACTTCGTTCGCGTGGTATAGGTTCCCGTTCCCGGGGGATTACCGGGATGAAAACTATCCTATGCCCTTTCTCGGGTTCCAGACTATATCTGTACCAAATTTCATTCAAATCGGTTCAGTGGTTTAGGCATGAAGAAGAGACTGACAGACAGAGTTACTATTGCATTTATAATATTTGTACGGATTTCCCAGTTCCTGCCTATCTTTAACCACTTTCTTCTGATGTTCCAGGTATAGCAGGCGCCCCAGTGGGCGAGGCGGGGGGCGGCGGGGCGGAGCTCCCTCTCCCTCCGATGTCCTCGTTTAGGGCTGCAGCGCCGCACCACTCGCCCACAGACCCCATGCTCGTCGCTAAACCGCCCTTACAACCTGTGAGTATATTGTTTTTCTACCTTTAGATTAAAGGTGAGCTCGCGATGCTTTTTGAGGCAGGTTTACCCGAACTATTACTGGCACTTTCCTCAAAAGGCTAGCCCGAATGTTATTCTGCATGGTTTGTTGCACAAAGATTTAAAATTGTCTGGACTTTAAAAGAGACAATAATCCCTGAGTTTGTTTCGGCGTTTCTTCTCAGAGGTAGTCCAGTTAGGAAACGCCGGCTCCAACTAGCTTATAAAAAATATGACATGTAAAAGTGATTTTAAAATCCTACTTGCATAATAAAAAAATTAAAAAAATAATAACAATTTTTTTCCCCATACGAATGTAGTGGAATTCTTCTCCATACGAATCAACTTTTTGGAATGGGCAACTAGATTTATTTTTCTTTGTTTTTGACGTTCTAAAGTGATTTCATGTTGATTTCTTATGTACACTATTCTTAATTAACTAAATTCTATATTCTTTTTTTTATTTGGATTGTCTATAGAAGAGTGTATTTTTATTGTGTTTTTCACCCCCCCCTTTCGCAGATGTACGGCGGCGCAGCCAGCACGCCGACGGTGGGCGCGGCGGAGGCGGGCAGCCTGTCGTCGTACGGCTCGTCGCCCTCCACGCCCGTGCACTCGCCGCCGCCGCTGCACGCGCGCCTCTACCCGCCGCTCAAGCACTCGCCCGCGCACGCACACCCGCACCACCACCACCACCACAACGGACAGGTGAGCTTGTGTTCCTGGTGTTGTAGCGACATCTATCGCACAAAAGTTCAACTTCTTCACTTCGCTTTTTCTAACAAAAGTTCAATGCCTTCACGACCATAATGTATGAAACAGCTGATATTTTTTTCGAGATCAGAGTTTTCAGAGAGAACGTTTTCAGAGTTGATTCCATAATAAAAGTCTTTGTTTTGTAATATGAGTAGAATCATCTCCTAGCGGGTTGAGCAAGACCAGAAATACACCCAATATTATAGAAAAATTGCAGCATCTTTTTTTAATATAACTGTAGTTTAAGATAGTAATGGCGCCAATATAATCTAGGGACAAACATAATATGACTCATAATAATATGATATGCTATATTCCCTTCCAGCAATCAAACTGGGTGCCTGGGGGCGTGTCGTCCCCCCCCTCGGCGTCGACCCCGCACGCGCCCCCCCCGCTGCCCAACGGACACCACCAGCCGCTCGCCGTGTTCCAGCCCTCCATGGTGAGTGTACGTGCCAACATCAACCTTAATGTACCGGCCTGGGACTGGGACTGTGGACTTTGGGAGGTGGGGATAGAGCTGGATTTTGGATGATGAAAGGGAGTTGGTTAGGTCCATTTTTGGTCGGTGTTAGGAAGTGCTGTAACCTTGAAGTGGCAGCAACATTTTCAAAATTCAAGGCATTTATTTTATTTACACCATTTACAGGCCGGAATTGTCAAAAGGACAGCTTAACTTTAGATTGTTTTTGGGGTGGATACTTTAGTGAATCTGTGGTCTGTATTAGTCAGTGGGCCATTCTCAATATGATAGGTGAAAGTAGAAATAGTATTTTTTTGTGGTAATTAACGCATAGACGATACTACTGGAAGTACGGTATTTTCTTGTTATGCTGTAGAAGCTCACTACGAAGCAATTTTTGAAAATTTTAACCTCTCGGGTTAAAATAAGGGCAAGTTTTTAATACAGTTAAGTAATGAATTAATTTAAACATTTAAATAATTTCGACCTTTATACCCCTTGCACTTTATGGGGTATAAAGGTTGCACAAATATTTTTTCTAAGAGTAGAATTTATTTTTTGGCAAGGGTTTTGAGTTGCTTGCGGGTGAACTCAAATAAACCAACCATTCAAAAATAAGGCGACTGTTTCCCTCAAACATAAATATAGGGGTAGAAATATGGGGTTTGCACAATTAGCCATCCTAACCAAAGTCCACATGACCACAACAGTTCACATTGTAAATATAATTACAATATTAGTACTAATTGGAAACATTTGCTTACGTACTCCAGCCAGCGTTTTACACTAGCCCTCCCTCGAAAACTATGGAAATGAAGGAAGTACGAACAACATTATACTTTAGTTATACAGCTGAGACATTGCAATTTGAACCTAAAGCGTTAGCGTAAATAGTTGATTATTGAGTATGTATAAATAATGTGTTGAGTTGACAATTGATTGCCTTGTATACGATTGCAGCATTTTGCAATAAAATTTGTAGAAAAATATGCCTAAAACATGTTTTGTTTGAATATTTGTGTGAACAGTAAATATGAACACACAGAAACCATGTTGAAAAACATTGTTTCTGTCGTTGGAAGATTAAAATTGCAGTGTCTGTTTAAAAAAGCAAATGTTGAAAATTAGTCATTTGAAATATATACCAGCGGTATTTGAAAGCTTATACTCTGTCGACTGTCTCTTGTTAGTATTCTGTAACTATGCTTTTTCAACCGAAAAAAATATGCACAGAAATTGACAAACTATTGTGACAACTTACGCAATTTAATAAGCGAGACGACGAAAAAAAAGTAATTAGTCCGTCAGTTAGATAATCAAAAAATTTGGGACACGTATTTTTTCTTTTTTTTCGTAAACGAAAAATGACGACGACACAGTGCGTTGAAGTTGTGCGTGACGTCACGATCTGATACAATTTTTGCAGGACGGTGACGTCAAAAGTCACTCCGGAACTTTGTTGCTCTTTATCTTTGTATTTTTTTATTATTTTGATAAAGCAAAAAATACGTGTCCCGTATTTTTGGCCGATCTACAAGACGGACTAAACAGAATGCCATTTGTTTGATGGTGTCGTCATCCCTATTGTAAATATTTTTTTCAGTCTAAGAACCTCGAATATAGATTTAAAAAATGATTAAGCTTTCAATAACCGTGGAATAGTTATTTATTTAAAAATAATTTTTCGAAGCATGTCCCCCTTTTCGCATGGTTGTAACTAATTTTACGATTTTCCCAATAATTTTGATATTTGAATTGTTTTTTTTTTTTCAATGAATAATTGACGCTTTGGATTTTCTTTTCTTTTTTTTCTGAATTAATATTTTTGGAAATGTATTACGAACTTGGAATGTCATGTTTAAATAGCATTTTTTTACTGAGCCGATTTTTTAAGTGGCTTCTTTGATGTTGCTAGCCTAAAACACAGTAATGACAATACATTCACAAGTTCGTAACACAGTTTCTGTGTATTTTTTTGTGTTTTATGTTGTGTTTACAAGTCAGCGAGAAGTGAGGACTCGCCATAGACGTTACTTTATGTTTTTAGTTACTAGTGATGTGTAGTGTTGTAGTATTCCGGTTGACTTTTCATTTTTTACGTATCTGTCAAATGTTGACGGTTCTTATGAATGCGAAAAACTTGGGCTGTGTGACCATCTCTGACATAATTAATTGATATAATTCAAGTTATAACTGTCTCACTGCAAGGCAGAAGCCTCTTCTTATACTGAGAAGGCTAGAGCATTAATAAAAACGTTGCTCAAGGTGGATTTTTGATCACGTAAGTCAGATTTCCTCTCAACGTTTTCATTCCCTAACGTTTGTGATGTCCAAAATAAATATAAAAGTCCACATGAATTAGAAAAATCACACTGGTTCTTGCCTAGATTCGAACTCAGATCCGACGAGATTGATTCTCTTGAATATGGTTTAATTGAAATTATACTATGCAAAAAAAAATGAATGAGGCTTATAAATAGGACCTGTTTTTATAAAAAATACTTCAAAGCTGGTCCAAAAGTAAAAATAAATCGTATTCATAAATACTTTCAACCTCTGTAAGGTACGAATTGAATTAAAAGTCAACTTGGATAAAGAAATTATTGCATCAGTAGATTTTTGACGATTGGCTGTTGAATGAATAGTTTGTAAAAAGTTTTTAGAGATATTATATTCGAAGCGGTTTGTAAAAATACTAATACTCGTGAATACTGTTGTATAATGCCCGTTATGAACAACCCATTAACCGTGTTTTCAACCCCAGTAACCGTGTCCTTCAAACCCAGTAACTGGGTTCTTCAAACGTAGCATCATCGTATGTCAAACGCTGTGACCGTGTCCTTTGAACCGAATAACAGTTTTATTCTACCCAAACGTTGTCTCTTTAAGTCCTTTAATCGCGTTATTTTTCCTTACTGCGTTTTTTCACGCAATGACGCGTCAGCGATCGCGTTTTTCAAACCTAGTAACGGGACTTTTCTTCCGGTAACCGCGTCTTTTTACCCAGCAACCGCGTCTTTCACCCAGTAACCGTGTCTTTCACCCAGTAACCGTGTCTTTCACCCAGTAACCGTGTCTTTCACCCAGTAACCGTGTCTTTCACCGTAAACTCGCGTATCTCCCCCCCCCCCCACGTCTATGCGTGTCCCCGCCGCTCGCTGTACCGTGCGCTTGGTCAGGGCGCGCCGGCCGAGCAGCGCCAGCTCGACGAGGCCATGGTGTTCCTGCGGGATCACTCGGATTGTGTGAGTATCTTTGTTTTTGTTCCAGGGCTTTGTATACTGTAGGTAATAATGTTACTCTGGAGATGAGAGAAAGTGACTTCGGAGAAAATACTTTCTTATATAGGGTGACTGGTGATTAGTGTACGATACTTAAACACGTGAGTGTGCGTGTAACAAACAATTTTTATGATGGGGGCAAAGTCGAAATCGCGAAAGAAATATCAGCTGTTCAGTACATTAGGCAAACGTAAATATACTGAACAATTTTTTCGCGATTTCAGGTTTGTTTGCATAGTAAAAGTAGTTGGTTATCATGAGCACAATCACGTCTTTAAGTATCGTACACTAATTACCAGTCACCCTATATAGTGACTAATAAAGTATAAAATAGACGGAACCATAGCTAAGCTAAAGTCTGTGCTTAGTTTAGTAACGAATACTTATCTCTAACTTACAAGTGAAATAAAATTATAGTAAGTCTACAGTATATAAAGTCCCAGTTTTTCTTGTATATCAAAATATTTAGTGTTTCTGTCTGGTTGTTAATAAAAGGCCAATATCGGAAATGGAAAGAGGAATATTAAAAAGCACCTTTTCTGGCGGCTTCGCCGGATCATTTTTATCCGTTCTTCGGTTTATCCCGTGCCGGAATAAACCGAATTTTCCAAAAGGCATTATACCAGTCTCTGCCCCACAGAGAATATCTTAGCTAAAATACTGGGTGTATTTTTATTCTTGCTCGACCCGCTAGGAGATGATTCTACTCATAAAAACAACTTTTATTATGGAACCAACTCTGAAATCTCAAAAATTATATCACCTGTCTGCCTGTCTCATACATTATGGTCGGGAGGGCATTGAACTTTTCTTAGAAACAGCTGACATGTTTTTCGCGATTTCAGAGTTGGTTCCATAATAAAAGTTGTTTGTTTTCATGGGTAGCATCATCTCCTAGCGGGTCGAGCAATACCAAAAATACACCTACTAGTATATGCCAAGTAACTTATATTTTTCTCGGATTTAGTTCATGTTCCACAATAATTTATTACTATTATTTTAATAATCGTTCGTGATTTGCATTGTTATCCAGACATTAACACTAAATATAAAATTGTAAATATGTATGTATGTATATAGAAGTTATGTGGCATGGGTTGACGCTGTATGTTTCTTTATTTGCGTTTGTATGTGATCCTTTGGTTTTTATCTAAATTGTTTAATCAAGTGTAACGATCGCGAAGTTTTGTTGTATATTCTAAATTATACAATATATTATTTGTTTATAAAACTAACATTATCTTATTATACAGAGGGTTACTTGTATATCTTCAATAACCTCTGATTGTTAACATTATAAACGGCTAATTATTTTTCTATGACTTTTAAAACATATTATATTCTTAATACGCCCATTCAAAATACATTTTGTGAATATAGATACTTTCTGAAAAAAAAAAACAGATGTAAATAGTGGCAAAAGACAAAAAATAAAAGCTCTATAGTTAAAAGAGTCATAGAAAAGAAATAAAATGAAGGTGTATTATCACCAGTAATCGAAATAAGTACAGCATATTTACCAAAATTTCGAGATTGAATAACATAGAGTGGTTAATACCGCACTGACTGTACCGCACCCACTTTACCGCACCAGTGGACATAGTGATGGCAAAAATAAATAATATTTTTTTATGTTGTAACGGCGTAGACATTATTAAGATCAATAGGTTTTTATTACCATCCATTTAAACAAAGACATATTTTTGTAGGATATAATAAGTTAATAGAGTAAGCTCTCAAAGAGAAGAAATACTCAATGAGGAGTGTTAAATTTTTTTAAACAATGAACCCAAACATAGGAGTTATTGCACTCTGTGTTATTTATTTCCTCGAAGTTTTGACAAATATGCTGTACATATTCCGTAAACACACATGTATATATCACGGTCATTCTCCAATGCGGCGTTATTTGCCTAATTACCGTAACCCTTTTTATTTTCCATTGATTTGTTTTAAACACATTTTATTTCATATTTTAATGTGTTTAACCTTTCGATGACCAAGCGACAGCCGGCTGTTGCATTGCTATTGTCTCTCTATTGTGTCTCGAATCACGTGTGTTCAAGGTTTAAGACAAATCAATAAAAAAGGTTACGGTAATTAGGCAAAGAACGCCGAATTAGAGAATGACCGATCAATGAAGGCAACTAGACCAGTTAACATAATGCCACGATCCTTCCTCCAGGGCGCGCGCATGGAGGAGCGGCTCGACGACGCCATCAACGTACTGCGCAACCACGCAGAGGCGCCCGAACTCTACCCGCAAGACATACACCACCCGCACCACCAGGCGCCGCCCGGTCAGTACCACTAGCGCACTAACTACCGCATTAGTCGACAATGCCAATGGTACCGCACCAGCGGTCAGTGTCAACCTTATCGCACTAGCGGACAGTGTCAATTGTGTTGCACCAGTGGATAATGCCAACTTTATCGCACTAGTGGACAATGCCAACTGTCCCAACCCACTGTACTGAACAAAATCGTATCGAAATGGCGGACAGTGTTAATATACCGCACTCAGTATATCGCACCAGCGATAGTGGCAACACTGGCAACTGTTATTGAGCCATCAAAATGAATTTATTGAAATACAGTATCATATTGGTTATTTACAAGACATCTTCGCCTCTTTGGTGGAGTCAAGTTTTTACTGGTCCAAAATTTACAACAAAATATTTCGTGTTCATTGCGTGCTACCAATATAAATAGTTATTCACACAAGAAAAGAATCTTTTCTTGTGTGAATAAATCCAAGACCCAGAAATCATGTTTTCTGGGCCGTATGCGTAGGTAATGTATAAAAATAAATAGGGTGACTGAACCGACACTCACTCATTATACAAACAATTTTTTGAAAGATTTTTTTTTGTGGAATTAAATAAAACATTTTTTGCACCATTTTATTTCTTTAAGCTGTTTAATCATATTTTTTTATATAGTCCGATGAATATTTTTAGTTACATCTAATTTATTTACTGTTTTCATAATACCTACAAGGTATATAAAATTGAGTATAGTTGGAAAATTGTGAGTGTTATTTAGATAAATACAAGCAAATTTAATTTTTTTCTTTTTTTTCCATACGTAACAACTTTTTGGAATGCGCAACTAGATTCATATTTCTTTGTTTTTGTTAATGACGTTCTTAAGTGCTTTTTTAATGGTCATCACCATCTCGCAAGCCTTTTCCCAACTATGTTGGGGTTGGCTGCCAGCCTAACCGCATTCAGCTGGATACCAGTGTTTACGTGAAGCGACTGCCTATCAGACCTCCACAACCCAGTAACTGGGCGACACGATACCTCTTGGTTAAGCTGGTCAGACTGGCTTCTCTTCTGCCAGTCAATTTGTGTTGCCACCGACTTCCGAATTTTTTTTTATTTTTGGGTTTAATAGTTTTTCAAGGCGGTTATTATTTTTTTGGAAAAAGTTTTTTATCTTTTTTCATGGTTTTGGTGGTTTTTTCTTTTTTAACTTGACGAATTGGCCACCTTATACGTGTATTTTTAATTTACGGTTGTATTGACTTTGACTCCAGCAGTACCTCGGCTGAGCGGCGCGCTGGCGGCCCTGCACGCCGAGCCGCCCGTCAAGATGGAGCGACACGTACTGCCCAACACCAGTCAGTATCCATACTTAATATTAAAATGAATGAATGAATAATAAAAATAAATCCATACTAATATTATAAATGGGAAAGTGTGTCTGTCTGTCTGTATGTTTGTCTTTCTTTCACGGCAAAACGAAGCGACGAATTGACGTGATTTTTTAAGTGGACATAGTTGAAGGGATGGAGAGTAACATAGGCTACTTTCTTTCTCTTTCTAACGCGAGCGGCAAAAGCTAGTATTATTATATTCCTTTTATACTGACGTGCCTGTTGGTCTAGTGGTTAGTGACCCTGACTGCTAAGCCGGAGGTCGTGGGTTCGATTCCCACCCAGAACAAACTTTGTGTGATAAGCATGATTTTTTGTTCTGTGTCTGAATGTAATTTATTTATAACAAGGACTAGCTGTCCCCGCAGTTTCACCCGCGTTATATCAGATTTTTGGTTACTAAAAAAAGAAGATAAAAAGTATTCTATGTCCGTCCCCTGGTCTTAAGCTACCTCCCCACCAATTTTTAGCCAAATCGGTTCTGACGTTCTTGAGTTACAAAATGTGTAATTAACACGACTTTCTTTTATATATATAGATATGTAGGTATTTATAAATTACATAAGTATTTTTATTATTAGTCTGACTATTGTTCTGGCTCTGCATCGTTTGGAATCAGATAGCCGTGTATAATTTATCCCAGGTTATTTATTTATTATATATTAACAATTCCAGAGAAGCGCAAAGAGCCGCCGGACTCGGGCGTGGAGTCGAAGCCGTCATCCTCCGGCTCGGCGGACGCGCTCGCTAACAAACCGCCCAACTCCAAGCGCTCCAGGCGATAGTGAGTCTTATTGATTACTTGTTAAAGCTAAGAATTCTTTTGAACTCTCCTACATTGAAGTACAAAAAACTAGATGCAGATTGACTAGGTAAAATGGATACCATTATGAAATTGGTCAAGTGTGATGCGACCACCATACGAATAGACAAGAAAATACAATTAACTAGATTTTTGTTGCATTAAAAACAATCAATTAAGTTGTGTTGCGGAATATTTATAATAGTTACCGTGACCCTGCAACATAAAGGGCAATCGAAGGAACATGAGTGGGTTTTAGTCAGTAAGAGTCTGACACGCCCTCCCGCCGCACCCAGGACGGGAGCAGTCATTGGATGATTTCCCACTAACCAAAAAAAAACTTTTAAGTTGAAAAAAGTGACGCCTTAGTGTGATACAAAACTTAGAACATGTCTAACGATGTGTACCTTACGTTTTTTGCATAATGTTTATTTTAAAAAACTTACCTTAGGCTTTTGGATTGTTGTGCGTGCATCTTGATTTTTGTACATCAATGTATATATCAATAAACTTTACTCATAAAAGTTGCTTAAAGTTGAGACAAAAACAGGTAAAAACATTTTTGTTGGTATGAAAATCAGAGTGTAAAGTCCCTCATCCTCCGTTGAAAAGGGAGGATCCTCCGACCAGACGGGTGTTGTGCCTGGTGGGGTACTGTCTAGGGCATAAGAACCGGTTTTTCCCGGTTCCAAAAGAACCGGGTATACCCGGTTCTGAGAGACCCTGACAGAACCGGTTCTGTAAAACGAGGAACCGGTTTTTCGGTTCTTTCGGTTCTCTCTTAAAATAAATTTAGAAATAATATTATCTCTATAATACTCTTTATCCTAAATATCAAGTTATTATCCATAGGACATAACCTAAATTGGGCTAATTTTGAATTTGCCGGCCAACAAATAAAAACACATTATTTTAATAGAAAACAACATTATAAACATTTTTCATTACTATACCAAAGTTCTAAATCAATTTTCTGAGATTATATTTAGTATTGAACATTTAATCTCTAAGTTTCACTCAGTATATATGCAAAGTTTTTGATTGTCAAAAATGTTATTTATAAATCAATCAATCAATCAATCATTTATTTGCATTGCATTGCATTGTGCATTGTAGAAATCTCGGAAAAAAATGAACGAATTAACGTCTTCTTCCTTTAATATGGGATGTCAGACTAATATGATTGAATATTTATTATTTGTTTATTTTAGTTTACACAAAACGGTAAACACCAATTACATTGAGTAAACAGAGACAAGTTTAAATAGGTATAAAAAAAAAACACACACACATAGGAAAGTAGAAGAAATTAAAATTACAATAAAAGATTACGAAGTTTAAATAGATGTCTGTGTTCAATTCTCAGAATATTATTTTTTTCGATTCTTAATAGTTGAAAATCCGTTTTTAATCGTCTGTTAGTGTTGACTTCCACCACCAAACGGCACATGGTAACGAGGCGTGACTTGTCTGCTTGTACCGTAGTCAGACAAGTCACGTTCTTTTCATTAGTCTTTTTTATTTGGGGCATATGCATGAAAGTTATGTTGCGTGTCTAAAACAACGATTCAGAATACCTAAATACGTTGGCCCTGTAGGGCCAATGCCTGCTGGGGATGCGGAATTGTTCGAAAGAGTTACCGTGCCCCGAAACTGAAGAAGCATGGGTGGGTTTTAGTCAGTAAAAGTCTGTCCCACGCCAAGTCATTTGACGATTCCTTATCCATAATCCTTTTTTACATTCTTACTCGCACATTAATACGAGAAATGTAACAATAACTAAGTTTTATTTCTCTAACGAATTACATATTTTGAGTTTAAATATTATCTCACAGACTTGACTTAGAACTTCGGTGTAGTAATAAAAAATTAGACCAAAAATGTTGAATCTTTAAGAAACTAACGATGTTTTTAAGGGACATTAAGGTAAATGTTCCACGATACCCCACTTTTTGACAGTTGTTTTGCAATTTGCAGTTCAGTCTCGGATAGTATGGTAATAAAAGTTGTATTCTCGTTAATGACACATACTATCCGATAGTGAGCTGGAAATTGTAAAAAACGTATGACTATTTGAAATTCGGTGTTGACTGTTGAATTGTTGCCAAAAATAGTTAAAAACGATGTTTTAATTTGAGTATAATTACAAAAATATATAAATATGCTTAACCAATAAAGTGTGTTTTATTTAGACCATTTTCAACTAGAATTTATGAAAAAACCCGAAAGAACCGAAAGAACCGGGTACCCGGTTCCGTCTAGAATTTAGAACCGAAAGAACCGGTTCCTAAAATAGGGCCGGTTCTCGATGCCCTAGACTACTGTCCATACATTCTAGTCGGGATTTTTATACATGTGCTAATGTTGACGTTTGACGGGCCTGTTGGTCTAGTGGTCAGTGACACTGACTGCTGAGCCAGAGGTCGTGGGTTCGATTCCCACCCAGGACAAACTTTGTGTGACGAGCATAATTGTTTGTTCTGTGTCTGGGTGTTATTTATCTATAATATGTATGTATTTAAAAATTATATAAGTATGTATATCAGTTGTCTGATTACCATAACACAAGCTCTGCTTAGCTTGGGATCAGATGACCGTGTGTGAGTTGTCCCAGGATATTTTTATTTTTTTTTTATTTTATAATGTCGCTGATACTCTTATATCGCGATATAGGATGTTAGTTGTAGTTCACGTGTTCGGCGATAGATGGCGCCATAAGTGTATGAAGATTTATTCATTTGTTTGACTACTCAGTTTGCAGTTGTGGCCGCTAAATACGTGGTTCTGGGTTCGATTCCCACGTCAGGCTATAAATAAAATTAGCCGTTAGGAATTTCTGAAATTTGTACTGTTATATTATTTTCTATGAGTATTATTGAGTACCGTGTCGGGATATCGGTCTTTTATTATTATTAACTTTAAGCAACGTTTATTAAGTAAGGCAGTATGCTGATTTTTATTCAGTAATTGATAATGAACTCTAATACAACTGTAGTAGAGTAAAAAATTGCTTGACAAAGTATATTTTGCACTCAATTTCGTTTGCCAGTTCATTATTGATTATTGAATAAAAAGTTTCTTGTGCAGTCTCTTAGTTCAAGATAAATATATCGTAAAGCACATACTTTACCTAAGCATTATTTCCGTCTCTGTCACACAGCTGACAAATGACTTGTGTAAGAGAGAGAGGGCAAATTAGCTAAGACAAAGTATTAAGTAATATTGACTTATCGTGGACGTTGTCTAGATAATTGGGTAGCTTACACCATTAACCAATAAATGTTAGACACAATTTCTATAAAACCTCCTACCCAACCAATAAATTCGATTCATTTTCAATTTGCTATAAAAAATAATTTTTAGTTGCTTTGAAATCAATAATAGATAGTCAACTGAGTTGTTATTTTAGTGACGTCATAAGTTGCCATTGCCATACAAAATCTATTGGATAATTGCGTTTTGACAGCTCATAAAAAGTACGTCAATTGATAATGGTGTAAAGTACCGTATTAAACGTAACTTAGCAAGCACTTTGGGTTAGCTATTGTTTGTCCCTATCTCGCCATCGTATACTTTGACTTTTAACTATATTCAGTAACTTGACATTTCATAGAAAAATAATAATACCATACTATAAGTTGTTTTGTACTGCAATAGTGTTGTGTAATGAACGGTTTTGCGTAAGGAACGATGTATGAACGAATGATAAAAATGGTTTGATTTAAATAAAGCTTAAATATAGCTTGCAACATGTCGTTAATATAAAATAATTAAATATTATTAACAAACGTAATTTCTTGGTTTAATTTTCATATATCCAAAATAGAAGGTATAGCATTTTACTTTTGCAAAAATAATATTATAAAACAAATTATGTAACTTATTTTACAATATTTAAACCATTTTTTATGGATGGGAAATCATCAAATGACTTCTCCCGCCCTGGGCGGGGCGTGGAAGGGAGTGTCAGACTTTTACTGACAAAAACCCACCCATGCCCTTTCGGTTGCCCTTTAAGTCCCGGGACCGCGGTAACTATTAGAACTATTCCGCGCAACCCATATTTAAACATTTATACCGTGTTTCTAAGATAGTTTTTCATACCAGGATAAAATGTGCGCATTACTACATTATTTAGATTAATACAATTTAGTTTAGTTTATTCTTACACCACCTCACTTTGGTTTGTTTTGGTCAAAACTTGGTAATCCTTTAACTGTCAACTTATACTGAATATAATTAAAAGTCCTAGTACAATTTCACAGAAATATTGCTTTGTCAAAGTATGCACTAAGAAATATTAATTTATTTTAAGCTTAGAGACTTTCTGAATTTGATTTTTTTTTTGTGTTCAAATTAATTTAAGATTGTTCTAACATTTGAGATGTACTCGCATCACTTATTTTAGACTAATCTACAATTAATTTAATTTGTTTTAGTCGTATACTTGACGGTTGCAGATGATGGTTTTTGATTAATGATTTAGTTAACTACAATTATTATTGAATTAGTTTTACTTGATCAATCTGTGAAATAGACTGTCGTAAAAAGACATTATCAAAACTACAAAATTAAACTTTTTTTTTTCTTTGTGGTGATTTTTGCAAATTCATCCCCTTACTGATTATACATGGGATGAAAATTTGTATGAAAACGGGTGGACGTTATATTTGACATACTTCAATTTTACCAGAATACAAATTTTATTACATTCTCTTAAAAAATATTTTCATAATGATTTAATTAATTGTCAAAGAAATCCGCAAACGCCTAATTCTCTCTTATGAATAATACACGATGTATATTTAGTTGAGTTGGTTTCGGATGTTTCTTCTCAGAGTAGTCCAGCTAGGAAACACCGGCTCCATCGTTCGATTAAAATTAGAAAAAAAATGACGTGTAAAAGTGTAATTTTTTACCTATTTACAAAAATAATGTCGTTTTATCGTTTTTAAAAAGGTAATAATTTTATACACTGACTTTAATTTACTGCTCATCCTTCAGAAAAATATATAAGAAGAAAATCGAAACTAAATTGTATAGAATTCAATCATCTGCAACACGTATTCGACCAATTTTCCACAAATCGGTTTATCGACCTTGACCGTCAACCGACAGTGTTAAACTGTATTGCGCTTACTAATAATCACTGTATAAAGCTACGTCATGAATAAAGCCTGTGTAACCATACATTTTTTGACGTATAAGGTGCCGATTCTCTTGTTCACAAACTAACGTAAATTTAAGTTAATTGCATCTTTCTCTTTCCATTTAATTAAGAAAAGGACAGAAGATAAAATATTAGTTAAGTCCTGTCAAATTTAGACACTTCATAGATAATTTAGACGCGATTTTAAAACACGGCGTCTAAATATACGTCCATTTTCTTTAGGGGCCGTTTAATTTGACAGGTTTAAACTAAAATGTATCTTCTGTTCTTTTCTTTTAGAAATGGAAAAAGAAAGATGCATTTAACTTAAATTTAGTTAAGTTTGTGAACAAGAGAATCAGCACCTAAACCTGTGATAAGTTTATGCAGCGATTATTAGTATAAATAAAGTTGGTAAATAATGCGCTCACGCGTCCTCAAAGCTCGACTACCCCCGGCATGCCCAGCTGCTCGTCCGCCGACGAGGACGACCTCGACCCCGACACCAAGGCGGCGCGCGAGCGCGAGCGCCGACAGGCCAACAACGTGCGAGAGAGGTGCGGGGGGGGGTGTAGCAGTCTGTACAGGGGGGGAGTGTGTCTAAGTGGGGGAGTTTAGAGTACTACCCCACCTACCTAGCTTCAATAGTACCTGTAAATGGTTTATTTGAATAAAATAGTTTTGACTTTGAGTTAGTACAGTCTTAAAATAGGGTAGTTTTAGGTTTTGCCTTGAAAAGGGTCACTTGTAACGACTAATTAGGGGAAATAATAATAAAGCTTTATTTGTCCATTTACAATATTAGTTAATTCACGATTTGCACTGTAATTAAAAAAATACTAATTGGGGTAATTAAATGAAGTTCATGGAATGAAATGAAGTTGAATGTCCAAAAAAATAAATTTTCACTTCATTTCAAAGTTCTACGGTAAAGGGTAAATTGTCAATTAAAAAAAAGAGACACAAACACGTAGTAATTAATCTAAACCCCCCTGTACAGACGGACAACACTATTTTTTAAGGGTTTTAGTAAGTAAGTTGTCAGTTCCAAACTGAGAGAATTTGTACTTCTTCCGTAAATTGACCGAAACAAATTTAAACATAAAAATATTAGGCAATATTTGATTCTAGTTTCTTTCACTTTTTTTTCTCATTTTGGAACTTGAATCTTTCTTGGCCGTAACACAAAACCGGTCACAGTTTTGTGTTCTGGCTTAGACACATGCATATTCACTATCATAATATTTCACAACAAAATATTGTTAAATACACGCCATCCTATTTGACGTTTTTGTACCTGACATGGTAAAATTTTTACTGTAATACAGACGAAGGCATTATACATCGACACATATTTTTTTTCTGCAATATTATAATAATATGTACTTACTGAACAGTTATTATGGGATAGCCATACATTTTTTTTTTGTATGAGTGGGAAATCATGTAATGACTGCTCCCGTCCTGGGTGCGGTGGGAGGGCGTGTCAGACTCTTACTGACTAAAACCCACTCATGTTCCTTCGGTTGCCCTTTATGTTCCAGGGTCACGGTAACTATTATAAACATTCCGCAACCCCGGCAGAAATAGCCATTCATAAGTTTTCTGGTTTTATTTATTCGCTTATTACAAAATATTTCTATACCAGGTAGCCTTGAGTCACTTATGTATAGAAGTTCGTGTTTTCTTTTGTTTGAAAACCAATAATTGTCTTCAAATGGCCAACTCAGTAATATACCTGATTACCTGGTTATACCTCATTGACCTTCGTTTGTAAAACATTAAAATTTCGCCATTTACCCCATAATTTACATTCCCACATCACAAGCTAGCCGTGGTAAACATCACATCACTTATTACTTTCCTTAAGAGATCGTCACTTTGTACCATATTATTCTACATCTCAATTTCTTCAGTTACTTTAACAGGCTTCCTTTATTGTTTACCATGGTTACTTTACAAGGAAATATTTGGAAAAGATAATATATATTACTAGCTTTTGCCCGCAGATTCGCTCGCGTTAGAAAGAGACAAAAAGTAGTCTATGTTACTCTCCATCCCTTTAACTATCTCCACTTAAAAAATCACGTCAATTCGTCGCTCCGTTTTGCCGTGAAAGAAAGACAAACATACAGACAGACAGACAGACACACTTTCCCATTTATAATATTAGTATGGATGTGTGTCGGTGTAGCTATAGGCACGTGAGATATAATATATCATCTTTCTATGATTCTGACTGAAACAACGAAGAGATCATCTCCCTAGCCTTTTCCCAACTATGTTAGGGTTGGTTTCCAGTCTAACCGGATTCAGCTGGATACCAGTGTTTTACGTGAAGCGACTGACTATCAGACCTTCACACATCAACACTGAAGATTTGCTTAGACCTTGCAAAAAAATTACATTTTAAACTAATAAATAAAATGTGTTTTTTGTTCATATTTTCGGGTGCTATATTTAAAAAAAACATGAATAATAAAATCAAGATTTTTAAAAAGTTGTCCATGGTGTGTCTTTCTTGTTCTTCTTCACCATTGAACAACTATCGTTTGGAACAGGCAAATAGACCAACTGACCGACTCTGCCAATACGGTATTTGACACTATTAACCGATAAATTCAAGACATATTTTTTATAAAACCTATCTTTTTTTTAGTCCTAAGCATCGGATTTGTTTTTAATTTACTGTAAAATTGGATTTTTAATTGCTTTCAAATAAATAAATAGTTAGTCAATAGGGTTGCTAGCTTGTGACGTCACAAGCTGGTATCGGCATACAAAGTCTATTGGAGAATTGCGTTTTGACAGCTCATAAAAAGTACGTCAATTGATGATGGTGTCAAATACCGGATTCATAAGTGCCTGTAAATGCTTCAATCGAAGTTAATAATTTGACTTTATGATATCCAGATATTTCCTTCTACACTACATATATACACCTATCACGGTATATATCATATTCTGTACATAATTATACTAACATTGTATTAAAGTTTCAGCCGCTCGCCATTCTAACAGGGTCACAGTGTGTACAATTCTATTTTATACCTTATTCTCTTATAAATAAAGTTCATTTCTGTGTGGTACTCCTAGGTAGGCGAAAGGTAAGTTGTAGATTTACCTTTTCTATTAAAATAAAGTGTTATTTTTTGCAGAAATTAATTTCTAGGAAAAATATTGGTTACTTTTTTTCAGGATTTGCTGAAAAAAAATAAAGAGATACGTTGACATTATCTAGCGACCTAGATCAGTGTTTTTAAAAACAACAAAAACAAAACTAAAATTTCAAAATTTACGTACTAAATATAAGTCATTGGTGCCGATTCTCTTATTCACAAACTAACTTAAATTCAGTTTAGTGCTTCTTTCTCTTTCCATTTTATTAAGAAACGGACAGAAGATAAAATATTAGTTAAGGCCTGTCAAATTTAGACGCTCCATAGATAATATAGACGCAATTTAAAAACATGGCGTCTAAATATACGTCAAAATTCTTTAGGCGCTGTCTAATTTGACAGGATTAAACTAAATGTATCGTCTGTCCTTTTCTTTAAGAAATGGAAAGAGAAAGATGCATTTAACTTAAATTTAGTTAAGTTTGTGGACAAGAGAATCAGCACCATTATCATATAACAATGAAACTAAACATAAAATAAAATATGAATTAAAATCGACTCATTACCCTTTCTTTACCGTAGTCAGGGAAATGAAACTAAAACAAAAAAAAAAATTATTTTTTTACCTTCTACGACTAGAATTCTACATTATTCCGTAAACTCATTTGATTAAGTTTAGTATTTATAATAATTTTCAAAAATTTAATTAACTATTTACAAAAATTGCAGTACCAACGAAATACAAATTACTCAATTGGATAGTGGAAACCATTCTAAAATAAGTTGTCCGTTTCAACTTGCCAGTTGAGTATAAAAAAAACAAAGAGTAGTCAAAAATATAGATGGAGTTATAATACTAGACTCATTCGAGACACATGCATATTGCCTGCCGGGGTTGCGGAATGTTTATATAATAGTTACCGTGACCCCGGAACATAAAGGGCAACCGAAGGAACATAAGTGGGTTTTAGTCAGTAAATGTCTGACACGCCCTCCCGCCGCACACAGGATGGCATTTAATGATTTCCCACTCCCCCCAAAAAAAAACATGCATATTTCATGTTGAGTTAGCAAAATATTGACGTAACCGTTTGCTATTACCATACGTTATAAAACAGGCTTCGCGTTTGGACAACTCAAAAAGTATTATCTAATGTTTAATGGTTTCTGCTACACAATTCTGCCATCTAAGAACATTAACAAATCATCAAGTTCATCTGCTTATTAACATTCGGCTTAGGGACACGGCTTACACTTGACCAAGGCACTTGAGCTTTTAATGTGTGCACTTGACGCTAGGAAAAAAGATGTCGGTGATTACATGTTGTGATAAAATTCACCAAACATGCACTACAGCCTCCCTAGACAAGTGGCATTCTTTTTTTGTAGTGGGAAATCATCCAATGACTGCTCCCGTCCTGGGCGCGGCGGGAGGGCGTGTCAGACTTTTACTGACTAAAACCCACTCATGTTCCTTCGGTTGCCCTTTATGTTCCGAGGTCACGGTAACTATTATAAACATTCCGCAACCCCGGTAGACAAGTGGCATTGTACAATAGATTGTAGATTAGAATAGATTGTCAAATGTATAGGGTTGACATAAGCTTTCGCTAAACAGTTTGACATCTTCATACATTTGACAATCTATTCTATTCCGCTATCTATTCTACAATGCCACTTGTCTAGGGGGGCAAGACCGTAAACTCGGTCACTCCTTTCCGAGTCCCACGTCATGTAATTATAGCGTTTGACAAATCTTCTTCCATTTTGAAGATTGGGTTCGACCTCAGTAAATCAACTGATATAGAACAGTTTAGATTATTCAATCCTTTTCATTGCCAGAAATAAAACTAAAAAACAAAAGTTTTCTAAAAAAAATACAGCTTCTTGCTTAGTCATCTTGTCAAAGCCACTTTACAATCACATTATACAGATAAAGAAAATTGGTGCATTAAAGATTTTCGTTGCCTACTAAAACGGAAAACGGCTGCATTTGAACTTAAAGTAAAAGCTAAATAAACTATGAGAAAGTCAAGTGTCATGACTGACTTTAAACAGCAAGGTTGTCGTTATATGTGGACTCAACTATTATTGTGACAATTGGGTAGTTTCCACCATTAACCAATAAATGTTAGACACAATTTCTATAATAATAATGAACCGAATTTATTAGGCTGAAATTAATAGAGGTTCTATTAATTTCAGCCTAATAAATTCGGTTCATTTTCAATTTGCTATAAAATTTGATTTTTTGTTGTTTTGAAATCAATAAATAGATAGTCAACTGAGTTGTTATTTTAGTGACGTCATAATTCGCCATTGCCATACAAAATCTATAGGAGAATGGCGTTTTGACAGCTCATAAAAAGTACGTCAATTGATAATGGTGGAAACTACCGTATTGTCGGTACAGCCAATGGCAGCCGCCTCTGCCTAAGGAGGCTTAATTTACGCTACTGGATCAAGGGCTTGATTCAGAAGACAATAAATTTGCACACGGCCCACATATTTAGATGGTTTCTAAAACAAACCATATTTATAGTCCTGCAGTAACATCACCATCACACACACATAACCAAAAGCTCAAGTACCTTCGTCACAATCAAGGAACTAAGGAATAAAAGTGGAGAAAACACAGCTTAGAACTATGCTTAAGAGGGTACCGTCTCGTTCTCTTTCACCGTGCCAGAAAGAGATGCCATTTCTTCACGCAAAGCTGATGATAGAATGGATTTTACTAAACATTTACTACGCTATCGTTTTTAAGAACAAAATATTTGCAGTTTTTTTTATAACACAAAAAATACTGTTAAATATGTAGTTGTTTTACAAGCAACAAGTAATTATTCCTCATTTGTTTTAATGATTTATGTAAAAAAATCTTTCACGAATTTTACTCAAGTATAAGTTATTTTTCTGATGTTTTTATTATTATTATAGTGCGACTTCACTTAGCGTTATTAAAATATTTTGTTTATTTGAATGTTTGATGCAACGTAATATGAACCTTATGCTAAAAAAAATTTGAGTATAGTTTGTATTACCCAAGTAACGCGAGTATATTGCCAAAAATGCCAAGTGAATTAGGCACCATAAGAATATGATGAAATGGACTATAATGTTCATATCGTGTGTTCTTCATATTTATTCTAAGTTTCTTAATCCCACTAGTTATAATTACGCTAGCTGTAAGTGAATAGGGGTCGGCAGCTCGCTCGCGCGTCGCCTTCGTCGTTGGGATCTGTCAGGTTATGTGTTTTTTTATTATTTATATAGTTTATTACATTTGAGTGCTGTTTTGTAAGGGGTTGGTTGGGTACGTTGGAAATTATTGGATTATGTACCATATGTGCTGTGTGGTGAGGTCTGTTTTTGCTTAACATGTCTAGAGACGAATTTAGTGAAAAATAAATGATTTACCTACAAATTGTCAAGGTAGTGTGCTTCAGTCACAGTTTAAAAACACAAATGGCAAATGAGAAAGAAACTTTCTTAATTTTTTTTAATTTTAAACTCACATACATTCAAGTCTAAATTTTGTTTAATTTAAACACGTTTCCCTACAGCGGGAACTTCTATATCGTGTGTTCATTCATTCATTTACAATCCGAATTAATTATTTATTTCAAAATTAAGTAATTACTTTATTGGTCTCACCCTATTTGTCCTATTCGGGAATCAACCCGAGAACCCTTAGCACAACAGACAATCCGCCACCTACTGCATCAGTCCCCTGGCTGTTCCAATTATTATAAACCAACTACATTTATTCAAAAGCATGGCAAACAGCATCTTACATTTCCAACGTGTCCGACCGCTTACACATACATACGTCTCGATCTAACCGATATGTCTGGGCGTCAGTTGCTCGTCGGCCGACGAGGGCGACGACGAGGCGGATCCGCAGGCGAAGGCGATGCGAGAGAAAGAGAGGCGACAGGCCAACAACGCGAGGGAGAGGTAAGAGTGGGATGGAGTTAGAAGAAGAGGGAACTGAGTTCAGTGCGGATAGGATGCGGTTCTCCTATATACAACGTTTTTTTTGGTCTCGAAAAACCAATAACTTTTATTAAGGAAACACTGAAATCGCGAAAAAAATATCAGCTGTTTCTAACAAGATTCAAGTTTCAAATTATTTATTTAAAACATAGGTAGATAGATTACATTACGATGTTAAATATAGTTAGAGAGTGCGCTATGTTTTGCCTCGTAGGCGTACAAATGTCTATAAGGAGGTAATTATCATTATTAATCTATTTAAATTTCAACATATTATAGTAAACAATATAATAAACTAGTCATTTGTTAACAATTATTACTTTAAGACTTGACTTATCGTATCATCATTCAGAAACTGTTCTAATGTATTATAGCTCTTCATCAAAAGTAAGTTTGTAAGAGTTTTTTTTTTTAATTTTATCATAGGTAGTTTTTTAATACTATTGGGAATTTTATTGAAAACACGTGGAGCATTGCCAAAAAAGCTTTTATACATCAGGGCTGTTTTACATCTTATTGTACACAAATTATTCTGATATTGAGCTCGTATTGGAGTTTTTTTCGTATCGGATATTTTTTCAAAGAGATCTGGATTCATAACAAAAGTTCAATGCCCCCATAATGTATAAAACAGCTGATATTTTTTTCAATATTTCCAAGTTGGTTTGATAACAAAAGTTGTTGGTGTTAATGAGTAGAATCATCTGCTAGCGGGTTGTGCAAGACAAAAAATACACCTTGTATACACATCTTAGTATACTCCCCCAAGTTAAGAATTCGGTTAAGAATCAACTCCCATGGGTCATATTCTAAAATACAAACTATTACTCTAAAGTTTCATCAAAAGCCGTGCCAGAGAAACAAATCCATTCTCACAAGCATTCAGACTGAGGCTACAGTGGGCAGCGATTTGCGATGCGAATGGAAGAGCGAAACTAGATAAACATGGAATGGCTACATTATAAGCGAAAGTTTGTCGTATATTCGATTAAATTTCGCTGATACGTCGATGTAGCCGGTGCCGCGATTACAGTGATGTAGTTCCTGTCGCAGAAAGAAATCAAAGATCGCTAGTAGTATTTGATGAACGGTGAAGCCATAAACGTGAGCATCCATGTATTTGTTTCAATCGCTAATGTGTCGCAGCTCGCGTCGCAGACTAGTGTAGCCTCAGCCTTACGGTAACAATCCTACAACAGTGTTGTACAGCTTTCTCTAAGTTTAAAAAAACTCCAAGTACGAGAAGACTCGCGCAGTTTGGGTTTCGTACTTGTTTATATAGAGGAGGTTTTGATAATAGGGACCCATTAGCACACTTTGGTCGCGGAATGTTTATAATAGTTACCGTGACCCTGGAACATAAAAGGCAATCGAAGGAACATGAGTGGGTTTTAGTCAGTAAGAGTCTGACACGCCCTCCCGCCGCACCCAGGACGGGAGCAGTCATTGGATGATTTCCCACTCACCAAAAAAAAATGGCACACTTTCGGGACCGTAAATAAAGTTCTAGAAATATTTGTTTTAATTTTTAATTTTGTACAATAAACAAACTTATTTTATTTCAGGAATTCTACACACTGTGACCCAAATTTATGTTATCATGCTTGCATTTTTACCAATCTGTCTTAGGGCTGATTTTTCAATGATCAGTTAAGTTCTATCTGAGGAATAAATATGTCGGTTTGACATATTTTCTATACAAAAGCTGTCAAAACGTCAAACTTACTCTTCAGATAAAAGTTATCTGGCGATTGAAAAATGGGTCTAGGCAGACCGGCTATCGCTTAAGCAGTTTTCATTTATTAAACTAAAATGAACTTAAGTACAATAATTATAACTTTCAAAATTGCATGCTATTCAATAAGAGGCAATTTTCAAGTAAAAAGAAACGTAGCTCAAAGCTTAAATATGTAAAATTAAATAATATTGCAAGTTTCTACTTAGTTATAGTAATTAATAAATGAAAACTGCCAAACACATTGTTTTCAAATATCTGTCCTTTACCGGAGCATTGGCCTATAATGTGTCAATTCAAGATTCGTTTTCGAGAAATACGACACAATAATGTTTTACTTTAATGATTGACAAGCCACAATTTGGCAAAAATTTATAGGGGTTACACGTATCTCATAATTTTTGGATCCTTTTGTCCTTGTCACAATGTCATATATATTCCTCCTTCCAAGGTGTGTTACTTTTGGAACTTTACGCCCAGTAATAGAACTTAAAACTACAGTTACAAATGTTTATTTAATAAAATAAAAAAAAATACTTTTAAACAAACAACACTTGTCATCTGCTTGTCCGCCATCACTTAAATAATTCTCGAATCTAAATTACTGCATTAAAGGCAAAAGTTCTCGATGTGAAATTGGACCAGACCTTAAAATTGATTATTTTTTGAAATGTTCAATCAGTATTTGCCTATATTAATTGTCATAGCTGACGTTAAAATATTTCTATAAAATATCAATTTTAAGATCTACTATATATTTCTTGAAGCTTATAGAAAACTAAGCTAACTTAGGCCCGTATTAATAGACGTCACTCAATTCTGAGACGCTCTCAAGTTTTTTTGCTGTCCTTATTTTTTCCATTTAGAATGACAAGGACAGCAAGAGACTTGAGAGCGTCTCGGAGTTGAGTGACGTCTATTAATACGGGCCTTAGACTAGCTTACTAGTATAGCCGACGCAATTTTTCATCCAAAATAGTTTAATTTCTATAGGAATCTATATAAACAGCGTCAGTTATACAAGCTAAACTAAATCTAACTTACTTTAGTTCTTAAGGTCATAGCTCATTACAGCCACCCGGCAGCCACTCCGCACCGACTCGCCTTATAACAGAGGCGATCCGGTGCCGCTACGGAGTTGATATAGTGAGCGCATGCCCATACAAGTCCATATAAAGAATACTAGCCGCAAGAGGCGAGTCGGTGCGGAGTGGCTGCCGGGTGGCTGTAATGAGCTATGACTTTTAACCTGTAAATTTATTCCACATTAAACCACAAAATAGCCAAGAAATGTAACCTAACCTAACTGCTAACAGGATAAGAATACGCGACATAAACGAAGCGCTAAAGGAGCTCGGCCGCATGTGTATGACGCACCTCAAGAGCGACAAGCCGCAGACGAAGCTCGGCATCCTCAACATGGCTGTCGAGGTCATCATGACCTTGGAGCAGCAAGTCAGAGGTCAGTTTGTATAAATTGTCATGTTCAAATTTCTAGCTTCAATATGGTGTAGCCTAAAGGATTAAGCGCAGAAAACTAAGCCAGAGGCCTCTCCTCTGGCTTGGTCTGGCTTCCATTAAGAAAAGTAAGAAACATTGTCATCTACGCGTCATGTTCGGGAACGCGCGCTGTCTGTTGAAAATGATGATGTCTTATCTGCTGACGTCGTTATTATTTTGAATACTTTTACATTCTAATTAACAATTTATCACATAAAAGCACCGAGAATTATGTAACAAGTATATTACGAGAACTGAAAGGTGCAGGACGGATCGAATTGTTTAGTTGTTATTCACAGATCTTAAATTCATTCAGTTATAATAAAATATAAAAATAGTAATACAATAAATTGGTACTACATAATATAACAGAATAATAACAGTTTTAAATGATAAGAAACTTATTATATCTTGGTGCTATGTCAAGTACACTTTTCTAGGAGATGTATATTATAATAAAAGTATGTGTGTTTGTCCCCAGAGCGCAACCTGAACCCGAAGGCGGCGTGCCTGAAGCGGCGCGAGGAGGAGAAGGCGGAGGAGGCGCCCAAGCTGCTGCCCGCGCCGCTGCAGCACTACCAGCCCATGCCGGTCAGTGCGCGTCCCACTGCTTAGTGGGCGATACTTACACACGTGGTTGTGCTCGTGATAACCAACAATTTTTATTATTTATTTTATTTATTTACAAACATACAGTTATAGCCAATGATGTTATAAGTAAAAAAGTGTAGATGGGTTACCTGAACAAAATTCTACCTTCAAAAACGGCACACTGACGCACACATACATTACACGACAAAGTAGGATGACATGATTGAAGTAGTGCGAGTGAAAAAGAGATAAACGTCAAATGTCAACGCGATACTCAGTATCATGTTTGTCAACTTTTAATGTGCCACTTTTTGACTGCATATAACCTATCTACACTTTTTTACTTATAACATCATTGATTATAGCATTATTACAGAGCATTCCAATTCAATGCTTTAAGTAAGATTTTTTATTTATTTATTTATTTACAAACATACAATTATAATTATCTGAGCAAAGCCGAAATCGCGAAAGAAATATCAGCTGGTCAGTACATTAGGCAAACTTAAATGTACCGAAGAGCTGTAACTTTCGCGATGTCAGGTCACAATCACAATTTTTTTGTCGTCTCGCCTATTCTACGTTTAGGAAAAAAACCTCACGTTCATTTTGCCATATACAGGGTGTCCCACGGCTATGCCACATGGAGGGAAAGTACCTTAAATATTGTAGATAGAACATTTTACTGAAAGAAGACATTATTTAAATTTTAAAAACATTTTAAACTGCACTCATAGATATTTAAATAAATAAATAGTTGACCCGGGAATCGAACCTGTTACTTGAGAAAATTAATCAGCCTGTAGTTTTATCCTACCGATCGATAGGCTTCATCACAAGGATATTTTTTTTCTAAATAACATAGTGACAAAAATAAAAGAAAGACCATGAATTTTATCATTTTTATTACACAATTACTCAATTTTTGAAATGCTCAAAATGAGCCCCTTCACTCCCTTCTTCTTGAATACAAAGTGATGACTTTTCATTATTTCGTTCCCTGACGATTTTCTGGTCTTGTTGTGGTGGATATTTATTTATTTAAATGATGCGTACTACTCAAGTGGGTAGATTAATTAGTAATAAAGTAGTTATGATTGTCAATTGTATGTCCTTACGGCAATATAAGCTTTTAACTTTTCTGAAGAAAATTTCACATCAAATGTTAAAATTCACGGTCTTTCTTGTATTATTGACACTATGTTATTTAGCAAAAAATAATCCTTATGATGAAACCTTTCGATCGGTATGATAAAACTACAGGGTGATTATTTTTTTCTGGTGGAACAAGTTCGGTTTCCGGCCCAACCATTTAATTATTAAAATATCTATGAATGCAGTTTAAAATGTTTTTAAAATTTAAATAATGTCTTCTTTCAGTAAAATGTTCTATCTACAATATTTAAGGTACTTTCCCTCCATGTGGCATAGCCGTGGGACACCCTGTATATGGCAAAATGAACGTGGGGTTTTTTGCCTAAACGTAGAATAGGCGAGACGACAAAAAAAAAGTAATTAGTCCGTCTGAAAGATTATCAAAAAATTTTGGACACGCATTTTTTCTTTTTTCTCGTAAACGAAGAATGACGACGATACAGTGGGCCCAATTACTTAGCTTCACCTAAGTTTGGGTCCACTTTAGAGAAAAGACATTTGATTTCCCAGTATTTTTTTTTACTGATCGTCACTGAAACCTACTTGTGCAGTTTGCGTCGTTAAAAAATATATATGTTTTATTCTTTTATTATATTTATTGAATTTATTTTTTCACCAGGGCATGGGCCAGTTACCGGGCCAGCCGCCCACGGGTCCGCCGCAGCAATAGCGACGCGCCGCGCCCTAGCTACGCACTGCGATATCACAAGCGACGCCTCGTCCGCGCCTCGTCCGCGCCTCGTCCGCGCCTCGACCGCGCCTCGAGCGGCGACTGCCACGGTCTCGTACAAGGATATTATTTCTGTTAACGGTGCGTGAGTTTGCGTTTTGATAAAGAATTAAATATTTAACAATTACTTGGTTAAATGTTAGGCAGAAATACGGACTTATATTTTTATTTATTACGGTTTTTGTTGAAAAATTAATATGTATGAAAATTGTTTTTTTTTTTCTGCCTTTGAAAATATACAGGGTGATATTTTAACCTATGTGGTTAAGTTGCCTAATTGATAAAACAATGATTTTGATTGATTATTGTAAAAAAGATCTGAATCTTGCATGGAAACTAATTGTTGTACAAAAAATCAACTTATTTATTAAATTGTAGTAACTTTGAAAATAACATTCCTGTATATTTAATAATTTTAAAAATATTGTACACATTAAACAAACAAATATTTTTCTGAATTGGAGAAAATATTAATTTCTTTACCAAAACACACATTACACGCGTAAACCAAAATCGTTGCATTTTATTTTTATTTCTCTTATTATTTTTAATAAAAGCCCGTTGAACGGGAGTGGGACACTGTCTTCCCAAGGAGGGATGCCATAAGTAAAAATTTACATTTTACTTAATCGTAAGTTTATTTTTATTATAAGTACACACTTTACTAGCAGATTTTTGATGGAAATCAACGTTTTTTTAAGTGCCCAGTGACTGTTGGGTTTGGGGTGGAAAACACCAGTTTTCGAAGATTTTTTTTCTTTAAAAAAGTATTTTTTTAACACCTTTTTTCTTTCTTTTGACCATTTGCAAATGGATCTCAGGTCTTTTTCTTCAATTTCGGGTGACTTTTGATCTATTTGTAATCAATTTCTTATTAATATAGGTAATTCTTTTACACAATTTTTTACATAAATTTTACGACAATTTTAATGTCAAAGTTTTTATTTCGACATCATTCGGCAGTAGCATCACTAATCATTTTGTAACCTACCCATCGTATACTCTAGCACCGCTGGAGTCCGCCTTAACTATGGGTACGAAACACTGCCTTGTGACGTCACAACTATTACGTCATCATTGGTATTTTTCACCCCAAGCCCAGCTAAAACTCCGATCGGACGAGTTCCAAAGAATTATTTAAATAAACTAAAAAAATGGTAACTTGCAGTGCGTAGTGTATTTCGGACTCTGTAGTATATAAGTGTGTATATTATTAGAATATAGAAATAGTTTTATAAACGAAAAGTAACATCAGATGAAGGAAGTTTTTTTTATGTCTTCAACCCAAAGACATAATCCATGTAAAATATTAACTTAGAATATGTATAGGTATAAAATATGATAGGTAAAAAGAAATGAGAAAAAATTTAAGATATTTTTAATTACGAATTTGTTTTTTCTCTATGTCAACGCCATAGACACCACTTCACCGCTTTTTGCTGTGTTTAAGAAGCTAGACAATAAAACAGTTTGTTGTTTTTTTATCCTTTCTCATAAACGAGTGGTGTGTGTAGATTTTTTTTTTGTAAATTTGTAGATAAATATGATTTTTAATGAAAATGAAAGTAATTGTGCTTGAAATAATTAAACTTATGAAGAAAAATAGTACTTATTATAATATTGTAATATAAATATGATTTTTAGGGAAGTCTACAAATTTACAAAAAAGAAATATAGTGATACAAAATGGCTGCTAACTTAAGACAAGTACTTACGTGACATTTTTGTACCAAAACTCCAGTGAATGACACTCCTGTTTTTTTGACATTATGTGCGGTCAATCTACGAGCTAAACGTAGTATTATTTTTTAATACTAATAAATAATAATTTTCATTTTTTTTTTAGAATATATTCGGTAGCTATTCGCCTTGAAATCGTATTATACTTACAGTTTGTGTAAGTTTATTTTATTATATTTCTTTTTGTTTTTTTTTTAATATATTTGTCATTAGCTATATTTTCTTGAAGAATAGAAAAGAATGGAAATATGGCAAATGACATACATTTAATTCCGTTGAAAATATTCTAATGTTTTTTTTAGATTTTTGCAGGCTTGCGACTGTCGCGACTTTTAATCGCAAAATAGGAACCGATTTTTTAAACATAAAAAAATCAGAATCTGTATTTACTTTTCAAATATAGAAAAATCTAATTAAAAATGTATACAAAGCGCACAATAATCGACGGTGACTACATAATCAGATGGTGTATATGCCGTAAAAAAATTGCCACAGTCGCAAGCCCGCAAAATAAAATTACATAATTGAACACCCTGTATATATTTAATTAAAAGATTATATTTACCATTTCAGCTCAATGATTTAGATGACAAACAAACGAATTGACAAGTATAATATTTTTGGAACTAAATTATTGTTGTTATTATTATTTTTTATGACATTTTAATATTTTTTCTTTAACTGCTATGATACGTACTGTCACAGTTACTACGGTAATGAGTTAGTATAGTATTTTTAGTTGTTTTCGCAACCAGTCTGGTTTTGACGATTTTTTGAAGGAATTTAGGACATTTTCATAAAGAAATCGGTTGTACTTCAGCCAAATCCGAAAAAGATTTTTGGACGGCAAATATTTAAAAAAGTGTGGGTGTATAATAGTCACTTGGTTTATAAAAAATAATGATTCCAGGTACATTTAAATTTTGTATTAGTAAACACTAACACTATTACAAAAATCATGTATTTCCTTGTGATTTTCATAAACTGGTAATAAAATTGATTAATAGTTTGCTTTTAAATATTTTTTCATTGGATTTGGCTTAAGTATAGTTTTAATTATCAATGTCCACATAATTCACCATCCATTCCTTATAACCTGCAAAATATCAGAGTTTTACAAAAATATTGCATTTGTATTAATGTTAAAATTCGGGAGTTAACGTTATATTCAAATGCCATATTATTGTAGAATAGCTCGGCTTAAATCTATCCATTTTTAGTTGATAATCTAAATGGTACTCTGTATTATATAGGTTTAAGGTTGATTTCCCCTTGAATCATTGATGATATGAATCCTGTATATTTTGAAGAAGTTATATTGATTATAATTTTCTAAAAAATAACCATTTAATGTACTATAAAGTATTTCTTCATTATTTCTCAATATTTTTGAAAGATGTCTAAAACAGAGTTTTTTGAAAATTGTAATTTTTATGACTTTTTAAATAATAGTTGATTATTCCAAACACAATTATGCTTTAATATTGTGAAAATCAATCACTGATGTTTTTTAATGCTGGTCATACATATTTGTCGAGATTCTTTAATTCTTGGCAACACATAATTTTTAAGCCACTATTTTTACTTAAAATTAATCAAATGACATTTTCTTCTTTATTGCGTAATGTTTTCAAATATTTAAAAATGGTTTATTACCGAATGTTACTCTAAAATATTTTGTATCTGGCTCTAAAAAATTTGCGTGCGAACTGTTGTCAATACAATAAATATAATTTTATTTAAATACAGCTGTTGTGAAGCCAGCATATTGAAGAGGTGTGTATATAACTTAGTTTTATTTAAAGACTAGCTTCTGCCCGCGGCTTCGCTCGCGTTAGAAAGAGACAAAAAGTAGCCTATGTTACTCTCCATCCCTTCAACTATCTCCACTTAAAAAATCACGTCAATCCGTCGCTCCGTTTTGCCGTGAAAGAAAGACAAACACACAGACAGACAAACAGACAGACACACTTTCCCATTTATAATATTAGTATGGATATACATACTTACAATTTCGATCTCTTATTGTTGTGTAAGGTGTACCAAATCTCGATAAAGTATGATTTTATAGTAATTATCCAGAATCACAACGGCCAAAATCAAGACAATTCCGAAGCCTAATTTATTTTAGTGAAGAGTTGTGGTTAATTTAGATTTTTAGCTCTCAGATTTAAAAATTCAATATGGCGTGTGACGCCATAGTACAACACTCGTTCAGTCTCAACAAAGGCATATTACCTACTTAATTATTTTAATGTCAAAACTAAGTTATATACAATTTACTCATCAATAAAATTAAAACTCACGAAATTGACTTGTTGCAAACTGACGCAAATGATCTTAACATGTTCAAAATATCTTTTTAGTATTCTACCCTTAGTTGTAAGCCTATCGCACCTTTTAGTTTAGTTTAGTTGATTCCTCTTCCATTTAGCGATAATTAAGTTTTTTTTATTATTAATTATCTATAATTTGTTGTCTGTGCGTACTATGTAGGTCTATTTTAAGATTTTTTTTATATGTACGCATTTGCCTTGTAATTTATTAGCAATTGATGCTCAGTACCCTATGAATGGTTAAATTAGACACTGGTCATACTACCCTGGAGATTGTGTACGAAAAGAGGCTTTTTGTTATTATTTTTTTGTTTTTGTCAATGGCAACCCAGCAGCCTATGTAACATAGAGCATTTGTGTTTCTTTTCCTGTTCAAATGCATAGATTAAAATATAACTACAAGAAAGGTCTAATTATAAAAATGAATAATATTAATTAAATATAAATGTGCCATTCATTTTGCTAATTTTGTGTTTTATTTTACCTTTGTGTCGATATTTTTACTCTACAGATGATATCAATTACAACATAACATAAATTATTAGCGGTGTTGTCATCTACTATTAAAATCCTTGTCCCAGAGTTTGTAATAAAACTCTAGAGAAACGGCTGTATGAATGATCAGATATTTCTATACATAATTTAAAATACTTCAAATCCGTTTCATAGTTCAAAAGGCAGGACATCGGGAACTAACTTGCTTAATTCTATACTATGCAAAGAAGATAAGATTATTTAACAGATATTCTTTCGATCTAATGTTTTGACATTTGACGTATCTATCTTGCCCTAGTAATTCCTGGCTAAAGTGACAGATGGCGGCAGGAGATACCACCCACCCGTTTCATCTCTGCTACTTATGACAGCCTGGTACTTTTTGGCGATGTGAATCGAAGTTACGGGGGTAGACTAATTTTTTTTTGATGTTTGACGTAACTATCTCTGTTACCCTAGTAATTCATTGCTAAAGTGACAGATGGCGGCAGGAGATACCGCCCGATTGATCTCTATGCTTCTTATGAGTGCCTGGTACTTGCTAGCAGCATCAATTGACCTTACGGGATTTGACATTTGAAGTATGTGTTACCCTTGTAATTTCATCATAGCTAAAGTGACAGACGATGGCACGCGAAATCTGTTGTCATCTTGCTACTTATGAATGCCAGCAGTGTCAATTGCGGAGGCTAATTGCTTTTTGATACTTGACGTATCTGTTACCCTAGTAATTCACGGCTAAGGTCACAGACGACGGCAGGAGATACCACGCGAAACCTGTTGACATCTCCTTGCTACTTATGAGTGCCTGGTACTAGCTGGCGATATGAGTCAACGTTACGGTGGTAGGCACAAATCTTTTTGACATTCGACGTATCTCTGTGGCTTAAGTGGCAGATGTTAGCAGGCGATACGGCCCGTTGACATCTCCTTCTTATTTATGAGCGCCTGGTACTTGCTTGAGGTATGAATTAACGTTACGGGGTAAAAATCTTGTATGACATTTAATTCAGAAGTCTCTGTCACCCTAGTAATTCATGGCTAAAGTGACAGACGACGGCACGCGAGCTGTTGACATCTCCTTGCTACTTATGAGTGCCTGGTACTTGAACTGACGTTACGGGGTAGGCAAAAATCTTTTCGACATAAAATATGACTCATTATTATAGGTACCCTAATTTTTGTCAAAGGCAGACGATACGATACCATCCTTTAGTTACTTTCTGTTAATTATGCGTGCCTGGTACTTGTAGTGTAGCCGGTTTCAATATAAATTACAGGGGTAAGCAGCAGGTCCACTAAGCTTTAAAAATAAAAAAACTGCCGCCCCTGTAATTAATAAGATCACGACTGCAGCAAAGAACAGTAGGTAACTTTAATACGGCTGAACTGATTTTGATAAAATATGTCTGAAAACCATCGCACAGTCACACATAGCGGGCAAACTTATAAAACCTCTTTTTTGTGTTGGGGGTAAAAACTTGACTGATGATTTAATAAAACAAAACAAGTAATTAAAATAGTGTTTATTTATTTAAGTTTCGCTCCGTTACAAGAAATTGAGCAAATACAGCATACAGTGATAATCTTATTGGCTTTTATAGCCACACTGATATAACATTAACATACAAATGTACATATTGTATGTTCGTTTACAGTTGATAACTCCACACTTTCACAGTAGTTATATTGATGTTTTTATTAAAATATCGTCATTACTAGACCCGAAGGGGTCAATGTATCAAAAATCAATATATGTATACCTTATTTACATATCCATGAAAGTCGAATGTGGTGCGATACGGATGAATAGTAAAACTGAAGAGATTTATGTTAGTTAAACGCGCTTATCTCTGGAACCACTGGTCCAATATGCATAGTCCTTTTGCGTTATATACTTTGTATATAACGCAATACAACATAACACCACGCTACGACCCACGGAAGCAGAGCAGTAACCCAAAGAGCAAACTGAACACAGACTTAAAATTTACTAGGTATTTAAAATCATTACATTGATACGAACAAAACTAGATATGAACACAAAACAATACTCTACTCGACTTATATGCATAATAAATACTAGGAAAAACTTGCAGAAAATTAGATATAATTTTAAACGCACCACAAACGAATTCAACATATCCACATATTGTTCTACACAAGACATAGTAATCATACATCCACGTTGCCCAGTCTCTTGCCCAATTATCGCCTGTCTGTCTTGCCCACGCCTCGTTTGCCCGCGAACAGATGTTTGGGCATCTTGGTGCCAATAAACCTGTCGGCTTCTCCTTTGAGACCCATGCGTTTGGTCTTCTTCGCGATAGCGACGTGGGCCATTTTCTTCGCTTTTTGCTGCATCTGTGACGAGAAAACAAAATTATGAGAAAATCGGGAAAAAATATACTAGAATTACGAGATCAATTCATTAGGAGACTCCATCGTCATTGAATATTTCAGTGGAAGATTATTTCTAACTAGACTATTAAGTACTTGCAGAGATCCAAAAAAAAATGCTTTATTTATGTTATAGACAATTACATATTTTATATACTTCTGCCAAACTGCACAGCAGTTTGTTGGCAGACGTAGCTCCCGTGATACAGATTATTGCAAACATTGTCATTACACATAAATAGGTACTTATAATATTCAATCCAATTCAAGTTGTTACAAATAGTATTATTTCAATTAAATTTTATGCAATTTAGTTCGATTCAGTTTACTCTAATAACAACTTGGTGACCGATATATAAATTATTCCCATCTGAAAAACTAATTATTATGTTAATAGACAACTTTTCTAAAGATTTTTTATTTTTTTATAATCAGACAAAACGCTAATTAACGTGTTTAACAGATTGAAAACAATATTTTGATTTTGAAGCAACTTGATATTCAATAGGCGAGACGACGAAAAAAAAGTAATTAGTCCGTCATTGAGATTTTTAAAAAATTAGGGACACGTACTTTTTCTTTTTTCTCGTAAACGAAAAATGACGTGCGTGTGTTGTGCGTGACGTCACGATCAGATACAATTTTTGCATTACAGTGGCGTCAAAAGCCCCCACTGTGCCCCCACTCCAGAACTTTGTTGCTCTTTTTCTTTGTATTTTTTTATTATTTTGATGAAGCAAAAAATACGTGTCCCGTATTTTTGGCCGATCTACAAGATGGACTAAACAGAATGCCATTTTTTTATTTTGTCGTCATCCCTATTATAGAGTTCATAAAATTTATAGATTGAAGTTGGAAAAAAGAGATTGTCTTTGCCATGGGTAATGCGCGTCAGAGACAAGCTCTGCGCGCGACCTTATGACAAACATTTCTGTAGGCCGCGCTTTGACTGACGAACTACATCGTGTTGAGCTCAGCTTCGAACGGGCAAATATTAATTATGTAGTATTTTTGAGAAGGATATTAAGCGCCTTACTAATAAACGCTGCACAAAGTTATGACAGGTTTATACGTCAAAAAATGTATGGTTACACAGGCTTTATTCATTGCATAACTTTACACAGTGATTATTAGTAAGGGCATAAGTATTTGGGGATTTTTTTCCATTTAATTAAAATTTAGACTTCTATTTAATTGTTAATAAGAAAGCACAACAGCATTTTTTATACAAGGTGTATTCTTGGTCTTGCACAACTCGCTAGGAGATGATTCTACTCATAAAAACAAACAACTTTTATTATTGAACCAACTCTGAAATCACGAAATTTCAGCTGTTTCTAACAAAAGTTCAACGCCAGCGCTGTGGTTTTTTTTTTTTTTAAATCGCAACATTAGCTGAGATAAGGACCGTTTTTGGCCTCGCACAGGGTTTTTTTTTTATTTATAAATTTATGTTTTTTGTTTGTGTTATTTTTCTTTCCTGTGTGTGTCCAAAATAAATGTTTTTTTTTTCTTTCTTTTTCTTTCTATTCTAATGCCCTCCCGACCATAATGTATGAGGGGATGTGCAAGACCAAAAATACACCTAGTATTGGTAACCTTTTATTTTCGACTTTTACAACCTGACTTAATAGGTACGGGGCCTAATAATAGGTTATCACTCATAGAACTTTCGAACGTTCATAGTCCTGACAATTTGTCTTTATTTTAATTGGCTTTATTTTACATATAGATTCATTTTACTCGAGATATTAGCAGTAAGGTTTCCTAGAAGCAATAAAAAGAAAAGACTCACGAGAGCGCCCCCCACGCCGGCGGTGTCCCTGGCGGGGCGGCTGACGGAGCGCCCGCGCTCGTCGGCGCGCGCGCGCTTGGCCGCGGGGGCTCCGGGGGCGGAGGCCGAGCGCGAGCGGGAGCGAGAGCGCGTGAAGTGGGCTTCTTTTGTCTCTGACATGTCCACGCCTGGAGGGAGAACATTTGTTAAAAGGGAAAAATCCAGATCAGCAAAAATGCCTGACGACTACGTTGCCTGACGCTGGTTTTCAACTGAACGGTTGAAAAAGAGTTGTTCAGTTACAAATAAAATGACTTTTTTATATTAAAAAGCTTAATTTATGTCCCACTGCTGTAAACATCCCTATCCCGCGTAATCTCTGGCCACGATAGCCACAAACATGACAATCGTGTACGTTCACCGCGGTCGGGCTTTATAGCGATTTCCTCCTGGTAGTGTCCGACCGAAGCTTCGGCTTCGGCTTCGGCTTCGGCCACCTTCGGCCAAAAAAACCATCTTCGGCGAAACCTTCGGCTTCGGCCCAAAACCCGGCCGAAGCCGAAGGTTTAGCCGAAGGTCCGAGCAACCGTCGAGATTGAACGAACTGTTACGAAAGACAGAGTGAGAGAGCGACGGACCGGTCGTATTGACCAACTAACCTAAATTTAAGTTAAATGCATATTTCTCTTTCCATTTCTTAAAGAAAAGAAAAAAAAAACTATAAAAATCTCCTATTTTATGCGCATGCCACACCGCCAGCTAGCGGGCGGGCAGGCTAAGCGAGCGAACATCGTTTCACCTCTTTACATACTTCACACCGCGAGCTACCGACTAACCTTACGAGTTAAGCTAACGAAATATCCGACGATTCCAGCGAAGCTACTAACTAGTTCACCTCGTTGGCGCTGCCGCGCTTCGCTAGCTTAGCTCGCCCGGCTCGTTCGCCCGTCCTCCCCGTTTGGAGTCGACAATAGACTATTCGACGCTCGTCTTTCAGATAGAGCGCTAGCTTCGCCCGCTTAGCCCGCTACGCAAGCTCCGCCCGTCGCTCGTCTGTCCGTAGTTTTCGGTGTGAACCCCGTAGTTTAGCTCGCCAATATTTCGCATAGTTTGTATAGTTTCCTTCGTTCGCTTCGCCCGCCCGCCCGCTAGCTGGCGGTGTGGCCTACGCTTCAAACCCTAAAAATCTGGCTCATATTCAATTTACCGCAAAATTAGATTTTGAGATACTTTGCAATCAATAAATAGACAATTATGCTGTTTACTTTGTGACATAAGGTGTTTTGCCATTCAAAATCGATGGGAGAATATTGTTTTGAAAACTCATAAAAAGTATCTACGTCAATTGATGGTAAAATACCGTATTTATTTATTTAGAGCATGGAAAACCTACAGCTAAATACATCTAGAATAATAATAGAATAGTAACTGGTAAGCCAATAACAGGTTCTCGCTTATAGAAATAGAGTGTTTTGCCATTCAAAATCGATGGGAGAATATTGTTTTGAAAACTCATAAAAAGTATCTACGTCAATTGATGGTAAAATACCGTATTGTAGCTTGTATACAATATTGAACAAAATTAATCACTGAGGGATTACAAACCTTCGGCTTCGGCTTCGGCTTCGGCCGAAGGTTGTGGTGATTGCCGATTAATCGGCTTCGGCTTCGGCTTCGGCCAAAGGTAAAGTTCGCCGTAAGACCGTTGCGTGACCCTCACAGTCAAAATTCAAAATTCAAGACATATATTTCACTTAGACCATTTATAGGCACTTATGAATAGTCAAAGAGTCGGTCGGTCAGTCAGAAAAGTGACGCTAATTGCCTGTTCCAAAACGTAGATCTCTATGGAGAAGAACACAGTACAAAGTTGTGGGACCATTTGGCCATGTTTACGTAGTATACTAGTACTAGGTGTATTTTTGGTCTTGCACAACACGCTAGGGGATGATTCTACTCATGAAAACGAACAACTTTTATTATAAAACCTACTCTGAAATCGCGAAACAAATATCAGCTGTTCCTAACAAAAGTTCAATGCTCTCCCGACCCTACAGCTGATATTTTTTTCGAGATTTCAGAGTTGATTCCATAATAAAAGTTGTTTGTGTTCATGGGTAGAATCATCTCCTAGCGGGTTGTGCAGGACCAAAAATACACCTAGTACTCGTATAATGAAGTTTTATGACTGTATGTATTGTTGAGATTTTTAAACATAGGAAAACGAATAGCACTAACCCTATTTTGTGAAATGCAATAAGAAATTAAGTATTGAATTTTTAAATAGACGTTTCTCAGATGCATGATCCGCAATGGAACTCCCGTCAAGTATGACATAAAATTTAAAAAAAAAAACTCAACTATTCCTTAAAAATCATATGAAACTGATTTCTTTATCAGTATACAATTAAAATCCCACCAAAAACATTTCATGTTAAATGTCGCCAAGACAACCACATAAGGTTTGTCCTGTGAAAAATATATCAGATCTCATGTAGAGCCAAGCTTCTGAATCTACACGACCTAAATATACCGACCTTAACATCACAAACTCTACATATCAGTAAAAATGTATGGCTTCGCCGTTTCGCTACCGTCGTTGTGGAGGTGATGAGAATATTTAGTTTCTGAAGTAAGTAACGAAACAGCCAAGCCATACATTTTTACTGATATGTAGAATTTGTGATGTTTTTTTTTCTTTTTGGTGAGTGGGAAATCATCCAATGACTGCTCCCGTCCTGGGTGCGGCGGGAGGGCGTGTCAGACTCTTACTGACTAAAACCCACTCATGTTCCTTCGATTGCCCTTTATGTTCCAGGGTCACGGTAACCACTATAAACATTCCGCAACGAATTTGTGATGTTAAGGTCGGTATATTTAGGTCGTGTAGATTCAGAAGATTGGCTCTACATGAGATCTGATATATTTTTCACAGGACAAACCTTATGTGGTTGTCTTGGCGACATTTAACATGAAATGTTTTTAGTGGGATTTCAGTTCTTTTTGTAAGTTGCAAGGCAGTCTTTTTGGTGTTTATTTTTTTCTTCTTTTTTTGGGGTGTATTTCTGGTACATCAGCAGTGCCGGTTTTCATAGCCCATTCTCTATCTTTGCATTTTTACTCAGATGATTTTTACTTGTTTCCTCAAAAAACTTGCAACCCCCCATTTTAGGAGATGGAGGGCGAAAGTTATAAGTTTATGAGTTTTTGTTGGTTGTATACTAAACTCAGACTACATACCAAATTTCAGCATTCTAGCACTTCAGGAAGTAGCTAAACATTTTGATGATCATCAGTGTGTCAGTGTGTCAGTGAGTCAGTGACGAAATCGGTGTATTTTAGATATCAATAAAATCTAAAGTATTAGAGCTATTCAATTGAGACTTCGTATGTTTAATGAGTCTATTATTGACATCACATCTTGTGAATATGAAGTGTCTGGTACATCGGAAACCAACTCTATGAGGATTCAAAAAAACGGCGAAACACTTCGAGAAAAGGTAGGTAGTGCCCCTGCGCTTCGCTTGCTTGTCTTGGCCGGGGGCACGACCGTGCCCCCCGATTAAGTGCCATAACGAAAACGCCATGCGTATTATACCTACAGTCCAACAGTTGATTAAACAGACAGATTCATTTATTAAACTGTTAATATTATAATTATGTCTTTGCCATGGGTAATGCGCGTCAGAGACAAGCTCTGCGCGCGACCTTATGACAAACATTTCTGTAGGCCGCGCTTTGACTGACGAACTACATCGTGTTGAGCTCAGCTTCGAACGGGCCAATATAATTTATTATACAATGTGTAACTGAATTAATGCACTTTGAGAAAATAGTTCGTTCAGAATTGTTTACTGAATCGATTTTTGTAATTCTTAATATAGGTAATATTTTATCCCAAAAATAATTAAAACTACGTAAACTGCTGTCACACTTCCGCTGTACAGTCAAAACAAACTAAAATGGATGAAATACCTACTACGCTAGACCCTTATGCAAGTGCGACTGTGTGCATGCGTAGATTTGTAATGTGACTATAATTTTCTCCCACAATCTGTACAACTAATTTATGAAAAAAACAGTGTTTTAAACAAATTAATAAAAAATCAGTGTATGTATTACTAGCTTTTGCCCGCGGCTTCGCTCGCGTTAGAAAGAGACAAAAAGTAGCCTATGTTACTCTCCATCCCTTCAACTATCTCCACTTAAAAAATCACGTCAATCCGTCGCTCCGTTTTGCCGTGAAAGAAAGACAAACAGACAGACAGACAGACAGACAGACAGACAGACACACTTTCCCATTTATAATATTAGTATTAGTATGGATGATTATAACATAATATTCTAATTGGGGTGTCTGGTGGTGTGCGTTTATTCCGGGACATGTTGTATAAGGTGACTGGTAATTAGGGTACGATACTTACCCACGTGATTGTGCTCATGATAACAACAAAGACAATCACTACGATGACGATAAAAACAACAATGGTATTGTCGATAAAAGCGAAATAATAAATGCTACACTGACCGAGTTTTTCCATCTCGTCCCTGAGTTTCCCTGTGGAGCGGTCCTTGGCTCGCGCGCGAGTGTTGCGCGGCATCACGGGCTTCGTCGACTGCTTCACCAGCCGCGACTCGTCCTTCAGGATCGCCTTCTTGTTGCTGGAATCAAAATATAAATATATTACAACAAACAAACACAATGGTGCTGATTCCCTTGGTCACAAACTAGACTAATTTTAAGTTTAATGCATCTTTCTCTTTCCATTTCGTAAAGAAAAGGACAGAAGATACAATTTAGTTTAATCCTGTCAAATTAGACATCGCCGGAAGAAAACTGACGTATATTTAGACGCCATGTTTTTAAAACGCGTCTAAATTATCTATGGAGTGTCTAAATTTGACAGGACTTAACTAACATTTTATCTTCTGTCCTTTTCTTAATTAAATGGAAAGAGAAAGATTTATTTATTTATTTATTTATTTTCCAACTTACAAGATGCACTTAACTTAAATTTACGTTAGTTTGTGAACAAGAGAATCGGCACCATTATATGACAAATAATAAAGCCGAATGCTTAATATAGGTCAGCTAATCAATTAGTATGTTAATATACGGTATTCTACACCATCATCAATTGATAATAATAAGTGTCTCACTTCACATAAAGTTTAGCTCAAGGGGCCTCTGCGAGTTGGCTTCGACCCCTCGTACGCCTTCCAAAAGTCCAGGACCCCTGGGTCCCGAGATATGTAACGCATATAAAATAATAATAATAATAATAATTTATTTGACGCAAAACATAGGTTACATACAAATATACTGAATAATTTACAATTTTCATAATTATGTAATGAATGAAGGCAACAACTTTTTGTGATATAAAAACGCGATTCTCCCATAGATTTTGTATGGAAATGTCACCTTATGACGTCACTAATGTTTCGCTAACACATTTGACTAACTATTTATTGACTTCAAAGCAACAAAAAATTAATCAGATTTTTTAGGCTAAAATTAAGACAAGTTTTAAAGGAATTATCTGTTATATTTATTAGTAAATGATGTAAAATTCCCAATTAGTAAGGTTAATTTGCATAAACTTTGACGTCACACCAAGCGTGCCAAAATGGAGCGCGATTGAAGGCTAATTTTAATTACTTTTTTAACATTTCAAATTACTTTATTGATGTCAAATATTGTTCAAGTGCTTTATAGCGATATCAACTAACAAAAACCCACCAAAAACGTTTCATGAGTAAAAATGTATGGTTTCTAAAGTAAGTACTTAACGAAACAGCCAAGCCATACATTTTTACTGCTATGTAGAATTTGTGAAGTTAGGGTCGGTAGAGTTAGGCCGTGTAGATTCAGAAGCTTGGAAAGCTTCACATCGGAAACCAACTCTATGACGGTTAAAGAAAACGACGAAACACTTCAAGAAAAGGTAGGTAGTGCCCTTGCGCTTCGCTTGGCTCCTCTTGGCAAAAATTTTATTATCAAGAATTACCGTTAATTTATTACAGTGTGTAGTACCAAAACGAAAAAATTCTTTTACATTCTAAGCTCAATTTAAAAATAATACACATAATTATATTTATGTGGAGCAGATTTGCATAGATCAATAATGGGGTATTTTACATAATTAGTAAAATATACCTCCTAATTTAAGCCCTAAATATTTTATAATATTTGATTTTTAGATGTTTTGTCATCAATAAAAAGTTAGACAATAGGGAATCTTCCCTATTGTCTAACTTTTTATTGATGGCAAACATAGTATTTATTGAAAATTTAAAATTAAAATGTTAAAAAAATGTAAATGAAGGGCCTCTGCAACTTTTTTTTTGCCTATGTTTATTTTTATCAATAAAATATGAATTTAAAATTACATGAAATGAAACGTAATTTAAAACACCAATCAGCGTTAAGCGACTGGAATGACGTCACTGGCACGTTCCAAAACGTGCGAGGAATTCACTCGAAAATTAAAAAGAGGTTATAGTACGAATTTTAAAATCGAGTCAGAAAAATGACATTTCCAGTGTTGCAGGTTTTTAGTTCCAAATAAATAGTGATGTGATACAATCGAGTTTTTACAATGAAATCTTTACAATTAAAAAATTTAAAAAAATCTCGATTAACGAGATTTTTTTAAATTCAATATCAAATTGCCTTTGATTATATAAAAAAATATTAGATGTAATTTACGGTTATTAAATAGAAGACATACCGGTAGGTAATTTAATATTACATAAAACACTGTTATATTATTTGTTTTTGGTAAGGTCTATATTTCTAAAATTGTTTTATTTAAGATGGTATGTATTCAATATTTACAATAATAAAACGCTTTGGTATCTAATAAAACAAAGCATGGCTAAATATTTAGATGTCTGCGATTGCTACTTTATCGTCATCGTAGCAATAAGTGCATTAGAACAATCAGCGAGCGATTAGCAATCGATTCATACATAATACGATTTTTTTGACGTTAAGCGATTAATCGCGCGATCACTGCGCAAATATTGCTGATTGCTGTTTCATAGTTAATAAGCCAGCGAAACGCTTTAGAGTAACTTTCGCGCTACTCCGTGTAATTCTTACCCTGTTTGGAACGCACCCCCGCAGTTAGTTGTCAAAGTAAAGAGAAATAGTATTGTAGGAATAAAATTAGCTTTAGTTTTCTAAAGCTTTTGCGCGAATTTGCTTTTGCAAATTCGCGCAGTCTTCTAATGACTCTTTAATTATGATTTTGAAGGCATGCAATTTTCTTCGACTGTAGTACTTTTTTTTTTGAACTTTTCTTAGTGTTGTTCACTAATGGTCTAATCAACTGAAATAACACACCTTCGATATGCTTGAAGCCTCTGTCTGCCATGATACAAGGTCCAGCCAGGAGGTAAAGATTCCATAAATCCAGATTCTTCAAATTTTTAAAATCAGAAGTTCAGCCACTAAAACTATCTGATACAAAGGAGAATGACCAAATTAGTATGGGCACTGGACCAAAAGAAAAATTGCTGCCCCCAGGGCTGACTTTTTGTTGGTGGGTTAATACTGTTGGACTAACTATGTGTGCAAATGCGAATCAAATTCCAACCCACAGTTACAGAGTAATTCGACGTTATATAATACTGCAACAATACACTTTCGCTTGCACCAATTTTTTTTGTATATTATTTCTGCTTGTTAAAAATGTTATTATAAGGATTCACTAAATAAATACATGAATAATGAATTAAAAAAACGACATAGTTATGTAATAATTGTTTATTTTCGAACAATTTATTTTAAATGTTATTCATGACTCACTATTCTGCACAGATGGTAATATAGAATGAGTATTAAAAATCATTGTCATCTTTTACAATACTGTCTAAAAACTGTGGTGGATGGTCAATATTTTCGTACCGCGCATATGCCAAAAACATTACTATAGACTCATGTAGAGCACATGTGCCCAAAGTACGTCTGCCACTCTTACACGAACAATAATAATGATTTAAAGCCTCCAACCCAAGGTGGTCTGAGTTTACAAGTATATGTATGATAAAGCCGGAAGTTATTACCAGTTATATTATAATTATTTAAAAGATTATTCAAACCATCATTCTCTGTACACTTCTATTTTATATACGCCATTACGAGCGTGTTCACTATAATAACTCCTGGCTAATTTTATTTGGTACGTTCCTAACGCAAACATAACAAGTTCTTTCTCAGACAACCCTGGAGATTTTCTTACATCAGGTAACTCGGCAGACATACTTGAAACGGAATCCGCCGGCTATTAAGATTATAGTCAATGACATACTGTGCGAGACAGTTTTCAATATTGACACTATTATTAATTCTCTCCATAAAACCAGAAGCATTAACATTATCAGTGATTGGGTCGTGGAAAGCATTGAGAAGGTGGCTCTATCGCCTTCTCGCTCACACAACTATTGAGCAATGTACAAAGAAAGCAAACTCGCGTTTAAGCTAATTATCTGCGATGGGAAAAGGTCACCTACCTGTGTAAAAAAGTAAAATATGCAACTTTTTCATAAAATCACATTTTAGGTTATATTTATGTTTCTGTGGGACAGATTTTTTCGGTTCCATAGAATAAAATGTTGCATTTGAACTCTTCTTTCAAATGAGCTATGTGACAAATCTGGGGGCAGACTTTGACTTTTTTTACCGATTTTTGGTCCAATTTGGTCATTCTCCTTTGTAACCCCGTCTGGTGTTGGAGATATCAACATGAGTCAACATGCTTTTTTGCATAAAAAAGCATTGCGTACATGCTTTCATGCGGTATTATTATAACCACGAGATGTTGATTGATAGTTTATTTTCAAATTTTAGCAATAAAAGTATCTGGAATGGCGAAAAATAATAAAAAGTTATAAAAATTAGAGAAGAACAATACAACCAGAGATACAGTGTCACTGCAGTGACGTCATCGGAACTATTGGTCCGTTTTCGCGCGGAAGTTTAAACTGTCAATTTAAAACCCCTTTTTAGGGTTCCGTAGTCAACTAGGAACCCTTATAGTTTCGCCATGTCTGTCTGTCCAAGTTCAAGTTCAAGTTCAAGTTCGGTCACGCCGACAAAGTGGTAAAATAAAAATTGGGAAAAAATGTTTTATTAGGGTAGCCCCCCCTATATGTAAAGAGGGAAGTGATTTTTTTTTTAATTTCAACCCTGCAAAAAATGAATAGGCGCTTACTGAAATAATTTTTTGATAATGTCAATAATTTCGGAAATAATCGCTCCAAAAGGAAAAATAAAATCGTCCCCCCCCCCCCCCCCTCTAACTTTTGACCCGTAGATTTCAAAAATATGAAAAAAATCTGGAAAGCAGAACTTTATAAGGATTTTCTAGGAAAATTATTTTGAACTTGATAGAAAAAACAGTTTTTGTACAAAAAAGACAAAAAGGTTTGTACAACATAATTTCTGCGTACTTAGTATGTCAACGTAAGCACAGCACCAAAAGCCTTTTTTTAAACTTATAAGTGGGAACACTTACTGTGACGGACGGGAAACTACGGAACCCTACATTGAGCGTGGCCCGACACGCTCTTGGCCGGTTTTTTTTTTACAATAAATTACAACATTTTAACTTTTTAATATATTAGTGGTCTATTTTACATGGAATTCTTTAAAATCAAAACAAAAATAAAAATATTGCATCTTCCCTATTGAGTTGCTTACTCAGTGACGTCATAAGGTAACATTGCCATACAAAATCTATGGGAGAATCGCGTTTCGGTTAAGTCAACTCGTGTTTTTGGTTATAAAAACACGTGTATGATCTCCATACTATAATTAATAACCGCACATTGTCACTAAAACCGAAAAATATTATTTCCAAACTGGACATTGGCAGGAATCACCGAAAACTCGGTGGATCGCCTTAATTAATATAACAAATTTATTGATTGATCGTATTTTGACAGCTCATACAAAGTACGTCAATTGATGATGGTGTATAATACCGTATTGTGGGATGGCTCAATTAGCTCAACTAAGTCCAGTTGGTCCAGATTTATTATTTAAAATATAAAATAAAGAATAAAAATTGTTTTTGCCATGGGTAATGCGCATCAGAGACAAGCTCAGCGCGCGACCTTATGACAAACATTTCTGTAGGCCGCGCTTTGACTGACGAACTACATCATGTCGAGCTCAGCTTCGAACGGGCCAATAAACACCTATTTCATCATCTCCCTAGCCTTTTTCCAACTATGTTGGGGTCGGCTTCCAGTCTAACCGGCGGGGTTATTACCTATGAAACAGCAATCAGCAATATTTGCGCAGTGATTGCGCGATCACCGCGCGATCGTCAAAAAAAATCGTATTATGTATGAACCGATTGCTAATCGCTCGCTGATTGTTCTAATGCACTTATTGCTACGATGACGATAAAGTAGCAATCGCTGGAACTAATTAAATATCACCTTTAACAAAAAACACTTAACTTTGCTCTTAAAAACCATACTAAATACGAAACCACCAAACGAAAAATGCATATTTTAGTTAACTGATTGCTCCACAGAGGCAGCACTATCGCTAGATTGCTATTTGACGTGACGTATTTTTAATTGACGTTTGAGCAGCAAATTTTGCTAAATTATCGCGATCGCTCGGCTATTGCAAGATACGTAATCCCGGTGCCGATTCAGCTGGATACCAGTGTTTTACGTATAGCAACAACACCTAGGTAACTCAGACAGCACATCAAGTTACCCATCATTCTCATCATCTCTCTAGCCTATTCCCAACTATGTTGGGGTTGGCTTCCAGCCTAACCGGATTCAGCTGGATACCAGTGTTTTACGTGAAGCGACTGCTTATCAGACCTACACAACCCAGTAACTAAATAACATCACAATGTGTGCTTCTCTCATCAAGAGATCCCTTCAGTTTACCTTCATGGTCCTCGCATATTTTGACCAATACAATATTGTATGGACTTTAAAAGAGACTTTGACCTCTGAGTTTGTTTCGGATGTTTCTTCTCAGAGTACTCCAGCTAGGAAACACCGGCTCCATCGTTCGATAAATAAAAAGGAAAAAAAAATGACGTGTAAAAGTGTAATTTATTACCTATTTACAAAAATAAGTCATATTTTATTCATATTTTATTTTATTTTTATTCATCACACCCTATGATTAGTTTGATTGTCAAACTTTCTGGCTTTTGACTACCTGTAACAACTGTCACAGATCTTCAAATGACAACCGGGACAAACAGCCGGCTGGAGAGATGATGATGATGGTATCCATACTAATATTATAAATGGGAAAGTGTGTCTGTCTGTATGTTTGTCTTTCTTTCACGGCAAAACGGAGCGACGTATTGACGTGATTTTTTAAGTGGAGATAGTTGAAGGGATGGAGAGTAACATAGGCTACTTTTTGTCTCTTTCTAACGCGAGCGAAGCCGCGGGCAAAAACTAGTTTTTCATAAACAAAGGATAAGGTATATAATATTTTGTATTAATGCTAGAATATGGAGTATGCTGTTGATCTGAATAAATATTTAACAAGCTGTGCCCACGCTTTCGCTCACGTGACCCCAATACGTGTTGTTTAGTTAGGACATACCGTATCTGTCTCGCGAGCTCTCTGATCTCCTTCATGGTGTCGTCGAGCTCTATCTTGGGCACGGCGTACATGCCTCCCTCCGTACGGAGCTCCTCCTCCTTCTCCAACTCCGCCAGTTTCTGGGAATATAAACAATAGTTTTGTTAGAAAATGTCTTTTTTGTCAAGATTTCCTAACTATTATTGTCTCAGGGCAAAAGCCGTAGTCGAAACAGGAATAAATTGTATATTCACTGTGATTTAGAAGATTTATTTTAAGAAATTTATACATATAAAATAACATTATGCGTACTTATTTTAAAATAGGGATGAAGACAACATTAAGAAAATGACATTCTGTTTAGTCCGTCTGATAGACCGGTCAAAATTACGGGACACGTATTTTTTGCTTGATCAAATTAATAAATATATACAAAGATAAAGAGCAACAAAGTTCCGAAGCAGGGGCTTTTGACGTCAACATTCGCAAAAATTGTACCTAATCGTGACGTCACGCGAAACTTCAACGCACTGTATCGTCGTCATTATATCGTTTACGAGAAAAAAGAAAAAATACGTGACCCAAATTTTTTGATAATCAAACTGACGGACTAATCACTTTTTTCGTCGTCTCGCCTATTCAATAATCATCAGATCATTATCTATTATCTACCATTGATGATCGGTCAAAATCGGTAAGCCCTTTTAAAGATATGTAAACCCAAGAACCAAACAAAAAAAAACATAAGTATTACAAACTTTCATTTGCTTATTTTTCCTTCTAACACACGTGGTTCGAGACACAATAGAAAGACTATAGCAGCGCGACAGCCGGCTGTCGCTTGGTCGTTGAAAGTTTAACTCATTCAATGCCACCTTTTTTTAAACACTACTGACCAGGTGCCACCAACTTTTATTATGTATTGTGGTTGAAAATAGATTACTTATGATGTAATTAATAAAAATATTAATAAATATTGTTGATAAATACGAAAAAAAAAACACCAAACGCATATATATGATGCGTAGGTGGCATAAGGTAAAAAAAAAATTTCTAGAGGTCCGAGAACGCACGTTTGAGAGTATAATAGTGGATGGCTTTATGCACGATTCGAAACATGAACCAAAAATCTAAATTAAAATTACAACCGAAGAATGTTATTTAATAGTTTAAATCGTGCAAATGTTTGAATGATTGGTGTAAGACTCACGTCGAAGATGTCCGGATCGATGTAGTCCGCGATGTTGTGTCCCTCCCAGAACTCCGGGATCGGGTCGTGACGCTCCTCCTCCGGGATCTCCGAGTAGTTCTTCTGCAGGTCTGTGAGAAATATAAGAAATTATGGTTAAACATATTATAAGATTAAGTCTATTTTCGGATTCAAATACCCTGACGGATAAATTTTAATAGTCTATTGAAAAGTTACATTTGGGGTTGTATTTGACAAAGGACACAATTTTTTATTTTATATCAAGCGATCACTTCTTAACAAAGTCAAAATAAATAAATTTTTTGCTTCTTAAAGTGGGGACCCAAAAATCATTAAAAATATAGATGGTTTCCTAAAACGGTTTTCGTGCAGATACAACGGAGGTAAGCCATAAAACACCATTTAAGACGCTGACAACAGCTATTGCGTTGCGATGTTTTGGTATTTTTGGACACGCCCACAATTTCTCCGATAACCTAGCGCCATTCTTAAAGTTTAAATCGGGCGGTGCTACAGCAAACTACCAAGTAAGAAACAAAGGATGTGGACAACAATGAACCAATAGATGGGGCTCTTATATATTTAATGTTCTGCATGAAGAGCTAACAACAAATTAGATAAGGTGATTAAAAAAACTAATGTATTTTTTTATTTATTTTAAGATACTTTATTTATATTGAATTTATCTGTACCAATATTATAAATTGGAAAGTAACTCCTGTCTGTTTGTCTCTTCTTCACGTCTAAACCACTGAACCGATTTAGTACAGATAAGTAAAGTCTGGGACCCCAGAAAGAACATAGGATAGTTTTCATCCCGGAAATCCCCCGGGAACGGGAACTTTTATTCTACGCGGACGAAGTCGCGGGCAAAAGCTAGTAAACAATAAATTTAAGGAAAATATAAACATAAACTGCCGACCTTACAGGCCCCGTCGTCCTGCATTTGTTTTATTGAATTCAGTACTTGTTTAGTTAAAGGGCAAAGGCCAAAAAAATATGATATTCTGTTATAGCTTGTTCTCGTTAACTCTAAACGTATTCCATTATGGCAATAAAACTGTGCGACCATTCCTATTCCCTTGGTTTTATTTGAGTTCATCATCACATATTTTCATTTCATTTAGCTTTTTATAAGTATTAGGAGCGTAAAGCTTCTCCAGGCCCAACGATTGTTTGTCGGATTTTGTATTTATGCTTATGTGTTGTCAAACTTTTAATACGCGATGTTGCATGTTAGTTTGTATAGTTTTTTGGATGGGAAATCATCAAATTACTTCTCTATTTCATGAAAAAGTCATTCAATCGAGTTATATACTCTTTGATGGCTGTTTTGTAACTAATGGCCTATTACAGTAGCAAATCATTCTATATCAACCCACAATCAATCCAAAATATGATACTGAATGAATACACATCCAGACATTGAGCGGCATTGCAAAAAACATTCAAAATTTTTATTTTCGCGGGCTACCGTGAAGCATATCCTCTAAAAGTAGTTGTTTGCTCCAAAACGTAGATCTCTATGGAGAAGAACAAGCAAGAAACTCCATGGACACTCTTTCCAATCATCAAGTTTTACAAAAAAAAGACGGGTTGCACTCCGGGAGTGCCGGCAGAAGTGAAAACTTGATTATTAACGTTGAGCATGTTTGATATTTTGGAATGGTTAGGGAATAATTTTGCACCAATTGCTTTATCAGTATAAAAGTACTATCATTTATGTGGTAGAATACAATATTCATTTATTGCGCTATCGTACACAAACATGACAATTTATATTACATTAAAAATTTAACACTTTAAAACTATTACAATTATTTTACATTAAAAAGTTTATCTCTCCGAAAAATCAACTTTCATCCATAATTTCAACTATCCATCCGTCCTACGCTTTTTCGATCAGGTCACGTGTCCTGACGCGAGTTTAAGATTTTATACCCATTACAGAAAAAGTGCTCAACGCCGCTAAAGAAGTTTTCACTTCAAAAATTGGTTACATCATTTGCGTTGCTGCTATACGTGAAAACAATGTAGGTAAGGAGCAACATAAAACAAATGGCGGAAATTAACAATTAAATATTAGGCAGTTAAGAATTGGCCAATCCGAAATGACACCGCCCGTTCACGAGCATGACATATGTATCGGCACCATTTAGCTTAACCATCTTGTAAGGAACCAAATGGTCCAACGCACACGGGACCATCGCATCACCGAGATTTTTAAGTGAGTATGACTATAGTTTCAACCACCATTCATAAAGTTTTAACTTAATTAACTTTTAACTTAATTAACCCACTTACAAAATAGAAATAGTGCTTATACAACAGGGTGGAATTTTGTAATGCCACCTGAAGGGGAAAAATACTTTACACAGGAAACTCTTAATACTTTACACAGAAAATTTTACTCAAAGGAAACATTCCTTTATGTTTTTAAAGAAACAAAACTGCATTCAAAGATTTTCGAAAATCCGCTTGTCGCAGTCGGGAATCGAACCTGCTAAAATCCATTTTGCCCTAAAGTTATAAAGTTTATATAACTTTAGGGCAAAATGTTACTTTTTGGATTTTAACCCTTTATTTTTAAAAAAATAAAGGGTTTCCTTCAAGTATAAATTTATATCTAAAGTATTAAAAGTACTTCCTCTTCAGGTGGCATTACAAAATTCCACCCTGTATATCAATCTAGGATCTTGTTGTACCTATTTATGGTCACTTAAGTATGAGAAAAAAACCTGGATATATTAGGCCACGTGACGCGAATACAAAAAAAAAACGGTTAAATATAACGATATTAAATAAAAATGGGTGTTAGAGAAAATACTTAGGATTTTAATCCTAAGTATTTTCTAAATATCTCTGAAATGTTCATTATCTTTGTGTCATTGCAATTTTTTTGTGTAGGTGTTCGGTAATTATATTTAAAAAGTACTTTAATAATTTTATTTTGAGCTGTTTGCAAGATTTGTAGGTTAGATTTATAAGTACAGCCATACACCTCAATTAAATAGTCCAAATGAGGTTTCACCTTGGAGATAACTCCATGGTGAAACCTCATTTGGACTATTTAACTGAGTCCCAGAGTATATATAAACCCCTTATTATTTTTATTCTTATATTATTAAAAATGAATATTAGAGGATGAGTCGAGGGCGTGTATGAATGGGTTATAACTAATAAAGGGATTTTAACAAAACTTGGTACGATTGTAATTCTAATTCCTATGCAGGTTTTAGGCTATATGACATAATGCTAAGCATAGGAGCCGGGCAGTAATGAATATTGCGATAAAAACGGGAAAAAATATTTATTTGGAAGCTTCGTTGAGGGCGCTGCGTAAACGGGAAGTTACGCAAAAATTACATACTAAAGAATTGATCCTCTTAAAAAGTTCTCTAATATTTGTTATTTTTATGGCAATAAAGTTAGTTATAAAATAATGCTTTATTTGTCTGTCAAGTAATTGAATATATTGTAAGGTATTTTGTTCTAACATTTAACGAGTATATAATCCTATAAGTCCAGTTCTAAGATAGTCATAGGTCTATGTAAATTCAATACTTTTTCCCTAGACTTGTAATGTGATTTTCTTTTATGATCAAAGTAATGCAATTTTTATCTAAATTAGTATCTTTATCCGAAGCTTCATCTGCTTCTGAAATGTTCGCCAATATTTACTGTAAAAAAAATCGAAATTATTCTGTAAACTAATAAAATATATTTAAAAAACGATGTAAATATCCAAAAATAAGTAAATATAAAGAATCCAATTCGATTTCCAAAAAAACAACTTGGATTTGAACTCGAAACTCGTCTTTCGGCATCTATAAAATACCATTAGACAGGCATTACGACGGTCATTGAACATGTAAATAAATATGTATTGCATTAAATAAATAAATATACTAATGTCTTTACGTGCCAATATTTTTACAACTTAGTGTAGGTAGTTCTAGGAACAAAATAAAATATTTTAAGTGTTTGTAGTTATAAATCATCAAAATATGACACGAAAGAATAGCGGGGCAAAGTGACACAGATCCGTCTAGCAGCGCGTCTCCGCGGTTACTGTCGGATTGTATGCGTATGAGAGAGAAGCGTGATGACGGGCGTTCATAATTTTTTACAAACCATAAAATTTATTAATTTCTTTAAAATAAGTTGAGTAATCAAAAATTCAACTTAACCAAATCCTGTATTTAAATAAGATACGTTATTGTTATAAATTTTACCGACGTACGTTGATAAGTAATACAAATATATTCGTTTTAAAATCATTTTAAGAGGTAAGTTTACAATTTTTTTGTATCGAGAAAACTTTTCAATAACGTGATTTGAATTCTTTGGGATTCTCAAAAATATGTTTAAGATTAACATATATTTTTTTCGCCGTCACAAACTGTATAGATTTGGCAAAAAAATTGATTGAAAGAAGTCTATTTGGGTGTTGTCAGCGTCTTAATTAAATAATAAAATTGCGTCTACTGATAATTTGACCACGCGTTGACACTTTAATTTGTTATTTAATTAATTTAAATTTATTTTTTAATGATCCATGAGTGTTCAAGAATATTTAAATTACATTTGTGGCTATATAATCTGTACTAAAGGTGATATATTTCTTAGGCGAAACAGCTTAGGGGCGGTCCAAGGGGATGGGAAAATATATTTTAGAAATCTATCAATATTAAATACGGCTTGAGGTAAACGATAAATGATTTTTATTAGGTCAATTAGTGAAAGATTTCAATTAGTTAACCATTTTGAATCGTTAATTTAGTTTTTATGCTTATTTTAAGCGACCCATGACGCCGTTGAATTCTTGCCTATACTTTATTAAGGTAGATGTTTAAGTTAAGGTAAACAATCTTGACATATCTTTTATTTAAAAACTAAGTAAAATTTTAATCTAAAAAAAATTCAATTAGGTTATTAACTGAATTTAAACAATCATTGTGTGTCTTTTATACGATTATTTTAGTTAAATGTCATGATTGTTTACCTTTAGTTAAATATTTAAACAAGGCTTATTTTCAAAATATAAAGTTTCAATATCCCCCTAAATATTCAAGGATGATGGAACCGCAAAAAATAAAACGTAAAAAATATCCCAAAATTCCCCTTTGAATTTACTTTTTCCCATTCGTATTATCCCCCTTAGGGGGGATTTTGGGAATTAGCACTAAACAAAAAGGGCGTTCTCAACACTCTCTTGAACTGATCTGTACATTCTCGCTCAAAACAACCCCCCACTCACCGAGCACATAATCGTCTCCCTCCTCAATCTCGATGTCCCTCTCAAGTTTCCTCTTGCGTGCCTGTTTGTCTGCCTGCTGTTGTTTCTTCAGCAACACTGCGGGCGGGATGACGGGGGGGCGCGGCTTGCCGTCGCGGGGGGAGGGGGTGGCCACGTGCAGGCGGTTTAGGATACCGTCCACCTAAAAGAAAGAAAGAAACAGTTTATTTGTGCTAAGTTTACATGCGGGAATAGTATTAAACCTTCGAACAACACGTAATTCGAGGGGTTATGGGACATCTCGCCCACGAATAAACTCGCCCCCGGGCGAGTTGTCCACTTTTTAAAATGTGCAGGGGTACATATATAAGGCTTTAAAAAATTTACTGAAAGAAAAGTTAGTACTTGTTTAGAATTATAATTAAAAAACATTTGCGGAAAAAGATTTCAAAATAACCAACCCGTTTCGGAGTTAAGCAATATTTTAACTTCGAACATAATTATTGAATATGCGCACTGTACGGTGCACGCGCACCGGCGTCGGCGTCACACGCGTGGGCCGTTCACCCCTGCGATACGACATGCGACGGTGCGCAAAAAAGTATTTAACTAAATTGTTTTATTTATGTCAAAATATAAAAAAAAAATTGTGTTTGTTTTTCGATTTCGGGTAAGTGGACGAAATTCTTGCAGTTAATTTTTTAACACCTTATATATCGCCCGAAAAATAATGTACTGTTTAAATATGGTCATTTGACTTTAGGGTTTGCAGATTCATTTGATATTTAGTATAAAAAAAAATACGATTAAGCCGAAATATCTCTTTACTTTTTAATATGCGACATCCCAGTATGGTTTATTTTACACAGTGTCCACGAGTTTCTTACTTGTTAAAAACCGGGTCAAAAGAACAAGCAAGAAACTCGTGACACTGTTTTCAAATATCGAGTTTTACAAAACGTTGATTAATAGGGATGACGACAGCATTAAAAAATGGCATTCTGTTTAGTCCGTCTGATAGATCGGCCAAAAATATGGGACACGTATTTTTTGCTTGATCAAATTAATAAAAAAATACAAAGATAAAGAGCAACAAAGTTCCGGAGTAGGGGCATTTAACGTCACCGTCCTGCAAAAATTGTATGTAATTGTGACGTCATGCGCAATTTCAACGCAAAGCATCGTCGTCATTCTTTGTTTAATAGAAAAAAGAAAAAATACGTGTCCATAATTTTTTGATAACCTATCTGACGAACTAATTACTTTTTTTGTCATCTCGTCTATTATTGTGTTTGTAGTATATGTAAATATAGTGTTGTTTGTCTCGAGCGTATACGTCACAAGTGCCGACCGGCGGAGTGGGGGTCAGGCGACTCAGAGGCAGTCTGTGTTAGACCGCCGGTCGGGTAGCACGTGGTGATACGTAGGCGAGCCAAATATAATCCGCGAATGTTACAGTGTTACTTCTAAATATGGAGACACAAAAAAGAACAAAATCGTTACTCATTGGGCATTTAAAATGAAGTTTTTTGCCAACTAAATTCAATTATTTTAATGTAATTGACATTTCAAAATGTATCAACTTGTTTATTATTCGAACAATCAGTCATACCTTCTTGGTCCTCATTTTCTCAGTGACCCTGTGTCCCAGTAGCCTCTCGCAGGCCTCTATCTTGACCTCCTGCACGCCCTCCTCCGTCATGGTGGACATGCGCATCACCGGCACCACCGACAGGTCTGAGTTCGGGTCCGCGCTGGGGACAAACATATTACAATATATTAACAAAAAAAAACTAAAATACATTAAAACTAGGCCCTTTTGTGGACATAAAGGGCTATTGTGGCGGCTTAGTGATTTAGAAGCCAACCTTTCCTGTGAGAGGTTGTAGGTTCGAAATAGTTTTTGCAGGTTATTTACATATATATATTATTACTAGCTTTTGCTCGCGACTTCGTCCGCGTGGTTAAAAGTTCCCGTTCCCGGGGGATTTCCGGGATTTTCTTAATATTTTTTTCCGTAAGAACCTTGTACAGAGTATTAGAAAACTACAACTAAAAAAAATCAGCTAAATCGGTCAAGCCGTATTCATGCTATGTCGTGACAACGGAAAGCGGGTTTCATACTTATATATAAGGATTATATGGTGAAATACATAGTTCTAATAGTTACCGCGGCCCCGGAACATAAAGGGCAACCGAAGAAGCAAGGGTGTCACGTAAAAGTCTGACACGGCTTCCCGCCCCGCCCAGGGAGGGAGAAGTCATTTGATGATTTCCCACTCACCAAAAAAGAAACATCTGTACTAATAGATATTTAAATAAATACATAGTTGAACCGGGAATCGAACCTGTTACTCGAGAAAATTAATCAGCCTGTAGCTTTATCATACCGATCGAAAAGCTTCATCACAAGGATTATTTTTTGCCAAATAACAGTGTCAAAAATAAAAGAAAGACCATGAATTTTAACATTCATCGCTATGATAAAATTACAGGATCATTATTTTTTCTCGTGGAACAAGTTCGATTCCCCGCCCAACCATTTAGTTATTTAAATATCTATGAATGCAGTTTAAATTGTTTTTAAAATTCAAATAATGTCTTCTTTCAAAAAATAATAAAATGTTCTGTCTACAATATTTAAGGTACTTTCCCTCCATGTGGCAAAGCCGTGGGACGCCCTGTATAAGTATGTATATGTACAAGTTTTTTGGTTAGTACAAGTTCTGCATAATTTGATGATCGTGTGCAAGTTGCCCCAATATATTTATTTATTTATTATATAGACCCTTAGAGCAAGCCAGCAAGCTGTTTCACGAGCTGTCTCTTGGCAGAAACCAGCTCTTAACGTCCATATTGTTCCCGAGCATGACGTGCTATACACAAACTACTCACTTGACCAGGTTTCCCTTGGAGCAAGTGGCCTGGAGCTGTTCCACGAGCTGTCTCTTCTCCGGAGCCAACTCCTCAGGTCGGATGACGTCCATCTTGTTCAGGACCACTATGAGTGGCTTGTTGCTGAACAGCGGCTTTATACTCTCGAACAGAGATATCTGTAGGTATAAAGATTGGATGGGTTAGATTTTTGGCACCTTGAGAAATGTTTTAAGAATTTTGTGATTAATTAGCTTTTTGACAGCCACGTCGAAATGGTGCCCTCAGCGTCAACCTATGTAAATACGTATAGAAAATTGTCACGGGATCGTGACAAGATTGGTTTGTTAGCTACACGTGAATATGGCGGTCAAAAGGTTAATAAATTCAATGAATGGAGCAAGAGCAACCAGAGAGTCTGCTTGCGACCACGACCTGTGCAACCAGGTCGAAACGTCAAGCCTTCCAAGGTATTTAAATAAATATTATTCGCGTTAATACCCGATTTAATAATATTATGTCATTCTAGAAATTTCTTCTGTTACGTGGGGGCATACACTATTTCATATACTAGTTTCAAGTGAGAATAGAAATCACACAAAAGTCTGCTTTATTAAAAAAAATATTATTTTGTCTATCACATTACAGATTTTTTGTTACTACTGAAAAAACCATGATTTTTTTCATGCAATTTCTAAGTTTCTCTAGCTAGACATAAAAAAGAACCAAATCGTAATAAAATCTGAAATTATCAAAAAGTACATCTGTTATGTTTTCACGGTTAAAACTAAACGTATTTCGATTAAAATTTGTATGGGGATGGAGATTTTGGTTATTTCAAGCCTCACCTACTTACTACCAATGTTTTTATATGCTATGTATCGTGTTGTTAAATCTATTTATGTAGGTACTAATAAACGTATTATTATTATTTTTAAGAACTTTACGTTTCTCGGGTCCACATAGTGACGTAGTGACAAGAGGGCAACATATATCGAGGTGCTGGAGGAGTGGAGAGGTATTCCACCGCTATCAGGACAATCCCGGAAGTACGGTCAAGATCCCTACGAGCATCTTACTGGAATACTTCCTTCCCCTGAGCACGTTTGCTCTTGCGAATCTCCACTCAAACCATTATTATTAATAATAACAATAATTTTATTTATTCAGATAACTGAGATCCATACAAAGTTAATTTAATTAGTAAACAATAGTAAGCAGGGACTTGGTCCTCTGTACTAATTTCCACATGAGAGGAGAATCGTGCCTATTAGCTACGGCACTCAAGATGCTGTGGCGACTTCCACACAGCCGACTGATGAAAGATGCGGTCTTTTTGCGCCAGATAGCAGCGAAGTCATCTGTGTGTGCATCAGCAAGCATTCCAGAAACGTGGAAGCCGCATCAGAGCCCTGAACGCATTATTGGATTATTATCACCTGTTCCTCAATGCTATGCCCGCACTGCTCTGAAGGGTCGATGAAGTACAAGATGGCGGCTCGTAGATGTGCGAGCGCGGTGACGGCTTGCATCTCGATCACGTTGCGTTCTTCTAGCGGGTGGTCCAGGATACCTGGAGTGTCTATCACCTGGAAAATGAGGTTAGAAAACAATGCTTATAAGGGATTTTATGAAGATTCGTAGTCAAAACTTTCGGGTAACCGTAATAAAAAATATCCGTAACCATGAACTCGATATAAAAAAAAGCTTGTGTCTTGTCTCTTGTACAACCTTAAAAGTTCTAAACGGTTACCAAAATGGATAAATGGTCACCAAATAACGTTTCCTAAAATAGGTATTATGAAATAAATTCAATTTCGTTTTTATATGAATTTGACTGAAAACTGTAACTTTATATGAATCACTAGTGAATCTGGCGTTGTTTGGTCACAGTTCTAACCTAACCTAACCTAACCTAGCAAAATTTGATGATCATTAACCCAAAAAAATATCACCTGTTCAGTACATTAGACTAACTTAAATGTACAGCTGATTTTTGATTTCGCGATTTCAGGTTTGTTCCCATAATAAAATTGTTTGTTATTATGAGCACAATCATGATTTTAAGTATCGTATACTAATTACTAGCCACCCTATACATGTTTATGGTCGTGACTACGCAATCGTGTCCTGGTGCAATCCCTAAGGCTGAGGCTACATTAGGGCGCGACGCGACCTGCGACTCATCAGCGATTAGAATAAATAAATGAATGCTCGCGTATATGGCTACGGCAAAAAAATGACAATAAATGTCTTTATAAGGCTGAGGCTACAGTAGACAGCGATTTGCGATGCGACTGGAAGAGCGAAACGAGATAAACGTGGAATGGCTACATTTAGGCGAAAATCTGGCGTATATTTGATTCAATTTCGCTGATACGTCGATGTAGCCGGTGCCGCGATTACAGTAATGTAGTTGCTGTCGCAGAAATAATCAAAGATCGCTAGTAATATTTGATGAACGGTGTAGCCATTTAGTGAGAATCCATGTATTTGTTTCAATCGCTCGTGCGTCGCAGTTCGCGTCGCAGCCTAGTGTAGCCTCAGCCTTAGGCACAGTAACTCACCTGCCACCTCAGATACTTGTAGTCGGTGTGTCCGACGTACAACGACTTGGTCGTGAACGCGTACGGCTGCACCTCCACGTCCGCGCGAGTTATCTGAGAAAATACATCGAAAATACATATTAAACACAGTTTATTTATCATTTTTATTACATGTAAGCTTAGAATCTGTACCATGTTTTATCTTTTGTAAGGTAGACTGGTAGAAAATGCCTAAGGCATTAAGGGCTGATTTTTCAATCATCAGATAACTTCTATCTGATGAATAAATATGACGGTTTGACATATTTTCTATACAAAAGCTGTCAAAACGTCAAACATATCCTTCAGATAAAAGTTACCTGGCTATTGAAAAATCGGCCCCAAGTCCGCCTATGTACTGTGTTCGTACATTAAGTTCAATTAAATCTGAATATTTTCAGCTTGAAATGTGGCTGAATTTAAAGGTTATGAAGAAAAATGGCAACAAATAGTTTAGGTGGCTATTGACAATAGGAATGACGACAACATTAAAAAAATGGCATTCATGACCGGACAAAAATACGACACGTATTTTTTGCTTGATCAAAAAAAACTTTTTTATTTATTACTTTTTAGTGTCGACTCAAAATGTTTGACTGTGTATAGTATCTTTCAAAGTAATTTATTTTCAAAATAAAACTACTTACAATCTAATAAAACGAAAATAGAAACTTGAAGAAAAAGCACACATCGTCTACGAATATTTCGTAATTTTTTTTGTTCTTGGTGAATTTTTCGAGAAGCACTGAACCGATCGCCACAAAATTTATATGGGACCACACCTGAATCATGACTTATCAAACAAAAAAGAACCATCAAAATCCGTTTACAATTGACGGAGATATCGCGTAACAAACAAACAAAAAAAAATAACATACAGACGAATTGAGAACCTCCTCCTTTTTTGAAGTCGGTTAAAAAGATACAAAGATAAAGAGCATCATCAAAGTTCCAGAGTGCGGGATTTTGAATTCACTGTTCAGCAAAAATTGTATCAGATCGTGGCGCCACGCGAAACTTCAACCACTGTATCGTCGTCATTTTTCGTGTACGAGAAAGAAAAATCTAAATTTTTTGATAATCTAACTGATGGTCAATTACTTTTTTTTCGTGGTCTCGCTCATTGCGTTCAGAGACAAAATTTTCTCTTCCAAAATGTCTATTGGTGCAAAAATATCCAATTGGGTAGTTTCCACCATCAACCAATAAATGTTAGACACAATTTCTTTAAAACCTCTTCAAATTTTAGCCCAATAAATTCGGTTCAGTTTCAATTTGCTATAAAATTTGATTTTTAGTGGCTTTGAAAACAATAAATAGATAGTCAACTGAGTTGTTATTTTAGTGACGTCATAAGTTTTCACTGCCATACAAAATCTATTGGAGAATTGCGTTTTCACAGCTCATAAAAAGTACGTCAATTGATAATTATAATGGTGGAAACTACCGTATTTAAAATGACCAAATCTCAAAATATTCAAATGCTAAAATGTCCAATTCTCAAAATGTCCAAATACCACAATATCCAAATAACACTAAAAGTCGAATTCTCGAAATGTCATGTTTAAAATGTCCAATCTTTGGTAATGTTATTTATTTACATTGGTGCCAATTCTCTTGTGCACAAACTAACGTTAAGTGCATCTTTCTCTTCCCATTTCTGAAAGAAAAGGACAGAAGATACATTTTAGTTTAATCCTGTCAAATTATACAGCGCCTGATGAAAATTGACGTATATTTAGACGCCATGTTTTTAAATTGCGTCTAAGTTATCTATGGAGTGTCTAAATTTGACAGGACTTAACTAATATTTGATCTTTTGTCCTTTTCTTAATTAAACGGAAAGAGAAAGATGCACTTAACTTAAATTTACGTTAGTTTGTGCACAAGAGAATCGGCACCATTGTTAAATTTAAACCCCCAAGCGAATGGAGAAGGTGTAATGCGTTTGTATTGTTTGTTTGTATTGTAAATGTGTCATTTTGTTCAGCTCAGTAGAACACATACCTTGTTGATAAAGCTGGACTTGCCGACATTGGGGAACCCGCAGATGATGATGGTGCGCGTGTACGGGTCGATAGATGGTAAACGGGCCAAGTGTTGGCGGACCTGTAGGGGAAACAGGACGATTATATAATTACTAGCTTTATAGTTCCCGTTCCCGGGGGATTTCCAGGACGAAAACTATCATATATCCTTTCTCGGGTCTCAGACTATATCTGTACCAAATTTCATTCAAATCGGTTCAGTAGTTTAGGCGTGAAGAAGAGACAGACAGAGTTACTTTCGCATTTATAATATTAGTACGGATTTACTTGTTTTAATTCTGGGTAAGACAAAGGGTCCATGAATAATTTACTTAGATAAAATACAGGCAATTATGAATTATTACGGAGCCAGTTGCTTTGTTTAGTACTGAACAACAGATTTTTGTCGCGTTTTCAGATTTGTTCCCATGGTAAAAGTTGTTTGCTATTATGAGTAAAATCACGTGTTTAAGTATCGTACACTAATTACCAGTCAACCTATATAGAAGTCGCGTGAGTCTTATATCGTGATGCAAGATTTTTTTTTTACCATGCTCATATAAGCTTCACTTGAATGTATGTCTGTATAACCGGGTTCAATAAAGAAAGGAATCTAAAGGTGGAGGTTCGCGCCGCGACAGAGACAAGCGACCGAGACAGGAGACCGCGACCGTTACTTGACTTTCGGCAATGTATAGACGACAGTTCGCGAGCGAGACAGAGTCAGGAGACAGAGCTACGCCGATGCCGAACTAAAGTAAACCTTTAAATGGCGGCGCTCATCATGTTCTCTCGCTCGCACACTCGTGCCTTCTATACTTACTCGCGCGCGTACCATCAACATAAAAAAAATTGTCTTGATTTGCTTACACGCTGCCTTGACGCGCTCAGTGATCCTTTTTACGGATATCTTGTTATAGTTTTCTGTTATTTTTCCGTTGTTACCTGTTTGTTATTGTTGTAAAAGTAGGCACTGTTTCCGATGAAAACAATAAAAATTCTTTATAATACTTTTGATTTAAAAAAAAAAATTAATTTTTAATTTTTATATGCTGACTTTACTATCTTTCTACGCAAGTACATGCCGCCATTTAAGATTCCTTCTTTAATGCACCGGCTTATACGGATAATGCATCTCACGAGTCGCCCTATCCATTGACAGAAAATGTTTGCATGCCTAATTTAAGGTAGATTGTATAAGGATCATTGACTTAAAAACCACCTGTAACATGTACCTACTTTCTGTGCAAATAAAGAATTGTATTGTATAAGATATTACATGTCGAGCGATAGATCGTCTCAAGGCAAATAATCAGGGGTACCAACTGACCTGCTCCAAGTAGGTAAGGTTGGCGGCCTGTCGCTTCATGATGGTGGCCATGCGGCCGAGGGCGGCGCGCTTTAGCTGCTTACAGCGGTACAGCGAGTCTCCATATTTTAGGAGACGTACATAGTCTTTTGCTACACTGCAAAATGAGATGACATTATGATACAATATGACGTGTGTTTTTTTTAACGACGATGTGTATGTACTATCGACAAAATTGAATCATGAGTCATGACTCATTTCGAAGACAAATCGTTCCATGCTGTCAAAATAATAAGGCTAGACGTGTGACATTTTTAATACATGTTTACGCGATTGTCGACCTAATTGTATTTGAATGTCTGTAGAATGTTGAATGTGTAATAAGCATATGGTGGGTCATGATTCCATTTTGTCGATTGTACAATGTCATAAAGAATGGAAATGAAAGGGCCTGGATACCAATGAAAAAAGCTCAAAAGAAAACCAAAATCTCAAGCTCAATAAAAAATATACCTTTAAGTTACCTAAAATATTTACTAGATAATGGTGCCGATTCTCTTATTCACAAACTAACGTAAATTTAAGTTAAGTGCATCTTTCTCTTTCCATTTAATTAAGAAAAGGACAGTAGATGAAATATTTGTTAAGTCCTGTCAAATTTAGACACTCCATAGATAATTTAGACGCAATTTAAAAACATGGCGTCTAAATATACGGCAATTTACTTTAGGCGCTGTCTAATTTGACAGGATTAAACTAAAATGTATCTTCTGTCCTTTTCTTTAGGAAAATGAAAGAGAAAGATGCATTTAACTTAAATTTAGTTATGTTTGTGAACCAGAGAATCAGCACCAATGTTGACCTTACAACAACCAACCGACAGCCGGCTGTCGGGCTGCTATTGTCTTTCTATTGTGTCTCGAATCACCTGTGTTTGAAGGTTTAAAGAAACCATTTTGGGCTTTACTACATATTACACCCTCTAATGTAAAATTATTTTGGCATTTCATGAATTAAAACTAACAATGCAGGCATTAGCTATCTCATTAATGTATTTTAGGAGTCATCTCGTGTTCTTGGTTATAAGAACACGTGTATGATCTCCATACTATAATTTAATAACCGTACAGTTGTCATTTAAGCTGAAATATTATTTTCAAACTGGACATTGGCAGAAATCACCGAAAATTCGGTGGATTGCCATAATTAATATAAAAGTTGAAGTTAATGTATTTTAGATTTTTTCACACATAGAGTAAAATCTCTATTATTCAATGAACATTTTAATAGAACAATGTAGTCGGTGTTTCCTAGCTAGAAAATTCATGTTAAATCAAAAGTACTATTATTAAAGGACTAAGTGCGGAAACCAAACCTCCCAGAGCCCCAGGCCCATGATGAAGATGAAGATGAAGAAGTACTATTATTCTCCTATATCAAAGAATATCAAAATGCTAAAACTCACGTGTCAATAAGATGTCTGGCCGTGTTCAGTTGTCCGAGACCGAGCTTGTAATGGTCCTTATCATACAGTACATTCATAAGATCTGCGTAGAACGGATGCACATCATCTAGTTTAGGGAATTCCTGGAAATAAATAATATTACATAGTATAGGTACTTTGGTAAATAGTATTAACTAGATACTGTAGTATTGGACTTCTATAGTTCTTTGAGGCAAAATAACTATTTATTTGATTACTAGCTTTTGCCCGCGGCTTCGCTCGCGTTAGAAAGAGACAAAAAGTAGCCTATGTTACTCTCCATCCCTTCAACTATCTCCACTTAAAAAATCACGTCAATCCGTCGCTCCGTTTTGCCGTGAAAGAAAGACAAACAGACAGACAGACACACTTTCCCATTTATAATATTAGTATTGATGACTCAGTCACAGATACAAAAAGGAAAACTAGGAACTGGTGCCTAGAATCAAACTATTTTCAAATGTAATTGATGTTCCAAAGTGGCTAATGAAAATAAAAAAGAATGACTTTTGACTTTAGACTTAATTTAAAAAAAAAGTAATTACTTGCTGGCTTCATATTATTATAGATATATTATAATGCATAAATGTTTATTACATCTATCTACATCACTGATAATACTTTTGGAATCAAATCAATATTATGAATTGTTTATGTCAAAACAATGATTTTTTTCATCATTGTTTTTGTGTAATTATTTGATTTTCTATTCCCTAGAAAAAATTGTATGTCAACAAAATTGCGCAATAGTTGAAATCTTGAGATATTTATGTAGATATAAACCTATCCTTTAGATTTATTGTACTCTGGGTTTGTCCTATATTTAAATTAATAATATAATATTATATGGTAAATACACTAACTTGTTAAACCTCATCCAGAAAAAAAACCTTCAATATTTACCTGTATAATTCTAGAAAGGCGATCATGGAAATTCTGTTGAGTAAATTTCACTTTTCTCATATAAAACCCACGAATTCTCGATATTTTGTAATGTTTGTGTACTACTGTGGGAGTTTTCCTCTGTGTTTTAGACAATATTATGTCTATGAAGTCCTGAAATACAAAAAATAGCGTAATTTGTGAGGTTAGAACACATTTTTAAAAATTTTATAAGTATGCAATACGAAAAAAATAATTTTGATCACGTACCTTTGCTGTAGGGACTACAGCGATTTTCTTGAAGTTGTACAAACTCATTTTTGCCTATTTTATTACACTTAATATTAAAAAAGAGCTCGGCATGAGCTCTACACGTAAACACGTGTTTTTAAAAGAAAACTCAAATCAAAGGAATTTGACAGCCAAAAAGAAAAGTCACGTCAATGTCAAAAAAGTTACGTTTCGTTACCTACTCTAATGAAGTAAATTGCGAAAAAGTTTTGATCCGACTGTAAATTCTTTTTTATTTATTGCCCTAAACCCTTGCAATATCCTAATTGAAATACAAAGCAACGACAAATGTAACAGAACCATGAGATAAAATGTATAAAAGAACTGCTGCTCTCTCGTTTAAATTGATTGCAATAAATATTTTTATGCATCTTTCAAAACGTAGTAAATATTTACACTATTTTACACCACCAAAATAAAAACTCTATCCTTTTCTTTTTTTTCTTGTGGTAATCAAGGTCTGACTGACAGATAATAAACGGATAAACGTCAAAGTGTAGTTGTTCATGGCAGTGAGGTTATGCTGGATTTATGAGAAAATAATGCCGGAATTTGTCTTGGAACTTTTACAATTTCAGTAAAATAGCAATTACAAATTATTGTGTAAATTCCTAACTATTCCAGTCCGACCAATACTCCGAGTAACATTATTGTAAGTAAAATATTGCATCACTTTTCATTTGTTTTTCGCATTTCGTTTCTATATAGCTCATAACTGCAGTTTTTATATAAATTTTATGTATAAAAATACTTAATTACTAGTTTTATAGAATTGAATATCACGCCCCTAAGACTACCCACTGACCGAATATAAGATTTCTGTGGAAGACCTTACATGTTGTAAAATAAAGTCCCCATCGTGTCCGTCTGTCTTATCGCGATAAACTCAAAAACTACTGAACGAAATCCAGTTCTCACCAATAGATAGAACGGTGGAGGATTTAGTTTAGATATATAACACATTATATTATAGTAGACAAAAGTTGAGAATGTCAAAGATTAATAACACCTGTAGCAAAGCTGAGGCAAGTTACTATTACTAGTTTTAAAAAATACAAAGTCTATCAATATTAATTTATCATAATTCTGCCCCAATTTGGTCTTAGTAAATAGGTTGATAACCCCTCGTTTTATTTAATAAATAATGATAAAAAATACATTTTGCTAAAGAATTTGGAGACACAGGGAATTTCCACCCTTTTTTTTAATGGTGAAAATATTTCCAAAAATTATCACAACATTTTATTAATTAATAAATATTTTATAAAAATAGTGAGTGGTGTATGTGCATTGCAGGATAAATTTGGAAGAAAAGAAACGAACCGAAAATGTATTCAAGACTAAGCAAGTTCAGGTCCAGCGTAAAACATCGGCTGCTGTCCACCAGCAACATACACTGCAGCAGCATTCTTAAAAAGAAGGATGTAAACACCAAAACTCTGCAGCAAGGAAGAATTGTTCACGGTTTCCTTGTAAACGAAGTAGAACCAATCAAAGAATATAACATGACAGCTTACCATCTAGTACATGAAAAGACTAAGACAGAATACCTGCACTTAGAAAGAGACGATTCCAATAATGTATTCTCTGTAGGGTTCCGTACAACTCCATTAGATTCCATGGGTACACCACATATTTTAGAACACACAGTACTCTGTGGATCGGAGAAGTATCCCGTAAGAGACCCGTTCTTCAAAATGTTAAACCGATCACTGGCAACATTCATGAATGCGTTAACAGGCCCAGACTATACATTCTACCCATTCTCGTCTCAAAATGAGATTGATTACAGAAATCTTCAAAGGGTGTACTTAGATGCTGTATTTAAACCTAATTTATCTAGATTAGACTTTTTACAAGAGGGGTGGAGGTTAGAGCATGCAAACGTAGAAGACAAGAGCTCTCCGCTCCTGTTTAAAGGTGTAGTATACAATGAAATGAAAGGAGCTTTCTCGGAAACCAGTTCACTGTTTGGTCAGAAATTCATTAATGCTATCTTACCAAAAGGGACATATGGCTTTGTCTCCGGTGGGGACCCATTACACATTCCACAGCTAACGCATGAGCATTTAAAGAATTTCCATTCGACTTACTACCATCCAAGTAACGCTAGAATATATTCCTATGGTAACTTTCCATTGGAAGCCAACTTGAAGTTTGTCAATGAAGCTTATTTAAATCAGTATAAATATTTAGACCCGAAGCACTCGATTGTAGAGAGCCAACCGCGATGGGAGAAACCTCAAAGAAGCCACGTAACATGTAGAGTTGATCAGTACGGAGTGCCATTCGAGAAACAAAACCAAATTGCCATAGGATACGTCATGGCTGATATTGCAGACCACTATGAGACATTTATGATGATGGCATTGAGTGAACTCTTGATCATAGGTCCAAATTCAGCATTCTACAAAACTTTGATTGAGAAAAACATATCAGGAGGGTATAATTCACTCACAGGGTACGACAACCAAATTAGAGACACATTATTTGTTGTGGGGCTCAAAGATGTTGAGAAATCAAAGTTTGAGATGGTAGAAAACATTGTGAAACGGACAATTGAAGATATTTATGTGAATGGCTTTGAGAAAGACCATATTCAAAGTGTTCTCCACGGCTTTGAGCTTTCAATCAAGCATAAATCGCCGAAATTTGGCCTTAATTTACTCTTCAATCTGATGCCATTGTGGAACCATAATGGCCCATTAATAGGCTCTTTGAAGGTCAATGATTTACTAGAAAAGCTAAAAACAAACTTGATGAATCCCAAGTATGTGAAAGAGGTTATTGAAAAATATTTTATTCTCAACAATCACAAATTAATTATGACCATGTCGCCAGATCACAAGTTTGATGATTTGTTCAATGAGGCTGAAGCCACATTATTGAAATTCAAAGTAAATAATCTGTCTGATAGTCAGAAAGAGAAGATATATAAAGAAGGATTAGAGCTTTCTAAAGTACAGAAAGAGGTACAGAATATAGATATTCTACCTTGTCTGAAGCTTGAGGATATTACTCTGACCAAGACTGCCCCACCTTTAAAGCATACTGTCGCAGATATTATACCTTTGCAGATGTGTGAAGCCAACACTAACGGTGTTACATATTTCAAAGGCGTCGTAGGAACTGATTGTTTGAATGACCAAGAAAGACAATTGCTGCCATTCTTTGAATACATAATCAACAAATTTGACACCCAGAATTACAATTATCGAGATTTTGACAAGTTTATAAGCAAATCCACTTCTGGATTGAGCTTCATATCCCATATCACGGAGCATATTGACCAACCAGGCCAGTATGAACAGGGAATATTAATTAGCAGCCACTGCTTAGATGAGAACTTGCCAAAAATGATGGAGATTTGGAGCGAAATCTTTAAAAAACCGAAGTTTAATAACACTGACAGAATGAGTATGCTTTTGACCAGCTACTGCTCATCACTAACCAATGGTATAGTGGACAGTGGGCATACATACGCTATGCAGGCCGCTCGGGCTCTGATCACTTCTGTAGATGCTTGCAAAGAAAACCTAATGGGCCTTCAACACATAATAAACATGCAAGAAATTCAGAAAAAGTACAGAGTAGAAGACCTCCAAAATTACATTAGTACGATAGCGAACAAAGTCTTAAAAGGGAACAACTTACGAACAGCTTTCCATTATTGCAACACCAATACTAAGATTCAAGAAAACATTGATCAGTTTTGTAAAGAGCTATGCAAGCATGTACAACATAAGGAAGAAAATAGGATTAACTGGACAGAAGATAAGAAGATATTGGACGGAACTCGTGGCGTGCATATTGTTATGAATGTCCCGGTCAATTTCTGCGCTAAAGCTATTACCACAGTACCGTACACTGACCCTGATTACGCTAAACTTCGAGTCCTCTCGAGGTTTATAACTTCAAAATACTTGCATCCGATTGTCAGGGAACAAAATGGAGCCTACGGCGGAGGTGCTTTACTAACTTTAGACGGAGTATTCAACTTCTATTCATACAGAGACCCTAACTCCACAGTTACGATGAACACATTCGATGACACTGCGATTTGGTTATCCCAAAACGCTAAACTGATTGATGAGCAAAACTTATTCGAAGCAAAACTGTCTATATTGCAACAGATGGATCAGCCTATCGCCGAGTATATGAAGGGAGTTGATCTCTTCTTGTATGGACTATCCTACGATATTTGGAAGACTCAAAGAGAAAGGGTTTTGGCAGTCAAGAAGGATGATTTAATGGAAGTGTGCCAGAAATATTTGGGTAGCGACAGATTAAGCGGTAAATGTGTGATCGGGGAAGGGTCGAAAGATCTGAAAGTAGGCAAGGAAGCGTGGGACACAATAAGTGGACCGCAGCAATAAATTGAGATGATTTTCGCGTTGATAACTCTTTGATATAAAAAGCTTTTTTTAAAAAAAGATAACCGACTTCAAAAACTAAAAGCTCAAAAATAACTATTTCCGAAGTCGGTGGCAACACAAATCGACCGGCAGAAGAGAAGCCACCGACTTCGGAAATAGTTATTTTTGAGCTTTTAGTTTTTGAAGTCGGTTATCTTTTTTTAAGAAAAGCTTTTTATTTTTTACTTTTTATTAGTTATTATTATTATTAGTTAGAGTCCAACATACAATCGTCTTTAAAAATCTACAACCCAAGAAAGCAAAACAGGATCTATGCAGGCAATGTCACGGGATACCTATTAGTGTTATATACTAAAACCTTCCCCAGAATGTAACGAACACTTTTCTGAAAACCGCATCAAAATCGGTTCAGCCAAACGCAAGATATTCGCGGACAAACATACATACATACATACATACATACATACAGGTCAAACAGAGAACCTACTTTTTTTTGAAGTCGGTTAAAAATGTAGGTAGTTATTGTCTGATTGTAATGATCTTTAGCCTTCTGACCGAATGGCTCTTGGCTAAGGTTGTAGCTCCTGATAACAAACTGATCGCCGTCATCACAGCCGTGGCAGCTAATGGATGAATTCTCCGAGGCAATGCCGGCTGGGCTGTAGACCGTTAGGCGGAGCCTAGTGAGTGATGCGATGACCTTTCTGTAGATGGCTTAAACACAAACCGTGTGCGAATTTGGGGGACGAAACAAAACATGCTGCGATGTAGCTCAACAGAAGTTTACAGCGAGTTTCCTTCCAAAAGTGACACAAATTTTGTGAAATTCGTAGCATACCATACACTACGTCGGATCGTGTTTTGGCCAAGAGTTTTCCTAAGAAGCCGGTTCTAATTAGCCTGTTGTCTACAACTTCTACAAGGTGTTGACTTTGCAAAGACCATTCCAAATAAAGAAATAAAAATGGTGTGGTCCTTTTCGCACGCACCGTATATGCTCATAATTCGTCACCAGGCCGGATAACAATGGCTAACACATTGTGAAATAGTTCTTAAGGCCATTCAAAATAACGGTCAAATGGGGTGAATCGGAGCGAAACTTAAAAATCGATTTTATCGTTGTAGCTAAGTTAGTAAAAGGACTTTTTACGAAAATATAATTTACCTTGTAGTTATCAACAAGGTAAATTAATTATGCTTTCGTAATAAGTGTGACATTACTTCCACAATATAATAGGCCATAAGGCCAATTCAACACGTTTGGCCTTATGCATGCTATCTAAAATATATTGAAATTTTAGGATGAGAAGTACATACCTAAAATATAAATACATGTTATAAATTGTGTTGAGGTGTTTATAAAATTGAATATTTAATAATACGATAGTTATTTATTGCCGAGTATGTGATGTTGACACTGTTGTTAATAAATGTTATTTTTAGATTTAAATTGTGATTTTTATTATTTTACTTAGCTCCAATACCTTTCTTAGGTATCGTTATCGTATCGCCCAGTTACTGGGTTGTGGAGATCTGATAGGCAGTCGCTTAACGTAAAACACTGAATCCAGCTGAATCCGGTTAGGCTGGAAGCCGACCCCATCGTAGTTGGGAAAGGGCTCTCTCTAAGATGATGATGACCTTTCTTTGCTAATGTCTCATTCCTAACTGCTTTGAGTACACTGAATGCTTCAGTTTCTATTTTAAAAGCCCACATACCTAACGGAACACACCTTACAAGCATACATATTTTACAATAATTATGTACTTATTCCTTCCCAAGTTTATCTAAGGCATGGACGAATAAGTTACCGGACTGAGCTTCATTACGAAGTGATTGAAGCACCAAAATGGCGATGGCGTAACTATGTGAGCGTGTAAATAGGGATGCCAGATGGAGGAAAATTACCCATTTTTTAAATAATATTTTAATAAGATCTCCCTTGAAATTTAATCTTTAGTTTTTGTGACGAATATTGTTAAAATAAAGGTTAAATAAATAAAACACATTGGATATCTTTACATAGGTATAATAAAACAATAAAAAAAGTGTCTGTACATTAGATAATATATTTAAAAAAATCGAGGGGGTTTAGAAACAGTAAGTGCACGAATCAAAAAAAAACTATTAGTTTGTCTGTTTGCTAATCTTCGGAACTAAAAAAAAAGCAAATTTTGTCAATCTATTTTCATATATTAAGAGATAGGGTTATTAGGAGAGGACCTTTAAATTAGGTAATGGATTACCTTTGTTGGTACGGCGTAAGCCACAACGCGAAAAAGTCCGCCTTAAGTTCTGTACAAACTATTCTCTTCAAAATGTCTACTGCAGATCACAGTTGATTTTGCTGGATTCCAATTATTGTCATTTCTACACTTCCTTATTATTTTTATCCATTCATTTTTCACAAATCATTAGCTGAAGGAAATCTGTTAGATGTCGAATAATACAATAACGATAAATAGTAATTACCACTATAAAAATCTCCCACTTTTAAAGTAAATTAAAACTTGAATTAGTTGCAACACTGATTGATTTTATGAGTGATTAAACTTATTTACGGAAAATCGAGAAATAAGCTTAAAAAATGACATGCTTACCTATGAAAAGTGATCCCGTGGCTTTTATTAGCTGAACCACTATGGTTTCGACAACTTTTCACGATACACGAAGGCATAGTTTATTTTTTATGAGCGAAAATAACGCAGAATAACACGCGAGCGCAGTTCAAAGCGTAATGGCGGACGGCTGGCATACTATTGGTGTGGATGTGTGCGTGCAGGCTTGTCTGTATAGAGCACTGACATACTATTGGGTGCTTCATTTGTAGTTTAATAAGACGGAGTCCGGTAACTTATTCGTCCATGATCTAAGGCTAGCCGCACACACACAATAATATTGTCAATACAAGATTGTCAATAATCTAGATTCTATATAACCAATACCGCAATACAGGCCGCACACACACAATATTGTTGACAATACGTACTTTATTGTCAATATTATTGTGTGTGTGCGGCTAGCCTAAGGTGACACCGACATCTTGAGTCTCGGAAAGCACGTAATAGTGGTACTTCACTTGCCGTATTAGGTAAAACATATTCGTTACTTGGGTAATACTGTGCTCTAGACTAATTAGAATAAGGTTCATTGCAATGGATCGAATACGCAAATATTTGCCACCCTTGGTGGACAAGAACAAGTGCGAATAAAACCATATTATGTTGCATCGAATACGCAAATATCTTAGCAAAATTTGCGTATTCGATGCAACGCCTAGTAAAGTCGCACAATACTAGGTGTATTTTTTGTCTTGCACAACCTGCTAGAAGATGATTCTACCCATGAAAGCAAACAACTTTTATTATGGAACCTACTCTGAAATCGCGAAAAAAAAATATTGTTTGTTTTCATGGGTAGAGAATCATCTCCTAGCGGGTTGTGCAGGTCCAAAAATACACCTAGTAAGTATAATATTGCCGTTGCGTTGACCTTGATTGCTCCAGGTTGTCTGTCATTAGTAAATCTTTGACAGTTATTACTGGTAGTTGGAAGCAAGAGGGTATCATAAAATCGAATACGTACCTGATAAGCACTAAATAGTTACGAAGTAACTATTTAGTAATCTGTGACTATAGGCAGTCGCTCCACGTAAAACACTGGAATTTCTATGAAACGGCTCGGTTTCATAGGAATTTACTCTTGCTAGATTTTGATTTCTTTCTTATATTCAATCGTAGTATTTTATTCATACACTTATTTTGACGGACCTGTTGGTCTAAGTAATGGTTTTTAGTGACCCTGAGTACCTGCTAAGCCAAAGGTCGTGATTTCGATTCTCACCCAGGACAAACTAAACTACATGATGAGCATGAGATTGTTTGTTCTGTGTCTGGGTTATTTATCTTTAATACTAGCTTCTGCCCGCGGCTTCGCTCGCGTTAGAAAGAGACAAAAAGTAGCCTATGTTACTCTCCATCCCTTCAACTATCTCCACTTAAAAAATCACGTCAATCCGTCGCTCCGTTTTGCCGTGAAAGCAAGACAAACAGACAGACACACTTTCCCATTTATAATATTAGTATGGATTAGCGCGGTTTCACCTTCGTTGTGCTAGGTTTTTGGTTACTGCTTTGCTCCCTTAGGTTATAGCGTGATGTTGAGTAGCCAATGTCCTATTCTGATGTGTAAGCTAAATTACTGTAGAGTTTCATCAAAATTCGTTCAGTAGTTTTTGTAAAGAGTAACAAACACACATACAAAATTTCATATTTATAATATTAGTAGGATGTATTTATTTTCAAATTAGTTAAGCATGTTGATCAGTTATCTAGTTCCCGAAACAAAGGCTCTGCCTAGCTTGGGATCAGATAGCCGTGTGGAAGTTGTCCCATCGTATTTATTATTATTTATTTATTTTAAGGTAAAAATGTCTCTCCCGCCGACTTTTGACCACCCTGAAAATTACTTCGAAAACTGTCTAAAATTCTTTGAAGAATATCAGTATTTATTCGTTCATCGTAACACTGATGTACTGATTTACAACATTTTGGACAAAATTACTTTAAAAGATGAAGAAATCGATGTTTTTCATAAAGATTTTGATGTGAGCGCCGTAGATGATGAGTTTTTGAGCCATTTCTTCACGAAATTGAAAAGGTTGCAAGTCTTCTACGAGGAGATTGAAGAAGATTTGTCGGAGAGTAATGTAAATATGCCCGTTAGTCCTAAGAAGAAACATGAAATATTATATCTGGCTAATGAAATCAAGGAAGTGTGCGAAGATGTGGGCTGTGAAGTTATTGTAGATTTTGGATCAGGATTGGTAAGATTTATTATACCCACAGAACAGATAAAAGAGGTTTTTATCTGTTCTGTGATTATGCCTACTCGCTTATAATGATGTAGACCTCATAAGTATACGCTTGTGGGTTCAAATCCCGGCTAATGTGACTTCTGCAACTCATAATTATCTACTTAATAATGTTTATCATATTATCATGGACGTCACTGACACCCCGTGCCTTATTTCTAAGGCAAGGGGTGTCAGTGACGTTAAACCGTTGGTCCCGGTCGACATTTCATAGTTTGTCAGTCATTACATCAGAATCCAGAAGGTCTGACCAGTCTGACCGAGGGAAATCGTGTCGCCCAGTTACTGGGTTATGGAGGTCTGATAGGCAGTCGCTTCACGAAAACACTGGTATACACTTATACAGCTGAATCCGGTTAGACTGGATGCCGACCCCAAGATAGCTGGGAAAAAGGCTCGGGAGATGATGTTGTACTTTATAGAATTATGATGGGCATCACAGACATAGGTGAAGGAAAACATCTTGTGGGAACCTGGACCTGGAATATTAGTCCTAGTCCTAAATCGCCAATTCACCTTGAGTAAGCGTGGTGATCTGTGCTCGTGCCTTCTCCGAGAAGGGGCCTTTGCACTGCAGTGGGAAAATTTTTTATAATGATATCAGCCCATTAATGTCCCTTGCCTTAGAATTCAGTCATCTAAATATTTATTGTTTTTTTTTTCAGGGATACTTAGATCAACTTTTATTCGAAACCACAAACTACAGAATATTAGGAATTGAATGCAATGAAAGTCATTACGTTGGCGCCAAAATACGACAGCGGAAATATCACGCCAACTCCACAGATAACGTAAAATACATAAAACATACCATAACTGAAAATTCTCATGAAAATATCCAAAGTTATTTGAAAGATAAGTTTGAAAATCATAGAGAATTTTGTATAACTGGCCTGCATGCTTGTGCCGATTTGACGATAGACGCCATAAACCTATTTTCGAAGATGGCTGACTCAAAAGCTATAGTAATAATGCCTTGCTGTTACCACAAAATGGAGGGAAACGGTCGAGTTTTTAAAAATTTTCCTCTAAGCGATTGTCTGAAAGGTGTTTTCAGAACGTTTAAAGGAGAAGAGTATTTAAGGGTGCCCTTTTTAAGACTGGGCGCTCAACCGCCATCTATGGAGAACAAGCTAGAAGATTTAGTTTTCAATTTATTGTCAAGGGCAGTATTGCAAACATTTGCGATAAGTCGTGAGTATTTCCATGATTTTAAGTAACTCTAAATAAAAGCTTAGCCAATATTATAAATAAACATTGAGTTATAATGTACTACGTACTAGAGGAGCTATTTCAAACAAAATATGGCGCGTAATTTGGTGACAGCGGAGCATGCGCAGTGCAAGCGGGTGCCATAGATAACACCAATGCGCGCAGATGCGACATATTTTAGAAGTTGACTTCTATAGGCTTCTTTAATATTATGTGCATTATGGGTATCGTTATAAAATAGTTCTATTTAAAATAAGAAATGTATAACATAAAATTATGTGGAAAATAATAATATAACAAAATAAAATGAAACGAATTTAAACTGTAAAAAATTTAATTCCCATGAAATAATATAACTACTCTTCTTGACTTTGTGGTGTATTTCTCGTTTTCCAAATGAACGGAACATATTCGTGAATATTCTATTGGCAATCACGTGACTTTGCTGCGATTCTTCTGAATAAATTTAATCCAAAATAATTCTCTAGTACTAGGACACGGCCGGCGAACCCTTAAAAAAAAATATATATATTTAATAAATAAAAAATATTAATATTACTTAATATTTTTTTTCTCATGATTATTAATAACATTTTCTTGTTCGTAATTGTTTAACGTTACCCGACGTTAGTGTCCATTCTGCGCATGCAACAAATATTTTACTCTTTGATATTAACATCAACATGGCCGCCGTCGAGGTGACTCGTCATACATAATTACAAATAATAAAATTAGGCATGTTTTAAAGATAATATTTTGAACTTACTGGTAAAAAATCACTCCTCGAATTTTATTTATATTTCTCAAGCTGTTTGAACAGTATCTCAATGCACACGAAGGCATATTTTTTGAACAAAACTTTGCACTCGAAATAGTCTAGCTGCTGCAAGCGCTCGACATAGACTAAGCGAGTTAGGGTGCATGCACCCTAACTCGTGTTACAAAAAATTTAGTTGAGGTGACTCCTCTAGTACGAAGTACATTATTAACTCAATGTAAATAAAGTTAATATATATTATTGTAATATTCTGTGTTATTCTGGTATACCGTAATTTTAACTTCTGATCTTTTTACAGATACCTGCAAATTAAAAAGAAATAAGCGGAAAGCTGTAAAAACTAAAAACATGGGCAACAACTTTCAAACATACATACAAGATGCCATCACTACCTACAACTTTTCGGCTAAATTACCACGTCTTCATCACTCCCTAGTAACCAGAGTCACATCTCAGTTCAACGTGAGAAGAGCGAAGGACCTGCGTCGTCAGAAATAGATTTGGAGCGTGTTTCAAACTAACATCCGATAAACCTCTTCGCTTTCATAACCTCCTGGTACCCATAATGAGTGAAACTGGTAACAACTCCCCCTCGGAGTACGACATCTCGGCGCAAATGGACATTTCAGAGCATGAAAACCAAATAACTCCCCCTAACTTCGTATCTCAACGCATTAGAAGAGTAAATGAGCATCAATACCGCAGTGATGACTTCCGTGCCTTCAAAGAGGAAATGGTCAACATGATCTCAAGTCTGATTACACCGCAACAAGTCGAACTCAAAAAAATATACCCAACACTGATGGAAATAAAAACTACCAATGCCAGCATTGAGAACGCAATGGCAGTTCTATCGGCGCAAAATGAAGACCTAAAAAAGAAGATTGATCTTCTAGAATCCCGGGTGAAGAAAGATAACGAATATATAATTATCCTAGAAGAAAAAATCGAGGACCTGCAACGAGGAACACGAAAATCCAACTTTGAAATAAAAAACGTTCCTAAAGTCCAGCATGAATCGAAAGATAACCTAGTACAGATGGTTGTAACATTATCCCAAGCTGTAAACAGTACCATTGATATCAAAGATATTACAGACATATACAGAGTGCAAAATAAGCGTAGCAACACCAAAAACAGCACTATTGTGGTTGAGCTGAGTTCAACATTAGTTAAAACAGACTTTATTAGAAAGACAAAAGACTTTAATAGAAACAGTAAAGAAAAACTCTGTGCAAAACACCTCGGATTCAAGACAGGAGAATATACGCCAATCTATGTCTCAGAACATTTAACTACAAAAGGGGCCAGGCTATTTTATTTAGCCCGTGACCTAGCTAAGTCACGAGACTATAAATTCTGCTGGACCTCCTATGGAAAGGTACACGTTAAGAAGGACGAAGCTGCGCCAACCATTATCATATATAGTGAATCTCAGGTGAATAATTTGATGCAACAAATATGACTAGCTTTAGGTATTTCTCAGTCACATATTAAAATTGTTTTTGTATTTTGCTCAGAATCATATGGCCCTAAGAATAACTATTGTTTTAACTTTTTATTTTATAAGCCTAAAAATGTAAAGCAATCGCGCTCACACTCAATACCCAGACATTCATCTACACTTTCGTTCAAGTCTACTCTCACTCAAACAACTTACACATCACTACACACAATCACACAATTTATCCGCTACTACCATTTCACCCACATCTACAAAAATATGACTAATCTTGCAAATGATCGCATACCACTTAATTTATATAATTATGAGTAACACATTAAAAGCCATAAACAATATAGACAGTTCAGAAACTGCAATGTCCTTTAGCTGTTCCCCTCGGGATCTTAATCGATTAATAAAACGAAATCCCACGGATATTGTCATCGTGACACAAAACATACGAACCATCTACTCTAACCACAACGACCTGCTACTCAACCTGCATAGTTTAGGAACAGATATAGACCTAATAATATTAACCGAATGCAGACTCGACAACGCCAAACCCATACCCCAAATACGCAACTATCTATCCTACCAAACTACCAATCACCTAAACAAGGCAGATGGAGTTGTTGCCTACGTTAAGAATACTCATAAGTCCTCAGTAAATGAAGTAAAATTGACACATGCATCCTGCCTACAAATTAATCTTCACCCTGAGCTAACTGTCTTGGCAGTCTACCGTTCGCCATCAAAACCAAAATCCGACGAATTTATAATCTCATTAAATGATCACTTAAATACAATAGGGTCAAGCAAAAACATTATAGTCACAGGAGATATTAATATAAACTTGATATATAGCGAGGGCGAACACTGTTATGAACGGTCAAACAGGCTAACCTATCTCAACATGCTCGCGATGCACGGCCTACTTCCAGGGCATTCACTACCCACTAGAGGGAAAAATTGTTTAGACCACTTTATGGTTAAACTTGACCCCTTAAATACTGCTGCGACCATTGCTATATTAAATACAACTATAACAGATCATTCCATGGTTTTCCTAAAATTATCAAACAAAAAAACTTTATATAAAATCGCTAAAACTAAAACCTTCATTAATTTTGACAAAGTCTTGGAAAATCTAGGTGAAAGTAATTTACAAAACTTGTTAAACCTTACCGACCCACATACAATTTGTGAACGATTAATACATATATTACAAACTTGTCTTAAAAATCACACCATTTTGACAGTAATACCGCAAAAATGTAGATTAATAAAACCTTGGATGACGGTCGGTTTACTGCGCTGCATACATAACCGCAATAACATGCAACATAAGCTGAAGCTTGAGCCTCACAACGAAGTTTTGAAGATCACCTTCAAAAGATACAGAAACTATTGCAACTGTATTATCAAAAAGCAAAAGCGGAAATACGATAGAGATCAATTATCTAAAGCGCATAATAATCCCAAAAAAATATGGGAAACTATAAACAACATTACTCATCGAAAGCCAAGCAAAACCCCCAACACGGATTTATTAGAGATCAAGGCTACACCAAAAGAGTCAGCTGACACTGTAAATAAATACTTTTCCAGCATAGGTAAAATTCTTGCTAACGAGATAACTGCCAGCACCGGCCCCACAGGGTACGGCCAAAACTACAGTCATGAGTCACCTCAAGTTCTACCTCTCTCGTCATTTGTACTTTTAAACACTGACCAGGATGAAGTTCACCGCATCTTAATGTCTCTTAAATCAGATAGTGCCCCGGGCTGGGATGGCCTAACTGTCAACTTCCTAAAGACCGCGCATGTTCTTATCGTCCCAATTATAACTCACTTAGCGAACCAGTGCTTTGAACAAGCTACATACCCGAGTGCTTTAAAACTAGCCATTATAACACCGGTACACAAGTGTGGAGACAGAGCTAATCCGTCGAACTATAGGCCTATATCCGTACTGCCATCAATTTCTAAAATAATTGAAAGATTAATAAATTCACGTCTTCTATCTTACCTTAACAAAAACAACCTTCTTTCACCCACGCAGTACGGTTTTAGACAAAAAATGTCTACGGAAGACGCAGTACTGACATTGGCCTCCACTGTAACCAACCAAGTGGACAGAGGAGGCAGGTGCCTTGCTGTCTTCCTGGATCTTCAGAAGGCTTTCGACACAGTCTCTGTCCCCACACTTCTGGACAGGCTGGAATCAATTGGAGTAAGAGGTGTTCCTCACGCGTTACTCAAAGACTACCTAAGCGAACGCAAACAAAAGATTAGGATAGGCAATACCATTAGCTCTGAAGAGACCGTCCAGTTCGGAGTTGGTCAAGGCAGTGTGCTCGGACCGACATTATTCCTTATTTATATAAATACACTATGTAGCATGAAAATTGTGGACGGACATATTATTTCATACGCCGACGATACTGCTATAGTGTTCTGTGGTTCTACCTGGGAAAATGTCCGGACAACTGCCGAGCGTGAACTGGCAAGAATAGCGGCCTGGCTCGATCTTAGCCTCCTAACCTTAAATATCAACAAAACCAACTTCATCTGCTTCACAAAGTACAACACCTCTCAACCCCCTCCAGAATACAAAATTAAAATACATAAATGTCGTTACCCTGTAAGCCCAAATTGTACTTGCACTGAAATAAATAGAGTAGAATTCACCAAATATCTAGGTATTATAGTAGATCAAAGGCTATCCTGGCATAACCACACTGAATTAATAATGAAGCGCATACGAAAACTAATCTGGACTTTCAAGACATTACGTCACGTTGTATCAAAAAAACTCCTGCTACAGATTTACATATCTCTTGCTCAGTCCGTCCTGGCTTATTGTCTACCCGTCTGGGGTGGTGCAACCAAAATTAAATTCCTTGACCTCGAGAGAGCTCAGAGGTCCCTGCTGAAAGTTACGCTTTTTAAACCCTTCAGATTTTCAACTGAGAACCTTTACCGGGATTCAGATGTTCTGTCCGTTAGAAAGCTTTACGTAATTAGTATAATTCTAACTAAGCACAAAACTCTATTGTTTAACCCAGAGAAAACAAAAGGCAGAAGGAAAAACACGGTTGCTCCCACTGTCTCAGTAAAGTCTACATTCGCAAAAAGACAATATCCTAGGCAATCGTCCCATTTATACAATCTTCTAAATAAAGAGCTTGATATATACCGACTTACCTACCGCGAATGCAAAAACGCTGTGTCTAAATGGATAAAACTAAAGACTTACGACGAAGTAGAAAATATGGTGCAATCGATGAGACTATGATATACACATAAAATAGAATAAATGTTATTTTTGCCACTAATGGAAAATAATGTTCCACATTACTTCCGATCCCAAGACTAGTCGTAGGGTTAGCTTGCAAAATTATACATCTTGCTTTAATTTACCTTAGTTAATTAATCCCTAACATTACAATCAATGTGTGGGTACAACCCTAAATCACACACTTTCTCTCACCCACTACTCACACACTTACTCACCTCCACACTATCTCACACACAACACACATCCCAGCGCGTTCCTGCCTCTCACTACTTTTTCCATCTCTTATTTCATTGTTAGATTAAGTTTATACTGTGTTTTGCGCCTACTTAATAACAGTTATAATAACCTGGGGACGGGCGGAGCATCCTAATACAAGCAAACTACTTGCTTAAAAGGATTCTCCCCATTGTAACTAGAATAAGTTATTTATGTAGAAGCAATAAACATTTTTTTATTTTTTATTTTTTATTTTTTATTTTATTTTTATCACTAACGGATTTACTTTAATCAAAAATGAACCCGTAGATCATCAAAATAAAGTTGAGAATCCCGAATTTTGTTTAGAAGAACTTATGACATTATGGAACCAGTTAACTCAAGTGACGTTTAAAAAGGCGGGAATTTTTATTCTGTTGCAAAATTATTTGCAGCCAGTTATTGAGAATTTTATTTTATATGACAGACTGGTTTATTTAAAAGAAAGAGGCGTGAAGCATTGTGAATTCAAAAAGATATTGAATGTTAGAACATCGCCCCGTTGTTTAGCTTTAGTAGCTTATAAATAAGTTTATAAACAAATACACGTACAAGCCGGTGCATTAATTACTTATATGAGTTTAATTACTTGAAATAAATGATTAATAATAATAATAATAATTAAAAAAAGCAATCTTAAATGTACAGTTGGCATATAAAATTTAAAGTAAAAGTTTTTTTTTTCACATCTAATATTATAAAGATTTTTTATTGTTTTCATTGGAAACAGTGCCTACTTTTACAACAATAACAAACAGGTAACAACGGAAAAATAACAGAAAACTATAACAACAAATTCGTAATACATCATATAAAAGGATCACTGAGCGCGTCAAGGCAGCGTGGATGAAATTCGTGGAATCAAATTAAGACTACTTTTTTTACGTTGACGGTACGCGCGCGAGTGTGTGAACATGATAAGCGCCGCCATTTAAGATTCCTTTCTTCAATGAACCAGGTTACATGGTTTTTTGTCCCGTCCTTTTTGTTTTCAACTATTGGGTATTTTGTATTGCAATATTTCACAAACACCAAAGGCGTATTTGAAAGACTATAAATGTATACCGCAGAGGGCGATGACTATATTGCGCTTGAACACTCAATTCATTAATTCCATTACGCCAAAAAAGGTCAGACATGCCACTTTTAGTAAGCTAATGCTAATAAATACTCAACAACTACCGTACTTATTGAGTAGCAATAATTTTAAAGGTCTGAGCACACTTATGGGTTCGTAACCGTATCGCCTTTCGCCTCGCTATCAACAAGGCGTCCAACTTCATGTAAGCATAAGCACGAAACGTAAGCTATCAGCAGCGCCTGTGACGCCTAGCCGTAAGCGCGAAGTTGCAAGTTCGGACCCTGTTCCGAGGCGAGGTGATTACGTTATGATTCCGATTAGTGTGCGTGCGATGCAGTAAGGACTTTAATACAAACCATTCTGAACGGCTAGGCTGGAGGTGATGCGGTGACGAACCCTTTCCGATCCCATATGTGTGCTGAGACCTTGAGACTTGGGGACCTGGCACCTTTGTTCAGCTTCATCCAGCTTATGTCCATAAAAAACTTAGCTTACGCTAAGGCTGGTTAGTCCTACGCTGACGCGATGACGGCACGCTCATCGTCAGCGCTGATGGCCGAGATATATGAACTTCAAAAAGCGTTTTTGAATGACGCGTAGCTATCAGCGCGCACAGTGGTCAGCGCTGATAGGCTATATTACTGTAGTTTTATCAAAATCCATTCAGTAGTTTTCGAGTGAAAGAGTAACATACATCCACACACATTAATAGGATAGTAGGACTACAGGGGTTTTTTGTTCATTAAATCTGCAATCAGCCCCATATAGTGATGTGCCTGGTGGCAATATTGCCACTGCCGGGAATATTCCCAATATTACCACTGCCGGTAAATTCCCAATTTTGCCAGCAACAATGGCAATATTGCCAATGTTGCCTATCAAATAATACCAATAAATTTATTATTACTGCAGGCGTAATCATCGCTTAGTTAGGTATACATAATATATTTGTGTGGTATATCGACAATAAAATATTTTAAACTAGTTGTTCCCCGCGGTTTTTCCCGTTCCCGTGAAATTTTTGCGATATAAACTCGGACCCATGATGTCCTTTTACAGGCTATGGACTATGTCTGTAAATTTCATTTAAATCGGTTCAGTAGTTTTAAAGACGAACAAACAGACAGACACAATACTACAATACTTGTAAAACACGTACAAAATTAAGAGAAATTATTCTAACTTATGCCTTTTATTCAAAACACAACAAACTGTTAATATTTATGAGTTATTTCATGGTTATTTTTTTATTCACTAACGTGTGCGGCAACATGGGCAATATTGCCGGCAAATTTCCGGAAATATTCCCAAAACTTCTGGCAAAATTGGCAATTGGAACATTGTATAACAGGCGTTATTTATTGTTCCGAGGCAAAAAACACATTGTCGGCTAGCGCTGAAAACCAGCGTCGTGGACTCATGCCTATGTATGGGTCACGGCATTATGCTGAGCGCTAGCCGTTTCGCGCAGTAGTGACGCTACTTAGCTGTATTTAGTTTTAAGGTTGTAGTATAATATAAGTTTTTTATTTGTAGCGCACATTGCGCGAATAAATTGTCTTTCTTTCTTCTTTCAATTTTGCTGAAAACAAAATTTTTTATTATACAATGTAAACTATGACCTTTCAATAATAATTTTAAGAATTGTACATAGTTTCCGTAGTTAATTTGACTTAAAATTAAGCAACTTTCCCAAATATTTCCACTCCCGGCAAGATTGCCGGCAATGTTCCCACCAACATTCCCACCTCGGGCAATATTCCCGGGAACGGCACATCTCTAGCCCCAGAGCTATAATCAGATCTTTTGAAGTACTAGTACTATACAGGGATAAAAAAAATAATCAATAACTCATAATTTGGATGATGATCTAGTATAATTAGAATAATAAAATATAAAAATGAAACCCAATATTGGCTTCATGTTGGAACTTACCTACACATATTATTTGTAACAACTTATGTTCATACACATAAATGCAATAAAGACTGAGTTTGAGTTTGACATATGTAAATAATTGAAGCAGCTTAATTCCAAGCAATCGAATCGTCAATATACTCTTAAGGCCCTGCGCAGACGACAGACTATCCATGACGCACTTTTTAGTCTGTGAAAATAGAACCTATGTAATTATATGCAGTAACGCACACGACGCGCAAAAAGTCTTAGTTCTCTTAGTTCAAACTTTTGGGCGCCGCAGACTCGATCGCACAAAAAGTGTGCCGTCTGCGCAGGGCCTTAACAGAATAAAAATTCTTGAATCTGGCTACGAAGTTTAGTAAGACTGCTTGCCTGCCTCTCTCATGCTAACTCCAAAATCGTCCTGCTGTGCTAATTCCAACTATACTAGATAAGTGCTAAAGATTAATTTTCATTGCATTCCTTGCTTTGCTCTTTCGATTTCTTAGCCCTGTTCATTCCTTTTTTACCATTCCTACTTTCCATAACTTTTTTCCAGTCATTCATTTTGTCTAAATCTGCAGATATAGCTTCTCCGGGAGCCAAGTCAGAGGGTGCCAGGACATCGTTCTGCAGTTTTATAATAGGCTGTCTCTTCTTTGCCATCTCAATACCATGTTTGCGTCTCATATGTTTGTTACGGTTGGACAAGTTAGTAAAGTCTCTCGGACAAATGTTACAGCTAAATGGTTTCTCTCCAGTATGTTGAAGCATATGGTTTTGTAAACGCAGTTCTGTACGGAACCTCTTGCCGCAAACTGTACAAGTTACAGGTAAGTAGTCCGAATGATGTTTCATGTGGTTGCGTATTTGTGGTCTGTTACGAAACCGTTTATTGCAAATGTCACAGGCAAACGGTTTGATACCGGAGTGAATGGTAGAGTGATATCGTAGAGTGTATACGTTTTTGAAGGTAGTTTTACAAATTTCACAAATGAATGTTTCTCTATCGGTATGTATCTCCATGTGTGATCTTAAACTAGGATTGCTATCAAAACACTTGCCACATCGGTCACACAGGTGGTCTCGTGACTTCTCCTTGTGATTGTTTAAATGGGTTCTCAAAGCAGCAATGCTTACACAAACCTTGTTGCATGTATCACAAGTTAAATTATCTTTAGATATAAATAATTTCTGTTTCCATAGAATCTTATATAATTTGTTAACATGCTCATCCAATTCAGAATTGTTAGAAAAAGTAGAATTGCATCCCAAGCAAACGAATTTTGAGTTCTGGTGGACTGTCCGTATATGTTGCAATGTGTCCTGCATTCTAGGAAATTTCTCAAAACATTTATAACAAGAATAATGTAAATACTTTCTGTGCGACCTGACATGTTTGATAAAAGCGTTGAGTCGTTGTTTTTTAATTTTGCAATCTGTACATTGGTAGGAGTTACAGGTGTTGTGGTACTGCTGTGAGTGAGTTTGTAATTCTTCAATGTTTGAGAAAACTGTCCCACAACCTGAACACTTCCATTCGTAATCCAGCCATGTTGTTTTTAGGCATTGCAATAGGCTTTTGGGTAATGCACCTAATCTACTTATTTGTTTGGTGAGATACTCTTCAGGATATTCTGTAGTATCGAATACTTTACGAGCTTGTGGAGAGGTTAAGGGTTCTTTACTGTGGGCAACTGTACTCATAACGTCAGTGTCCGTAGTACCGTAGTCCATAGTATTGTTCAAGTCCTTTAAGTCATCAGTGCAGTAAAGGTCATTCTCCAATGGGGGAATCATTTCAGAATCAATTTCCTTTTCTAGACCATCTATAGTAATAATATTCTTATATTCGGGGAATGTAGCATCAATATTCGTAAATTCATTTTCTCTAGCATTGAGGTTTTCATTCTGTCCACTGTGTGTATCAAAAGATTTAACGACTGTGATATTTTTATTATCTTCGACATTGTTTGAATCACTATCATCATTTAATTCAAATTTTATATTTATCTTTGTTTCCTTCGGTTCATCAATATCCTTGCCAGTACTCTGATCATCAAATTCTGCAGCTTCTGCATTTAAATCATCATCATCACTCAAATCCATTGGGTCTCGCTGGATTTCAGGTTTGATGTCAATAACTACATTATCATCGGCTGGCCCATCGTTAGTGTCAAGAGAATCAGTTTTCACAGCACTTATTTGTACTAGAATGTAATTGCTAAGTAACGCTTGGGCTTGCTCCACAGCCGTTATGAAGGTGAAAGCTTTTTCTAATGATTTCACACATATTAAGCAAACAGTCTTGGGGAGTATATTTTCCTCGAGATCCATTACTATATTGAACCTTGAGAGCTTGTTGACGACTTTATGGCATGTTTCCACGTCGGTTTGCAAATTTGTAAGTTGGTTTAGAGGTTTCAACTGCGCGCAAAGGCGACAGTGTACATTGTTCGTGTTATTCATCTTCGGAAAGGTTTTATTACATAATCTTGCTACTGGTATATCAAATATTGTTATAATGGAGACGCAGAGCTCGTTAACCAAATGATTTGAGGTCAGTCAGGACTGAAACCCAAGTTATGGAGTGCGGTAGCACAGATCACAACTGAAACTATTCAATAATCAGGCTTTCTTGTAGCACATACTACGTTATGGCGAATATCTTGTAGCTATTGTGATAAAATATTAAAATCTGAAGATTATTACACGATGAATAGAAAGTCCGAAAACAATCAAGGGTGCGTTCCTAAAAGGGTAAGAATTACACGGAGTAGTGCGAAAGTTACTCTAGAGCGTTCCGAAATGAGCCGAGTGAAACCGAGGGTAACCGAACAATTACTCGACAGCTACCCGAGCAGTATTTTTGGAACGCTTTCTGTAGAGTAATTTTCGCACTGACAAGTGCGATTTCTCACCCTTGGCTGAGCGTCGTTAAAAATTACCTGACATATGTCAAAATCATATATGCGCCAATGTTGAAGTTTGATGTTGAAGAATGGATTTACTAAAGTAGAAACGAACGTAGTACTTGTTTATTTGCAAGATATGCTTAAAAACACAATTTTCCTTCTTTGCAATAGAGATAAAAGGTTATGTTGACAGTGTCATCATACAATCCTAACCGTCATGTCATGACCCTAACCCGTTCCAAAACAGTAAATCACTCTGTACCGTTCAAAAACAGTATAGCCGTTCTCTTTCTTACGTTGTTTCTATCTCTTTTTAATTTCCGAGTGAATTATTCGCACGTTTTGGAACGCACCCCTAGTCGAGGAATATTTGTTGACACTTTGACAGTAAACTGACGTATAGTTGACAGTGACAACTCAAAATAAACACATGATGGTATAGATAAAAATGGAGCACACGCTTTTAATACCTACCTACTTGAAACCTTGAAACCAGCCTATTTATTTCTACCTCACTCTTTGTGGGCAGTCCCTCTCTTGCTAAGCAGGGTAACTATTATTGTATTTTCCCCTGGATATTCCTATAAGAGGATGATTTATAAATATACTAAATGAACTACTAAAGGTGAACGCAGACTTGGCCGCACCGCACGCGCCGCAGTCCCCGCAGTCATCGCATTTTGTTAATGGCCTCGCACATCTATCCGCACCGCAGTCACTGCAGTCGTTCCCGTCGCCGCACGCATAGGGATGAAAACGATACATCGATTGTTTTAAAATATCGATATATCGCTCATAAATATCGATATAAACATCGATGTTTTTATGAACGATATATCGCCGATGTTTCGACGACATTAGTAAAAAATATCGATATCGCTCTTTAGTTGTTTGAGGATCACACAGCTGTCAACACGTTTGGTCGTAGTCACGCGCTTACGTATTGAGCATTACCCAAGAAAGAAATAGACTTCTAGGTACAAGGCTATCTAAGCTTCTTTTTCTTAATTCTATCACTAGATTTTTTAATGAAAAAAAGTGAACGTTTTCTTAAATAACAATATGTGTTTTTATTTTAATTTTTAAAACAATAGTTTAGTGCTAAATAGACTAGACTGTAGACTGTTACTAGTAGACTTATTTTTATTAAATTGGCCAAACTTAATATTTCTTTTTAAATATCGTCAGGAATATCGATGTATCGGTCTTGGGACCGATATTTTTTTAACACCGATATCCCTCGTGTAAATATCGATATTTTTCAGAGCGATATTGCATCCCTACGCACGCATCCGGGTTCGGCTCGCGTTACGCTCGCGCCGGGGCGGGGATGCGAATGAAGTCATCCGCGCCGCGCTAGCCGCAGCGTCCGCTGCGTGCGGGTGACGTCATCAGCTGCGGTTTGGGGATTTCGGTCGTTTCAGGGTCTGCGGCGACTGCAACGCGGGTAGGTGTGCGAGGTGGCATAGAACTTCATATAAAGAATTCGAATGCGAAGACTGCGGTGCGTGCGGTGCGGCCAAGTCTGCGTTCACCTTAAGTATATAGTTAAAGTTTAATTATTTCTCACTGAAGGTGCTCGCCGCGCCGCTGCCGGCCGCTGCCATTCCGGTGTGACTCAGGCCTAAAGGTTTACTGATGAAATACACTTCCTAATGACGAAAAAACGCTGACTTGGCCGCACCGCACGCGCCGCAGTCTTCGCATTTGAATACTTTATATGAAGTTCTATGCCACCTCGCACACCTACCCGCGTCGCAGTTGCCGCAGACCCTGAAACGACAACAACGAAAATGCGATGACTGCGGGGACTGCGGTGCGTGCGGTGCGGCCAAGTCTGCGTTCACCTTTAAATTTTTTTTTTAAAGCATTGGCTATGCACGAGATGTTTCTTCGGATCGTCATTTACAAACGTATAAACTTAAATAGGTACACAACATGTAGATGCATGGTACAAATATTTGCCCCGTGGGAATTGAACCCACGACACTCAAGGCCAAGCGTTTAACCACTGCGCTAACCGTGTCGACGTGCCAACGTTGTATTGCGCTGCGAACACACCAACCAAACAAGAGCTGATCCAGCACTAATGAAAAGAAGAGCGTCATGTATATAGGTAGGTGCTAATCACTAATGAGTTACGACACGACTCACATCTCCCAGGACAGCTCTGGCAGATTTTCCTAACTGCATTCCGTCGTGCACGCCATTCATACACCTCTATCTAACAATCAAGTGCCGACACAGGAAATGGCTTTATACAGGGCATCCCACGGCTATGCTATACTATGGAGGGAAGTACCTGAAAAATATTGTAGCTAGAACATTTTACTGAAAAAAGACATTATTTGAATTTTAAAAACATTATAAACTGTACTCACAGCCATTTAAATAATTGAATGGTTGGGCCGGGAATCGAACTTGTTCCACGAGAAAAAATAATCACTCTGTAGTTTTTTCATACCGATCGAAAGGTTTCATCCTATGGATTATTTTTTGAGTGTCACAAATAAAAGGAAGAGTGATAAGTTTTTTTAGATAAATTGTAAAATAATCTACTAAGGGAAAATACAATAATAGTTACCCTGCTTAGGTTTCAAGCTTTCAACTTCAAGTTTAAGAAATTTATTTCTTATTTTATATTTATTTTATATTTAATTCTAACAAAATGTTTTTTCTTTTTATTAAAAGCGTGTGCTCCATTTTTATCTATACCTTCATGTGTTTATTTTGAGTTGTCACTGTCAACTGTCACCTAACGTACGTATATCATCCATCAGTCAGTTTACTATTACTGTCAACAAATATTCCGGGGTGTAAGTGGCCCTACCATCACCTCCAGGGCCAAAGCCAACCTCACCTGCACGTGGTACACCCTGCTGATTCACTGACGAGGCGCTGACGGACCAGGTCTCTTCACAAGGAGGAGACCATCGCAGTCATATTGCATATATTTTTGAAATATATTTTTCTACGTTTGTGATTGTAAAATAAACATGGTCGTGGCAGAATTGTGGTGTGTTTTCCGCAAATGCCATTAATAAAGAGTTGAAGTTTGAAGTTAACAAATATTCCTCGACTTGATTGTTTTCGGACTTTCTATTCATCGTGTAATCTAAATAATCTTCAGATTTTAATGTTTTATTACAATAGCTACAAGATATTCGCCATAACGTAGTATGTGCTACAAGAAAGCCTGATTATTGAAAAGTTTCAGTTGTGATCTCTGCTACCGCACTCCATTACTTGGGTTTCAGTCCTGACTGACCTCAAATCATTTGGTTAACGAGCTCTGCGTCTCCATAATAACAAACATTTCATATACCAGTAGCAAGATTATGTAATAAAACCTTTCCGAAGATGAATAACACGAACAATGTACACTGTCGCCTTTGCGCGCAGTTGAAACCTCTAAACCAACTTACAAATTTGCAAACCGACGTGGAAACATGCCATAAAGTCGTCAACAAGCTCTCAAGGTTCAATATAGTAATGGATCTCGAGGAAAATATACTCCCCAAGACTGTTTGCTTAATATGTGTCAAATCATTAGAAAAAGCTTTCACCTTCATAACGGCTGTGGAGCAAGCCCAAGCGTTACTTAGCGATTACATTCTAGTACAAATAAGTGCTGTGAAAACTGATTCTCTTGACACTAACAATGTGCCAGCCGATGATAATGTCGTTATTGACATCAAACCTGCAATCCAGCGAGACCCAATGGATTTGAGTGATGATGATGATTTAAATGCAGAAGCTGCAGAATTTGATGATCAGAGTACTGGCAAGGATATTGATGAACCGAAGGAAACAAAGATAAATATAAAATTTGAATTAAATGATGATAGTGATTCAAACAATGTCGAAGATAATAAAAATATCACAGTCGTTAAATCTTTTGATACACACAGTGGACAGAATGAAAACCTCAATGCTAAAGAAAATAAATTTACGAATATTGATGCTACATTCCCCGAATATAAGAATATTATTACTATAGATGGTCTAGAAAAGGAAATTGATTCTGAAATGATTCCCCCATTGGAGAATGACCTTTACTGCACTGATGACTTAAAGGACTTGAACAATACTATGGACTACGGTACTACGGACACTGACGTTATGAGTACAGTTGCCCACAGTAAAGAACCCTTAACCTCTCCACAAGCTCGTAAAGTATTCGATACTACAGAATATCCTGAAGAGTATCTCACCAAACAAATAAGTAGATTAGGTGCATTACCCAAAAGCCAATTGCAATACCTAAAAACAACATGGCTGGATTACGAATGGAAGTGTTCAGTTTGTGGGACACTTTTCTCAAACATTGAAGAATTACAAACTCACTCACAGCAGTACCACAACGCCTGTAACTCCTACCAATGTACAGATTGCAAAATTAAAAAACAACGACTCAATGCTTTTATCAAACATGTCAGATCGCACAGAAAGTATTTACATTATTCTTGTTATAAATGTTTTGAGAAATTTTCTAGAATGCAGGACACAATGCAACATATACGGACAGTCCACCAGAACTCAAAATTCGTTTGCTTGGGATGCAATTCTACTTTTTCCAACAATTCTGAATTGGATGAGCATGTTAACAAATTATATAAGATTCTATGGAAACAGAAATTATTTATATCTAAAGATAATTTAACTTGTAATACATGCAACAAGGTTTGTGTAAGCATTACAGCTTTGAGAAACCATTTAAACCATCACAAGGAGAAGACACGCGACCACCTGTGTGACCGATGTGGCAAGTGTTTTGATAGCAATCCTAGTTTAAGATCACACATGGAGATACATACCGATAGAGAAACATTCATTTGTGAAATTTGTAAAACTACCTTCAAAAACGTATACACTCTACGATATCACTCTACCATTCACTCCGGTATCAAACCGTTTGCCTGTGACATTTGCAATAAACGGTTTCGTAATAGACCAGCAATACGCAACCACATTAAACATCATTCAGACTACTTTCCTGTAACTTGTACAGTTTGCGGCAAGAGGTTCCGTACAGAACTGCGTTTACAAAACCATATGCTTCAACATACTGGAGAGAAACCATTTACCTGTGACATTTGTCGGAGAGACTTTACTAACTTGTCCAACCGTAACAAACATATGAGACGCAAACATGGTATTGAGATGGCAAAGAAGAGGCAGCCTATTATAAAACTGCAGAACGATGACCTGGCACCCTCTGACTTGGCTCCCGGAGAAGCTATATCTGCAGATTTAGACAAAATGAATGACTGGAAAAAAGTTATGGAAAGTAGGAATGGTAAAAAAGGAATGAACAGGGCTAAGAAATCGAAAGAGCAAAGCAAGGAATGCAATGAAAATTAATCTTTAGCACTTATCTAGTATGGTTGGAATTAGCACTGCAGGACGATTTTGGAGTTAGCGTGAGAGAGGCAGGCAAGCAGTCTTTATAAACTTCGTAGCCAGATTCAAGAATTTTTATTCTGTTAAAGGTGCCGATTCTCTTGTACACAAACTTCACTAAATTTAAGTTAAGTGCATCTCTCTCTTTCCATTTTTTTTTTTTTTTTTTTTTTTTAATAATGGCAATCTGCCGAAGACTACGGCAACTTATGCCAGTGCTAAGTGATAACTCATGGGTTTAAATAAAAAGGAAAAAAAGATATGAAAAAAAGAAAAACTAAAGCTTTTTGTGGCGATCCTTTCAGGCCTGGAACAAACACAAAATACATTTGTTTTAGTAAATGTTAGTACTATCTAGTATATTTATGTATACATATATATTTGATTAAGTAGAATATATAGATACAGTGTTAGAGTTTAATATTGTTGTTAGAAATAAATTTAATAAAAGCACAAATCATTTGGGGGTTTGGGAAAAATGAGAGGAGATGACGTACGTTAACGGGCTTCTGAATTTTTAATTTAGAAATTACTCGGTCGAAGTTAAATGAGTTATTTAAGTTACAATTTAAAAAGATATGGTCCAAACTACCCTCGTCCAGACCACATTCACACAGCGAACTGTCTCGGACTCTAATTTTATTCAAGAATACTGGGGTGCAGCAGTGGCCAATGCGTATTCTGCATATTACTGAAACTACAGTCTTGGGGGCCAGTTTAAATTTATAAAACCAAGGCTTTGGTGGGATGGTCGGTTGAATCGAGGCAAATAGACCACCTTTTATTTTACTTGTCTCTAACCAGTCTGTTTGCCAGGACTGGAAGAGGTCAGATTTAGCCTTGTGGAGTAGGTCATAAATTTGTAGTGAGTAGTGTTTTTTATCTGCCACATTACTATTGATCGCACTCTTGGCTGCTATATCCGCAAGTTCGTTGCCTCTTATACCAACATGGCTAGGAATCCATACCAATTTAACCTCAACGCTCTTTTTGGAGCATGAAAGTAATATTTTTTTTTTTTTTTTTTTTTTAATGGCAATTTGCCGAAATCAACGGCAATTTCTGCCAGACTCGAGTAATATTAGTGGCGACTCATGTGAATTAGGGATACAATATGGAAAATATCTACATTAATTTTTAATTTTGTGGCGATTCCTGAAACAAACACAAAACACGGAATTTATATTTGTTAAAATAAATAATAAGTATATATATACAATATTTTATACTAGATAGATATATAGTTAGAGTTTAATGTTATTACAAGTAATAAATTTAATAAAAGCACATATAATTAGGGGATTAGGAAAGAATGAAAGGAGGTGCCGGACATTTACGGGTTTTTGGATTTTTAACTTATCGATTACTTGCTCGAATATATGTGGATGTGAAATGTTTAACGTGCAATTTAGAAAGATGTGGTCCAGAGTACCTTCGTCTAGACCACATTCGCACAGTGAACTATCACGGACTCTTATTTTGTTCAAAAATACTGGGGTACAGCAGTGGCCAATACGTATCCTACAGATGACAGATGTAACAGTTTTGGATGCTTTTTTAAACTTATAGAACCAAGGTTTCTGAGGGATGGTTGATTGAATAGAGGCAAACAGTCTTCCTTTATGTTTACTGGACTCAGACCAGTCTGTTTGCCAGGCCTGGTAGAGGTCTGCTTTGGCTTTATGCAACAAATCGTAAATTTGAACTGTATAGTGTTTCTTATCAGCCATACTGCTACTGATAGCACCCTTGGCTGCTACATCTGCAATTTCGTTTCCTGTTATACCAATATGACTAGGAATCCATGCCAATATAATCTCAACGCTTTTTTTAAAGCAGGAAAGCAGTACAGATTTAATTTCAATAATAATTGGGCTACGGAGATTGTCTTTAAATGAATTTTTAACTATAGCATCCAGGGCACTTCTGGAGTCTGAAAAGATAACTGCTTTTGATATAGCAGAGTGGGAAGAAATATATAAACATGCCTCGAGGATCCCAATGCACTCTCCGGTGAACACCGATGACTCAGGAGGGCATTGAAATTGGAGAAATATTTGGGAGTTAGAATTGTATACTGCAACACCAGTTTTACCAACAGCGGTTAATTTTGAAGCATCAGTGTAGAATTTATAATGGTCTGGCCACCTATCGTTAATAATTGATAGAAACCGTTCATTGGCATTTGTGGTGTTCTTACTCAAACCAACATAAGACACATTTGGGGTGAAGTTAAGAATGTCATATGGACAGTTAAAAAGTGGGAATTTATTTTGTTGGCAGATTTTGTAATTTTTTCCAATAGTTTGTATTTTTCTATATGAATTAAGGATTAATGGAATGTCTTTGTGTCTCCAGTATTCACTTTGACCGCATAATCTATCAAGAGATGCTAGCTTAGGCAGGATCATGTGACTACTCGTGAAGTATGCTTTGAATGTAAACTTGTCAGCTAAACATTGCCTGCGGAGAAGAAGAGGTGGGTCTCCACTCTCCACTTGCATGGCGTTTTTAGGTGAAGACCTCATACAACCCAATATAATTCGGAGAGATTTAGCTTGGATAGACTCCAATTTCGCTAATGCAACTTTGCTACAGGGTTCAAGAAGAAAGGAGCCATAATCCAGAATACTCCTAATAGTGGCATTATATATGAGTTTCAGGGTGAATGGATGAGCACCCCACCAAACACCCGCTAGTGCGCGTAGCATGTTGAGTTTCTTTTCGCATTTCTTCACGATGTAGTTGAGGTGGAAGGCACCAGATAATTTGGAATCCAAGATGACACCAAGAAATTTCACGTTCCCTTCAACTTTAACGGGAGACCCTTCAATTTCAAGGTTGACATTTGGAATGACACGTTTACGTGTAAATATAACAGCGGAACTTTTAGGGGCAGATAGGTTAAGGCCGTGTAAAACTAACCACTGATTTAGGGAATTGAGAGATATTTGCATGGACTCCCTAGCACGTTCTATTGAAGAATTAGGAATGTACAAACAGATCATCCGCATACTGAAGAATCTGGCAATCCGTGTTGAGGGATTCGTGGAGGTCTGAGGTATAAATACTGTATAGCAAGGGACTAAGCACTGAGCCCTGAGGGAGCCCACGCCAAACGGTTCTGGGGTCGGAATCTTCACCGGGTATGTGTATCTTAACCCTTCGACCAGACAGCAGGTTACATATGCAGTTTAGCATCCTTATCGGAATACTCAGCTGGCGTAGTTTACTTCTGAGCATGGAAAGGAGGACATTGTCGTAAGCTGCTGTGATGTCAAGGAAGACTGCGAGAACCGATTCGTTTTTGCTAAAGGCTATCCGAGTGTCAGTTATTAGCAAGCCAATGCTATCCATCGTGCTGGCCCCTTTCCGGAAGCCGAACTGTGATTTTGACAGAAGACCCCGACTTTCCACAAACCACTCCAGTCTGTTTTTTATAAGGTGCTCTAGAATTTTACCTATAACAGGTGAGAGGGCAATAGGACGGAAGTGATCTACGGAATCCGGGGATTTCCCTGGTTTCAGTATTGGGATGATCATTTGTGTTTTCCAGCTCTCAGGTATATGGGAAAGGAAACAGGCATTGATAACCTTAAGAAGGTATTGGCGACCACTGGAACCCAGCTTCTTAAAAAATGAGTACGGGTGACCGTCAATACCCGGTGCAGAGTCAGTAACATGTTTTAGTACCGCGTTTAGTTCCTCCATTAGAAAAGGAGCATCCAATGGATCACTGGAAATGACCTCACTACCAGGAGGGGAAGGGCATTCATACTTTAGTGGAGCGGATGGGGGAGCTAATTTATAAAGAAAGGGTTCTGCTAGGTCTCTTGGGATCGATGACGAATTTTGAGTAGAGCAGCCGAGTTTAAACCTTTTAAAATTTTGCCAAATGAGGGAAGAAGGGGTAGAAGGGGAGAGTGAAGAGCAGAATTTTTTCCAACCTTCATATTTTTTCTTCTTAAATAGGCGCCTGGACCTCGCAACTATTCGGTTATACTCCACCAGGTTGTCGATGGACATATTAAGAGCATAGTTATGTTCAGCTTCATTCCGGAGTTTAATAATATTGGAACATTCCCGGTCCCACCAGGGAGGAGATGGTAATTTTCCAGAAGCTGAATTTTTAAGAGGGATGCTATCATCGGCAGCTGATGAAATGGCAACAGAAAGCTGCGAAACGCAGACGCCTAGGTTAAGTGGAGAGACTTGGGGCAAAGTGGGAACTATACCCTCAAGAATTTGAGAATATAAGTCCCAATTCGCCTCAGAGAGTCTGTACTTTAGGAGTGGGGGATTAGTTTTGCAAGGTAGGGATCTTGTGGTCAGAGTAGTGCAAATCGGGTAGTGATCACTTCCGTATGTGAGGTTCAGTCGTTTCCACTCCAATTGGGCGGTCAAACTAGCTGAACACAGGGTAAGATCTACACAACTTCTACTCTGACCAGGTCTAGGGATGCGAGTAAAGGACCCATCATTGACGACACATAGACCCAAGTCGTCCAATAGATCGACCAATTCATAACCTGCACTATCACAATGGTCAGACCCCCACAGAGAATGGTGGCAGTTGAAATCGCCCAAGAATATGATTGGATTAAATAAAGAACAAATACTACGTATATATTGTAAAGAAGAAGGATTAGGGACAGAAATATAGACAGATATGAGATTGATGCCAGAGATATTTATACCTACAATATCAATCTCGTCTCCATGGGGGGGCAGGGATAGAGGGAAATAAGGGAGGACGTTATTTACGAGTATAGCAGCTCCGCCATAACCGTCAGGACGGTCATCCCGGAGCGTGCTATATCCAGTAAAATTAAAATTGAGACGTGGTTTGAGCCACGTCTCTGAAATTGCAAACACTGCTGGGTTGTATAAGTTAATAATATGTGCAATTTCATGTTTTTTGGGGTGGGCGCTCCTGGCGTTCCATTGCAGGAGATGGAATGTATTGGTGAGTTTGGATTGAGTGGATTAGGTTATTGGCAACGTGGTCAGGTAATGGGTATGTTGAAAGTAAGGAGGTGAGTAAAAGGATAATTGATTGAATGGTTTGGGAGTTTTCCATCTGGGTAGGGGGGTTTTCAGGTAAGGCACAACCATTAGGTGAAGGAGGGAAGGAATAACTATTAATTATGTCCTGGTGGGCCCTTCGGTCATAGCCAGGGTGTGGAGTAAAATGGGATTTTGGTCGCGACGTAATATGTTTTTTGGAGGAGGAGGAGGGAGGTTGAGAGTGGGAAATGTAGTTAGGGGGAGGAGGACGAGGAGAGCGAGGTTCATGGGTTAGGGCCTGGTGAATTGTTTGAGGAGGGGGGGTAGATGCAGTAACATCTGCAAAGGACCTGTAGGATGGGGCGTGGATCTTGGCTGCTTCAGAATATGCTATGTTTTCCTTGGCCATGGAAGCTTTGATATTCCTCTGTCTGATATACTCTGGGCAGAGGCGGCTATTTGCACAGTGAGCACCGGTACAATAAAAGCACTTGGGTTCTTCAACGGAACATCCATCCCCAAAGTGATCTCCGCCACAGCGGTAGCACCGTGGCTTAGACCTGCAATTGGTTCTGGTATGTCCATATTTACAGCACCCGAAGCATTGGACTGTGGGGAAGTTATATATTTCAACAGGAAGGGAGTTGAAGCAGCAAAAGACACGCTCTGGGAGGATTTGACCATCAAATGTGAGAACGACGCTGGAAGTTGGAACCCATTCCGATTTACCCTCATTAACCATTTTTCGATTAAGCCGTCTCACTTTCAATATTTTACCAGAAGGGGACTTCAGATTGTCCATGACCTCTAAGTCGGTCCAATCACTTGGGACACCTTTCACTACACCCATTCTGGTGATATTGAACGTGGGAATACTTACCGAATAGCCCTTTTGTCTAATTGATGCATTGTCAATAAATGCATTGGCATCCACAGGCCCCTTAAATTCAACAGAAACTCTGTTACGCCCTATTCTTTTAATACCCCCTTGTTTGATGTTTTTAATATTTAATTTTTGCATCATCTGTCCGAATCTAATAGGATGTAGGGTAGATCCAGAAGTTGGGTCAGTTTCTGCAAAAGAAACATAAACTAAATATGGTTCTCTATCTAAATTGGAGTACTTAGACCGTGATATCAATGATGGAGGGGTAGTTCGGTCGCGTTTGGTAGCTGGGTCATTATCTTCATTTGTGCGCGCAGGGTCGTTAAGAAGTTCTGAACCGGGACGTTTTCTCTTTTGAGAAGCGATTTCTGTTTCCATTGCTTCAAATTGAGACAATGGAGCGGACAAAACGGACTCATTTTGGAAAAGGTCGGGTGATTGAAGGGTGGAACAGTCTGGAGGATCCGGAGGACGACCCGGAGGCCGCTCTTTATCCTCCATGTTCACTCGGCATACGCCGCGCAAATATAATTAAAAACAACTTACCAACTGCAAGATTGGTAAAACAAACACGGCACAATACAAAACAAACACAAACACGTAACAGACACACAGAAAACACCAAAAAAGGAACTAAAATAGCTTAAAAGTTATGTTTAAAACAAAACCACATGTGTTCACCACCAACACCAATGGCCGAGTCATGAAAGTAATATTGACTTGATATCTATAATAATTGGACTACGGAGATTATCTTGGAAAGAGTTTTTAACTATGGCCTCCAGGGCACTTCTGGAGTCTGAGAAGATAACTGCTTTAGTAATTGCAGTATGAGAAGAAATGAACAGACATGCCTCGAGGATCCCAATGCACTCTCCGGTGAACACCGATGACTCAGGAGGGCACTGAAATTGGAGAAATATCTGAGAATTCGAATTATAAACTGCAACACCAGTTTTACCATCAGTGGTTAATTTAGAAGCATCTGTGTAGAATTTATAGTGATTAGGCCACTTGTCATTAACAATGGAAAGAAAATAGTCATTAGCATTTATGGTGTCCTTTTTTAGGCCAATACTAGAGACATTAGGAGTAAAGTTTAAAATTTCAAATGAACATGCATAAAAGGGGAATTTATATTGTTGAATAATATTAGTATTTACTTCTATAGAGCGAACTTTTCTAAAAGACTTAATCAGAAAAGGAAGGTCCTTGTGTCTCCAGTAATCACCTTGCCGACATAAACTATCCAATGTTGATAGTCGAGCCAGGAGCATGTGATCACGGAGAAAAAAGGACTTGTATAAAAATTTGTCTGCTAGGTATTGTCTACGAAGAAGAAGAGGGGGGTCTCCACTCTCAACTTGTAGGGCGTTCTTTGGGGTGGACCTCATGCACCCTAGTATAATGCGGAGGGATCTTGTCTGGAGTGACTCTAATTTTGCAAGTGCTACTTTGCTACATGGTTCGAGCAAAAAAGAACCATAGTCCAGTAAACTTCTTATTGTGGCATTGTATATAAGTTTTAGGGTGAATGGGTGTGCACCCCACCAAACACCCGCCAGTGCGCGTAACATATTAAGTTTTTTCTCGCATTTGTTCACTATATAGTTGAGGTGGAAGGCTCCACTTAGTTTAGAGTCTAGGATGACGCCAAGAAATTTCACCTTATCTTCAGCTGTCAGAGGAGATCCTTCAATTTCAAGCACGACATTTGGGGTAGCACGTTTACGCGAGAAGACAACAGTGGAGCTTTTAGGAGCAGACAAGTTAAGGCCATGAGAAATTAACCACTGGTTAAGGGAATTGAGGGATATTTGCATGGACTCCTTAGCCTGTTCGATTGATGAAGTCGGAAGGTATAAACACAAGTCATCCGCATATTGCAAGATCTGGCAATCTGAGTTAAGGGAGTTATGGAGATCTGACGTGTAAATGCTATAAAGTATAGGACTAAGCACTGAGCCCTGAGGGAGCCCACGCCAAACCATTCTAGTGTCAGTAACTTCACCGGGAATATGAATTTTGACCCTACGACCTGACAGCAGGTTACAGATACAGTTCATTATCCTTACTGGGATACTCAGCTGTCGTAATTTACTCCTGAGCACCGAAAGAAGAACATTATCGTAAGCCGCTGAAATATCGAGAAATACTGCTAGAACAGACTCATTTTTGGTAAAGGCGATCCGGATGTCAGATGATAAAATGCCAATGCTGTCCATAGTGCTGGCTCCCTTTCGGAAGCCGAACTGCGATTTTGACAAAAGATTTCGGCTTTCAACAAACCATTCCAACCTGTTTTTTAGTAGCCGCTCAAAAATTTTCCCAATAACCGGGGAGAGAGCAATTGGGCGGAAATGGTCTGCGCAATCTGGAGATTTCCCGGGTTTCAATATAGGGATGATCAATTGTGTTTTCCAACTTTCAGGGATGTGTGATAACGTGAAGCATGCATTGACAGCAGCCAAGAGGTATTGTCGACCGCTAGAGCCCAGTTTTTTAAAAAAGGAATATGGATGGCCATCTATACCTGGAGCAGAGTCATGCACATACTTAAGTACCGCATCCAATTCGCTTGCCGAGAAGGGAGCATCTAATGGGTCATTAAGGATTATCCCATTATCAAGGGTACATGGATATTCATCAGCACTAGGGACAAAGGGGGGTGCTAATTTCTCAAGAAAGGCTTCTGCTAAGTCCTTAGGAAAAGAGGAACAGTTTTGGACAGAGCAGCCACGTTTAAAACGTTTGAAATTTTGCCAGATTAGGGAAGAAGGAGTTGAAGGGGAAAGTGAGGAGCAGAATTTCTTCCAACCTTCATATTTTTTTTTTCTAAACAGACGCCTGGACTTCGCAACAATCCGGTTATATTCTATCAGGTTTTCGATGGACATATCAAGGACATAGTTGTGTTCAGTTTCATTACGGGCCTTAATCATATTCGTGCATTCACGATCCCACCAGGGAGGGGATGACAATTTCCCAGTTGCTGAATTTTTGATAGGGATGTGTTCATCGGCTGCTGTAGAAATGGCACCGGAAAATTGCGCTATACAGGCATCCAGGCTGGTTGGAGAAATTACCGGGAGCATGGGAATTGTACTCTCCAGGGCTTGGGTGTAAAGGTCCCAATCCGCACCAGAGAGTCTATATTTAAGGAGTGGTTGGTTTTCCTTGCGAGGTAGGGATCTTGTGGTCAGAGTTGTACAGATTGGGTAGTGGTCGCTACCATATGTGAGGCCCAGTCGCTTCCACTCCAACTGGGCGGTCAAGCTGGCTGAGCACAAGGTTAGGTCTAAGCAACTTCTACTCTGACCAGGTCTAGGGAGGCGAGTAAAGGAACCATCATTGATGACACATAGACCCAAATCTTCCAACAAATCAACCAATTCGGAACCCGCACTATCGCAATGGTCAGATCCCCACAGAGAATGGTGGCAATTAAAATCACCCAAAAATATAGTTGGATTATAGGAAGCACACACATTCATGGGCGTAGCCACACTGGGGCAAGCTGGGGCACTTGCCCCACCCTGGCTATAGGATGCCTAACTAAAAAAAAATTAAAAAAATCATATACTAACAACAATCAACTATCCGTAAGAAAGTTACACAAAAAAACAGACATGAAAAAAAGTGCCTTCAAAACTGTCTTTTGAAACCGAGCCGTATCACCGTAGATAAATACACACATCTACATGGTCTAGGGATATTTCAATTAAACCTAAATAACTATAATTCCAATTAACTTTGTGCTAAGACACCTACACATTAAAATAAACCTTGTTTAATAGCTTATCTAATCTGATAATAAACTTTTAGAGAAAGTAAAATTAAAAAAATACTAAGAAGAAGAGGAAAAACTCAGACAACATTTCAATCTTAACTTAATTTTTGAAACATCAAAACGTAAACAACACAACTATTTTTTTATAAAAATTGTTATAAACTTCAAATTAATAATCCGTGGATTCACCTAAGACTCTCCTGACACATCTGCAACGGTTCTGCATACTCAAAACAAGGGTGTCAAAATCCTGTTTTTTTTTTTTTTTTTTTTTAAATTATTATGGGCTTGCTCTTGGTCCCAGACTAGCCCGAGGGCATAGACGGGGCCTACGATGGAGCGAGCTTACCCAATAGATGCCTATGCACTCGTTTTTTAAATACTTCCGGGTTATATGAATTTGGAAACACAGACGCCGGCAGGGAATTCCATTCCTTCGCGGTGCGCATTATAAACGATTTTGAGAAGCGCTGCGTGCGGATATGAGGAATATCAACCAAGAAAGGGTGGTATCCTGCCGTACGTCTGGATGTCCGGTGGTAAAAAGGAGATGAGGGAATAAGCTCGTGTAGCTCATGAGCACACTCACCGAAGTGCAATCTGTAAAATACCGCCAGGCAGGCAACTTTTCGCCGATGTGCTAGTGGTTGTAGTAGGGCCACCAGCTTCTTGTCGCCAATCAACCTTCTGGCTCTGCGATCCACCGAATCTAATGCGGCCAGTTGGTATTTGGCTGAGCCATCCCATAGGTGACTGCAATACTCCATACACGATCGGACTTGAGCTTTATAAAGTGTTAGAAGCTGTCCCGGCGTGAAGTATCGCTTAACCTTGTTAAGGATGCCCAGCTTTTTCGCCGCAGTCTGTGCTTTGGACTCGATGAAAGTGCCGAAGTTGAGGTCAGAACTCAACTCCATGCCAAGGAGTTCAAGGCAGCCGGTTACATTTACAGATGCACCTCGGAAAGTAGGAGCCAGGTCAAATGGGCTCCGTTTGGCGGAGAACACACACGCTTGGGTTTTGGCGGCATTGAACTGCACTAGATTGTCATCGCCCCATTGGGACACACGACTCAAGGCAAAGTTCACTCGCTCGACCATGGTCTCTCTCTGTGAACGAATATCGTCCCTACTGTCTTTTGCGCTGGCCAGATATCTCTCTACAACAGTACTGTCATCTGAGTAACCGACTATGCTAGGATTTAGCATATCGTTTATATGAAGCAGGAATAGGGTTGCAGAGAGAACAGACCCTTGAGGAACACCGGCATCGATGGCCATTAGGTCCGAAGAGCAGCCGTCGACGACCACTCTGATCGACCGTTCCGTCAAGAAGTCCGATACCCAGCTACAAAAGTCAGCCGGTATGCCATAAGCAGGAAGCCTGCTAAGGAGACTTGCGTGCCAAACCCTGTCAAAAGCCTTTGAGATGTCGAGCGAAACGGCAAGGGCTTCGCCGTTTTTCTCAATGGCTTCACCACAGCAATGTGTAACATACACTAGAAGATCCCCAGTAGACCGACCACGGCGAAAGCCATATTGCTGGTCATTGAGTAGATTGTTGTCTTCTAGGTATGCCAACAATTTGCTATTTAGTACCATTTCCATGACTTTACAGAGCATGGAGGTGATGGCGATTGCCCGATTGGTCGATAGTTACAGGGATCGGCACGGCTGCCCTTTTTGGGCACTGGCTGCACATTAGCAAGTTTCCAGGATTTTGGCACCGTTCTAGTTTGGAGAGAGAGCCGGTATAGACGTGTCAATACAGGCGACAACTCAGGCGCACAGTGTTTAAGTACTCGCGCAGGTATTCCATCTGGTCCACTGGCTTTATTCACGTCCAAATTCAGCAGAACCTTCCGTACCTCTTTTTGGTGAACAGAAATATCCTTCATTGAGGAATCGCAATGAGGTATAGTAGGTGGTTGATGGAGGCCTGCATCAAGACGAGAGTTGCTCGCAAATAGGGAAGCAAACAAGTTCGCTTTCTCTATCGCGGAGTGGGCCAGCGTACCGTCAGGTTTCTGCAACGGTGGAAATGTGGGATGGCAGAAGTTGGATTCGACCGCTTTGGATAGGGACCAAAACTGCTTGCTACCAGAAGGGTAGGACGTGAGTCTGGCCCCTATTCGACTGATATGGTCAAATCGAGCCTTCCGAATCACCCTTTTGCAGGACTTGGCGGCATCGTTATAGGCTTTCTTCTTCCTGCGAACCCTCCGGGCCCTTGCTTTGGTGTCGCGGGCTTGCACCCAAGCCAGGTATGCTGAATGTTTACGGGCTTCAGCTCGAGCACAATCCGCATTGAACCATGCTGTTGTGGAATACCTGCCCCAAATCCTGATGAAGATGTAGGAAATGCTGGTTTTCATCCACAATATCTGCTGGGAAATTCTTAAGAGCTCTTCTCTAAAGCATATCGTAGGCATGCTCAATAGAATTTAAGACAGCGGATTGTGCAGGCCAGTCTAAAGCTTGGATGCTGTTGTTACATGTAACGATAGGCGCCGTATGTGGACGGCGTTGTTGTGCATTTGTTGGAAACTTTGTCTTATTTGCTGTTTATAGGGCGAGATTACAGGCTCTAGCACCTCATCTCGGTATTTTAGAGCAGACGTCATATTGCCTTGTATCCAAACGAGTTCCTTCTTACCACCGAGACTAGTTCCTGCCGAAACCATAATCGTGCCACCTTGATATGCATGAACTTGTTGTGGATGCTGCAGTCGATTCCAGGTTCACCCCAAACGCGTACTCTTCGCGAATCAGGATGAAATCCAAACCTGGATTCATCAGTGAAAAGTTACAAGTCACCATTGAGAATGGTTCCAGTTTTCGTGTGCCCATTGTTATCTTCTTCCTCGATCGCCTCTCCTTAGCGCTGGTATCCGAGCACGTAGGTTGACTTCATGCAGTCTTTTTAAAGTTTGACCGCTTACCAGCAACCTATTCTCTCTCTGTCTCTCTCGTTATGTGAAATTTGTACCTACTTTACAAAGGTATTTTGAGAACATTTTATTATTCTATATCTCTGGTCCAGAATGTTCTGGCGCGTCCGCTCTGCCCTTTCTCTAGCACTGCTCACACACTCACTCACACTCTTGGCAATAACATTACAAAATACAAAACCTGGGCATGGCCAATCTATGTATACTTCTATCTATACTAATATTATAAAGAGGTAAAATAGGGTAAAATTTATAAGTTTGTTAGTTTGTAAGTTTGTATGTAGGGGGTAATCTCTGGAACTACTGGTCCGATTTGAAAAATTCTTTCAGTGTTAGATACCCCATTTATCGAGAAATGCTATAGGCTATATACCATCACGCTACGACCCCCGGGAGCGGAGCAGTAACGAAAAATGAGGGTGAATCCGCAGGGGACAGCTAGTACTTTTATAAAGATGTGAATAAACTAAATATTACATTTTATTAAAACGCATAATTCATAGCACCGTGTGTCCTGTGTGTGTTACAAAAAAAAATACCGAGAGAGGGGAGGGGGGGGGGGTAGGTTGACTTCTGCCCCATCTTGAGCCCAAGGCTGGCTACGCCCATGCACACATTACGTATATATTGGAAACATGAGGGAGTGGGGGATGGGATATACACAGATATAAAATTAATGCCAAGAGTGTTTAAACCAACGACATTAATCTCATCACCATGGGGAGGTAAGGAAAGAGGAGTGAAGGGAAGAACATTATTTACTAGTAAAGCAGCTCCGCCATAACCGTCTAGTCGGTCATCTCGGAGCGTGCTATACCCAGTAACATTAAAATTGAGATGTGGCCTAAGCCACGTCTCGGAAACAGCAAATAAGGCTGGAGTGTACTGGTTTATTAGGTAAGATATTTCATGTTTTTTGGGAAGGATGCTTCTGGTGTTCCACTGCAGGAGATGGAATTTGGTGTGATTGGATGGATTTAACTAAGTTATTGGCAACGTGGTCTGGTAAAGGATAGGATGAGAGTAAGGTGGTGAGTAGGTGGATAATTGTCTGAATGGTCTGGGTGTTCTGGTTTTCAGTGGGGGGGTTCTCATTTAAAGCACAACCATTAGGAGAAGATGGGAATGTATAGCTATTAATGATTTCCTGGTGAGCCCTTCGGTCATAGCCAGGATGTTGAGTGAAGTGGGATTTTGAACGGGGAGCAATGGTTTTCTTAGAAGCGGAAGAAGTGGAAGGCTGAGAATGAGAAGTATAGTTAGGTGGAGGGGGTCGGGAGGACGGGGCTCATGGGTAAGGGCATGATGGACGGACTGAGGAGGAGGGGACGATGAAACAACGTCAGCAAAGGACCGATAGGAAGGGGCGTACATTTTAGCTGCTTCTGAATAAGATATGTTGTCCTTGGCCATCGAGGCCTTGATGTTCCGCTGCCTTATGTACTCTGGGCATTGTCGGCTATTAGCGGTGTGAGCACCAGTACAGTAGAAGCATTTTGGCTCCTCTACAGAACAACTATCACCAAAGTGGTCTCCACCACAGCGATAACACCGTGGCTTAGACCTGCAGTTGGCTTTAGTGTGTCCATATTTGCAACACCCAAAGCACTGGACAGTGGGAAAATTGTATACTTCAACTGGAAGGGAGTTGAAACAGCAGTAGACTCGTTCGGGGAGGACCTGACCATCAAATGTTAGAACTACGCTGGAGGTAGGGATCCATTCTGTTTTACTATCGTTAGTTATTTTGCGGTTGAGACGCCGTACTTTCAATATCTTGCCAAGCGGGGACTTCAGGTTGTCCATGACCTCTAAATCGGTCCAATCACTAGGGACACCCTTCACAACACCCATCCTGGTGATATTGAAAGTAGGGATTATAGTTGAGTACCCTTTCTCCTTAATAGTTTTGTTATCAATAAAGGCATTTGCATCTTCCGGGCCTTTAAATTCGATTGAGATTTTGTTTCTGCCTAATCTCTTAATACCCCCTTCTTTTATATTTTTTACATTTAATTTTTGAAGCAGTTGCCCGAATCTTATTGGATGGAGGGTAGTTCCAGAAGTAGTGTCCGATTCAACTAGCGACGTGTATACTAAGAATGGTTCCCTATCCAAATTGGAGTATTTGGATCGTGAAACCAATGATGGGGGTGTTACTCGGTCGCGTTTGGCTGTGGTATCATTTTCCTCTGTTATGTTCGCGGGGCCATTTGATTGTTCCGGTACCCTACGCTTTCTTTTCTGTGAAGCAACTTCGGTTTCCATTGCCTCAAACTGAGACAACGGTGCTGTCAAGATAGGTACGGGTGAAAAGACATCCTGAGATTGATGGGGGTCTGGAGGGAGGGGGTCTGGAGGGCGACCCGGAGGCCGCTCTTCATCCCCCATGATCGCTCGGCATAAGCCGCAAAACTAAACTTCTAAAACACTTACCAACAGATAGATAGACGGCACAAACACAAAAATAAATAGTAAACGAACACAAACACGCAATAGACACTCAAAAACCACCAAAAAAAGCACTAAAACAGCTGTAAAACTATTTTAAAAACAACACCGCATGTGTACACCACCAACACATTCGGCCAAGTCCCTTCTTTCCATTTCTTAAAGAAAAGGTCAGAAGATACATTTTAGTTTAATCCTGTCAAATTAGACAGCGCCATGACAGCGCCTGACGAAAATTGACGTATAATTAGACGCCATGTTTTTAAATTGCGTCTAAATTATCTATGGAGTGTCTAAATTTGACAGGACTTAACTAATATTTTATCTTCTGTCCTTTTCTTAATGAAATGGAAAGAGAGAGATGCACTTAACTTAAATTTAGTGAAGTTTGTGTACAAGAGAATCGGCACCAAAGAGTATATTGACGATTCGATTGCTTGGAATTAAGCTGCTTCAATTAGGTATTTACATAAGTCAAACTCAAACTCAGTCTTTATTGCATTTATGTTTATTAACATAAGTTGTTACAAATAATATGTATAGGTAAGTTCCAACATGAAGCCAATATTGGGTTTCATTTTTTTTATTTCATTATTCTAATTATACTAGATCATCATCCAAATTAGGAGTTATTGATTTTTTTTTTTATCCCTGTATAGTACTAGTACTTCAAAAGATCTGGGGGCCAATTCTCGATTTTCGCCATTTATCTCGAGTTCGAGATTGTAAGTCTATCTCTATGTCTATCAAAAATATCTCTATCTCTACCAGAAAATGTCGAATTGAGCAGAATTCCGTATTCTCAGTCAAAATAGAAATAAATGTCACGAAAATGTCGAGTCGAGTGAAGATAATGTTACCATTATGAAGAATCGCACGTTCCGTTTTTGGTAGCTTAGTAAAAGTAGCATAAGTGAATGAATGATTTTGTTTTAAAATGCTGAATATACGAATATTTAAGTATAAAACGAAACGTTTGGTGTAAAAATAATTAGTTTGACAGTTGACTGTCTGTCAAACTCAATGACGGAATTCAAGTGTTAGGTAGGAATTAAATGATAAAGTTCTTTATTTTAAAATAAAAATTGTTAAGTCACACAAAAAATCAATTATAATAAAATCGGTTACAATAATTGTGCAGTCAACAAATACGTAATTTAGGTATTTTAGGGTGTGCAAGATAGAAATTCTAATAAACAAATAAACTCGTCCATCTTTCAGTAGTTTCAAGTCTAATCGTGGTCGTCGTTTCAAGAAAACACAATGCACAAATCAAAAAGTATAAATCGAATTTCGAGTAGGTATGAGATGCCAAGCCGTATTTTATTAAAAAAATAAAAAAATAAAAACACAGGGTACAATCCAAAACTCAACGAATTCACACAGAAATTACGTATCTCTACAATCGACATGACATCTCTACTGCTCAGAAGCACTCGACATGAACTCTAACGTTAGCCTTCGACAAATGTCGAACTCGACATCCCCAGAATAGCAACTTTTAAAATTTGACGAAAAAATGACGTCATTCGTATTTTTTGTCGAATTCGACATCATCTCTAAAACCGAGAATTGGCCCCCTGATTATAGCTCTGGGGCTAGAGATGTGCCGTTCCCGGGAATATTGCCCGAGGTGGGAATATTGGTGGGAACATTGCCGGCAATCTTGCCGGGAGTGGAAATATTTGGGAAAGTTGCTTAATTTTAAGTCAAATTAACTACGGAAACTATGTACAATTCCTAAAATTATTATTGAAAGGTCATAGTTTACATTGTATAATAAAAAATATTGTTTTCAGCTAAATTGCCAATTTTGCCAATGCCAATGTTGTCGCACACGTTAGTGAATAAAAAAATAACCATGAAATAAATCATAAATATTTACATAAAAATTGACGTTTGTTGTGTTTTGAATAAAAGGCATAAGTTAGAATAATTTCTCTTAATTTTGTACGTGTTTTACAAGTATTGTAGTATTGTGTCTGTCTGTTTGTTCGTCTTTAAAACTACTGAACCGATTTAAATGAAATTTACAGACATAGTCCATAGCCTGTAAAAGGACATCATGGGTCCGAGTTTATATCCCAAAAATTCCACGGGAACGGGAAAAACCGCGGGGGACAACTAGTTTTAAATATTTTACTGTCGATATACCACACAAATATATTATGTATAACTAAGCGATGATTACGCCTGCAGTAATAATAAATTTATTGGCAATATTGCCATTGTTGCTGGCAAAATTGGGAATTTACCGGCAGTGGTAATATTGGGAAAATTCCCGGCAGTGGCAATATTGCCACCAGGCACATCACTATATGGGGCTGATTGCAGATTAAATGAAAAAAAAAACCCCTGTATAGTCGTGGATGTATGTTACTCTTTCACTCAAAAACTACTGAATGACTGATTTTGATAAAACTACAATAATATAGCCTATACTTCAGAATAACATGTAGGGCCTTATTATTATAGTTTTCTGTGTTAGTAGGGTAAGGAACACATCTGCTCAGCCCCGCGAAACGAGTAGCATTGTACTATTGTAGAATAATGGATGTCAAAAATAACTTAGGCTGATTTTAGTCTCACGCTCACCGTCAGCGCGTAGTTTGTCAGCGCCGAGGCTCAGCGTGGCTCGTTTTAGTATCGTACTGACCGCCTTACTGCTGTACAGACGACGACCAAAATGCGGAGTGTATTAATTATTGCTGCTTTGTATTATCTATCCCAAAAAACCGGCGGCGACGAAGACTCCATGTTCATTCATTAATTGAGCAGAGAGCCGTTGCACTTGCAGGAGACTGTCTTGTTATCCTCCCAGGCTTTGTTTCTTGCATCTTTATTTTTGTAGAGTGGATCGGATGCATCCCACAATATCTTCCTCAGGCGTACTTCGTCGATAACTCGACCAGTATCCACTTTGCGAGACGCCATGACTGTACGCGCTGACGAGACGTCCGCTCCGCTCGACACTAGAACGCTCTCAGAGGGCAGAGGCGCTCGTGCGATCGTCAGCGCCGACAGCTACGCGGGGCCGACGCGCGACGCGTACGGCCGCGTAGCTTCAGCGCTGACCACCGTGCGCGCTGATAGCTACGCGTCATTCAAAAACACTTTCTAGAAGTTCATATATCTCGGCCATCAGCGCTGACGATGAGCGTGCCGTCATCGCGTTAGCGTAAGGCTCAATTCACACGTACCACAACCACACCACAGCGACAACCACACCACAACGCCGCGATGTGGTCGGGCGTAAATTTTGTATTGAAAATGAAAATTACAATTCACACGCACCACATTTTGTGGTTGTTATCGACCACCTGTGTAATACGACTACATCGCAACCACATCGCGGCGGCAGCGCGGCGTCAGCGCGGCCACATCGCCACGACATGACGTCCACGCGCGCCTAGCTGGCGCCTGCGCTCCCCCGGCCTTCTTTCATTTTGCGTAGTATTATTAGCCATAACAAGGATAGCAACAACAATCTTTCCTCCATCACTACGTTCAGTCAAGCCGTGTTTCCTCTACGAAAGCCAGAGTATAACTGCACATGGCCACGTGGTTACCACATCGCAAGGGTGTACCCCATCTGGCCCGGTGACTTGGCCCGGTGCCGGGCCACATGGGACAAAAAAGTTTTAACTGGCCCGGTGATATGTTTACCGGGCCAGATGATACAAATCAAGTGCCATCGTCCCCGGTAAGGGGCGAAAAGAGGATACGCCTCGTAATTTGTGAAATACTAACTATATGCATCTATGAAAGGGATTGAACTAATAAATCAAACCGTTTAGTAATAATCACTTTTTATTGCGGATAACGCGATATATAAACTTGTGTCATAAATCTCAACTTGAAATAGAGTTCCTGTAAGCAGATTTTTTAAATTTGAACATATTAACTTCGATAATTTCGAATTCTCTAACGCATTTTTTCTAAAAAATGACCGACGGTTATTTGACCGGTCATAAGCTCCATGGTTGTCTCCTGAATAAAGTCTTTGCGAAGCATGGCCTTCTTTTAATGGCATCTAGTACTTGGTATCTTATTTGCAATTTGCACTAATCTTGTTTGGTTAAAAGAGGCGTCAGTATGAAGCGCTTTTAAAATGTCGATCATATTGGGCTGCTATTTTTTAATTGTTTTGTTAAGTTTACTGTGCCACGCTTCCAGTGCATTTGTCGTACGGTGGCGTTGTCCGAAATCGCACCACACGTTTATAAAATCATCACGCAACCATTTTTTTAACATAAAATAACGAAATATCTTGCTGTTTTCATCATACGGACTTTGAGCAGCCACATACCACCAGTCGCTTTTGTGGGAGAAGGGGTAGTACAGCACTGAGGGCTACTTGTGTACGGGTGGTTTTTAACTTAGTTGTAACTCCTTCCCTTTCTTTTTGTTTCATGTGTAAAATGATTAATAAATGTTACTGTTCAACAGTGGGCTCAAAAAAAATGTCTCTTTTAAAGCACACCATTCTGCCCTTCGCGCGAAAAAGGAACAACGGCAGAATGCGTTAGAGAATTCTGAAATTATCGAAGTTAATATGTTCAAATTCAAAAATCTGCTTACAGGAAGTCTATTTCAAGTTGATATATCGCGTTATTCACAATAAAAAGTGATTATTACTAAGCGGTTTGATTTATAAGTTCAATCCCTTTCATAGTTGCATATAGTTAGTATTTCACAAATTACGAGGCGTATCCTCTTTTCGCCCCTTACCGGGGACGATGGCACTTGATTTGTATCATCTGGCCCGGTAAACATATCACCGGGCCAGTTAAAACTTTTTTTTCCCATGTGGCCCGGTACCGGGCCACGTCACCGGGCCAGATGGGATACACTCCACACATCGACATTTTGTGGCTACCACAACGCAGCTGCAAAAAGCCGCTGCGACACTATTCACACGTAACCACATCTTGACCACATTTTGTCGCTGCGACGTGGTGTGGTTGTGGTACGTGTGAATTGACGCTAAGACTAACCAGCCTTAAAAGACTAGTATCGCTTGAAAAGGTCGCGAGGCCGCCAGCGGTGTGCCGCGAGGCCGCCCGCGGTGCCGTGAGCGACCGCGCGCCTCGCGCTTCTTCCGACGCTGGCGGCCGCTGCCATTTCGGTGTGACTCTGCCCTTAATGCTGAAACTGCGAAGCGGACGCACGGTCGCCGTGCTTTGATTTTATGTCCCGTAATTAGAACTTATTGTCCTGATTTCACAAAACGTATTCTTTTTTCCATTCCCTTATTAGCGTAAAGTTATTTAACCGGTTTTGGGTTTCAGGCCTAAAATAAAAGTAGAGAGAAGTTGTGCATTGCTATCATTACATCCATACTAATATTATAAGTACTCAGTCTGTTTGTCTCTTCTTCACGGCTAAACCGTCTGGGACACGAGAAAGGACATAGGATAGTTTTCATCCCGGATATCCCCCGGGAACGGTAACTATAATACAATAATGTCACATGTTTTTTTTTTATTGTCCCGGATATAGGTTTCTTTCTGGTTTCTCAGTCCTAGGCCTGTAGGCCGCGCTCAAACACCCTTTGGTAGAACAAAATTAGTTAAAAGAAGAATTCAGTATATAAACTTATGGGCACGCCGTAACAGCGGCGGTAAGACCCCTCTTTGAGGAGTGGCTGGAGAGGCGCAACGGCGCTCTCACGTTTCGCTTGACACAGGTCCTCACCGGACATGGTCAGTTCGGGAGGTTCCTGTGTCGGATTCGGGCGGAAGCGACGCCTGGGTCACCACTGCAGCAACGGTCGCCTGGAGGACACGGTCGAGCACACGGTGGTGTGCCGCGCATGGGCGCACCATCGACGTGTCCTCGTAGAAGCGATCGGCGGCGGTGACTTCTCGCGCCCAGCGCTGGTTCAGGGCATGCAGCTGATGCAGCGGAGCGAGACGGAATGGGATGCCGTCGCCTCCTTCTGCGAAGCAGTTATGCTGGTGAAGGAAGCGGCGGCGCGCGAGAGGCAACGACGAGCCTCTCGCCCCGGACTAAGACCCAGGCGAAGACGTCGAGAGTCGCAGGACGACTACCGGCCACCATAGGCGCGGTTCTGCGGATGGCGAGCGATGGGTAGCTCGCCGCCCAGCTAGGACCAGGACAGCGTCGACGGCGCGTTAGTGTTCCACGCGCGCCTCAAAGAGAAGAAGTTAGCACTGGAAGGGGCCAACAGGGCCACGCCTGCCGGGGTTGGGGAATGTTTATAATAGTTATCGTGACCCTGGAACATAAAGGGCAACCGAAGGAACATGAGTGGGTTTTAGTCAGTAAAAGTCTGACACGCCCTCCCGCCGCACCCAGGACGAGAGCAGTCATTTGATGATTTCTCATTCACCAAAAAAAAAAGTATATAAACTTATCATTTATTTAGTAACATAAAAACATTTACTTAGACTTTACCTATTAAATAATATTAGGTATATTTCATAAAATATTAACAAACATTAAAATATTAAAATAACTCATAGCCTTCACATAAAATTAAAACATTGTATATATCTAATTATTTTAGATATAATTAACAGTTATGCACAGTTGTACGATTAAAATTATGGCTGTTATATTAACTGAAAAACACATTGATACCCTAATATTTCCCAATACACCAGCTTGTAGCATAATCTTAAAGGAAAAAAACAAAAAATAGATATGGCCCTTAGTAACCAGGAATTGGGTTCATATTTTATTAGGGCACAAGGCCGTGCCACTAACTGTATAAAATTGTATGGCGGGTATTTCACTACGACATACTGTTGCCGGCGACCGAATCACCAATTTTATTGGGAGACTTTAACTGTGCTCCCAGAGAAGACTGTTAACTCTTCGACATTTTGAAACTGACAGCCTAAGGCGCTTCACTCACTGCACCGCGCCCCGTCGCGTAGCGCGGGATGGCAAATTTTACCATTGTATGCAAGTATCTCAATGTATAAAATTTTGAAGTTCGGAAGCTCGGATCGGCGCGTGCAAGGTGTCAAAAGACGCGGCTCGGCGCGGGCTAACGAAATGCGCAGAAAACCGAAAAGCGCTACGAAGAAAATTTTTGAAAAACGGTCAAAAAACCATTCTTCCGGTCGAAATGTTAGAGGAAAATGAAAAGAAATCACGACTAGCACAACACTGCCGAAGCGGAAATGCGTGGGAAGGTGCAATGGTAAAGACCTTGCTATAACACCACTGAGACATTGACATACATCAATATTCCATTATATGTATATAATGTCTAGCCTTTGTCTGCTTCCATATTATCTTTACTCAATATTCTCTTCTTCCACTCTCTTATTGTATCATCAGCAGGCACAATAACCTCTCCAGTGATCGGATCAATAGGATATGTCCCATCCGGAGTGCGTTTTTTCTTTGCCATGTCAGTGGCATGTCTCCGCTTCATATGCTTGTTATAATTCGACCAGTTCGTGAAGTCCCGTTGACAGAGAGCACAAGAATACGGCTTTACACCAGTATGCTGCCTCACATGTTGGTTCAGTATGGTTTTGAAACGAAAACTTTTGTTGCAATATGAGCAGACATGAGGATGGGAGTCTGTATGGATTATTGCGTGGTTTGTGAGTTGACGTTTCAGTCTAAAGCGCCTGCCACATTGATCACAAGCAAATGGTTTCCCTCCATCGTGAATAGCTATGTGTAAGCGTAAACGTCTTGACGTTTTGAATGACGATTTGCAGATTTCACACTGAAATGGCCTCAAGTCAGTGTGCTGCACCATATGACTTTCTAAAGACCCTTTCTGGAAGAAACATTTACCACAAATTTCACAAGTATGATCTTTTTTTCTGTCCGTGTGAATTAATAAGTGGGTGGTCAAACTTGTTTTAGTTTTGCAAATCTTTTCGCATATAGCACATATTAAACTATCATTTTGTGGTTGTAATGGAGGTACGGGCTGTCTAGTCCGTGTTCTTCTGAAATAAGTACTGGTATGATTTCCTAATTCTTCTTGACTTTCAAAACTCATGTTGCAACCAAAACAAACGATATCTGTTGTTTTATGTGTTTCTCTGTGCTTATTCACGGCTATCACTGAACCGAATACCATGGAGCACTTATAGCAAGAGAAACGAAGGAATCGTTTATGCTTTCTGACATGTAGAATAAAACTATCAAGACGTAACTTTCTTATTTTACAGTCCGTGCAACGGTATGGATTGCAAGCATTGTGGTACTGCATAGAATGAGCCCGCAACTCATCAACAGTCGGAAACTGTGTTTCACAGTAAGTACATAGCCAGTTATAGCTCTTCCATGTCAGTTTTAACTGAGACAGTTGTGATACATTAGAATTATTGCAGTTTTCAACTTTTTTCGCCACTGAAATCTTTTTACTTTTAGGTTTTAATTGTTTTGATGTTGAAGATTTTTTATCAGACTCAACTTTGATATTTTCGATTTGTACATCGCTCTCATAGCTCGCAGGAGACTCGTAGACGAAGTTTTCGTCGTCCGATGCATTCTTCTCCTGTTTTATTTGTCGCGTTAAAATAAAATCGTTTAAAGTTGACTGGGCTTTCTCCACTGTCGAAACAAAGTCAAATGCGCGGTGTAGAGAGTTTATACATGTGTAACAAGCCGTTTTGGGCAAAACATTATCATTAAAGTTCATTTGTACGTTGAAACGACTCAGTTTCGTAATGATTTCACGACACTTTTCTTCATCAGTTTGCAAATCGAAGAGTTTGTTGTGCGGCATCAAGTCGGCGCAGAGGCGACAGTAAACGTCTTTGGTGGCAGTCATGTTGGAATATCGCAGCGATTGTTACTTACTGTGCAAATATGGTCATTTTTTTATAAATAATAAAAAATAAAAGGAATGGATTTACAAAATGCACCCAATCGTTTTTGGAAATATTTTTTTTTGTTGTCATTGATGACAGGACAGATTAGTTTTTTTTTTTTTTTTTTTTTTACCCTAATGGGAAGGCTATAGTCTTTCAACCATATTGCCTAGTCTTTCGTCTTGATATTTTCTTCCGTGATATATTTGTGTAATATTGTCTTTCGTTTTTATTTCTCATATTTTTTTTGCTTTTTTAGTATTTTAATTTTATTTTTTTATCGTCTTTCGTTATAAGTCCATTCAATGTAATTATTCATGTCCGTTAAGTAGGTATATCATTAGTTTTTGTCAAATCCGTGAGCGTCATTGTCAATGTCAAGTCAAACATGACTTTTTTTTTTTTTTTTTTTCTTCTTTTGGCACCGTTTTAAACATTGCCAGTGTCAAAGTAAATTTATATAATTTGGTAGCATTTCAAAGGTAGGGAAACAGGGATACAATAAAGAAAAGGAACCGGAATTTGGAAAAATCAGGAGAGTTAAATATCTTACATATAAGTATATACATCAATACTAGTTTAAACGGAATAAAAAATAAAAATTTATATTTACAACTTAATATTATTTATAAAAATATAAGAAGCTATACACTTATAAATTAATAGATTATTAGAACACACTAACACAGTAAGGAAAGGGTCGAACAAGGAAAAGGAACATTTAAAGAAATAAGGTCAGAAATGAAAGGAGAACGATCATAGAGAGGGCAGGAAAAAAGAATGTGGTTGATGTCAGAGAAGTCAGATCCACATTCGCAAGCTGGGCTATTCACAATGCCAAGTTTGGCAAGGTGGGCTGGAGAACATACATGGCCTAATCTGCATCTTATTAAAATAGACGTTTCTTTTTTGTTAAATTTAACTTTTGAAAACCACGGTTTGGCTGGGATATCGGGTTGAATCTTTGAATAATAAAGACCTTTAGAAAGAATAGATTCCTTCCACTCTTCTCTCCAAGACTCCCGTAGAATGATTTTAGATAAAGAAGGAAGGTCATGTGGAAAATGTTTAAATGGGAAAATGTCACCACACTCCACTGCTTCGTTGGCAAGCCTGTCAGCAACTTCATTTCCGTGAATACCGGAGTGGCTAGGGACCCAGGCAAATTTAATAGAACCCCCTGCCAATGTAACTCTATAAACTAATTCTCTAATTTCTAAAATAACGGGAAATAATGTTTTCAATTTAAAAGGAAATTTACTTAAGGCTTGAAGAGCACTCAAAGAATCTGTAAAAATGATAGAGTTTTTCAGTTTATACATACAAACATATTCCACTGCCTTAAACAAACCAAAACATTCCCCAGAAAATACAGAAGACTCCTGAGGAAGTTTAACTTTCTGTACTATTTTATATTCGGAATGAAAGACTCCTACTCCAACACAACCCGTTGGAGATCTTTTGGAAGCGTCGGTGTACAGATGGTGATAGTCTTCGCTTTGTTCGTCTATGTTAAATAAAGATCCACAATTTGGGTCAGACTTATCAACGCAGTTATATATAACTAAAGGGGAGAAAATTAAACTATCATAACTATGGCTGAATAACGGCAATTTGTTAGAACGGTGAGAGGGAGAAGAAAGAGAAGTCCATTTTTGATAGCTCTGAACTAAGCATGGAATAGATTTATGAGACCAGTAGGAAGAAGTATTGATGAGAGAAGCAAGACATGCAAGTTTAGGGATAAGGGGATGGTCTGAAAACTGGATAATGCGGAATAAAAAATTATCAGATAGGAACTGTCTTCTAATGTGTAAAGGAGCATCGCCACATTCTACTTGAAGAGCATTAATGGGACTTGATTTCATAGCTCCAGATATGATGCGCAAACACTTAGACTGAATTCGATCCAGTTTTTGTTTGGCTGATACATTTGTTGGCTCTAAAATAAACAGACCATAATCAAAAATACTTCTGATTATAGCATTGTACATTAGTTTCAGAGATGTAGGGTGAGCACCCCACCATACACCAGAGAGACATCTAAGGATGTTAATATTACGTTCACATTTAATTGAAATAGAGTCGCAATGGGCGACACCGTTAAGTTTTGAATCAAAAATAACCCCCAAGTACCTGAACTTGTCAAGAAAAGGAATAGGAATATCATTGTACAAGACGAGAGCTGGAGGAAGATTACGTTTTCTGGAAAAAATTATAGAAGCACTCTTAGACGTAGAAAGATCTAAGCCATTATTGTGAAGCCAGGAAGATAAGGATTTCAAAGCTGAGGTCAAGAAAAGGCAGCTTTGATCAATAGATTGACAGGCATGATATAAAAGCAAATCATCAGCGTATTGCAAAACTTGAATATCTTCGGTAAAGCATTGATCTAGATCATAAGTATATATATTATACAATAAAGGACTCAGAACTGAGCCTTGTGGGAGACCTCGCCACACAAGACGAGTTAACTCCCTATCAGAAAGTGACAAGCTAACGGAGCGTTCGGACAATATTGTTAAAATGAAATTAATAAGATTTATTGGGATATTTAAAGAGATTAATTTACTTTGTAATATAGATAATACAACATTATCATATGCAGCATTTATATCTAAAAATGCTGCCACCACTGACTGATTGTTAGAGAGAGCTAGACGGATATCTGTGGTAAAAATGGCTAAACAATCCGATGTACTTTTTCCTTTTCTAAAACCAAACTGAGAAGTCGCCAACAAGCTTTTGCTTTCGACATACCACTCAAGTCGATTTTTTATTAGATGTTCGGCCAATTTCATCAGGACCGACGACAAAACAATGGGACGAAAAGAAGACGCGTCAGATGGTAGTCTGTTGGGTTTAGGGATTGGCAACACCACTTGATGTCTCCATTCCTGAGGTACATTTCCGGACGTAATAATTGAATTAATTAAATCTAAATAATAACAGAGAATACTATCACTAACATTTGTAAAAAAGGAATATGGAATGCCGTCTTTACCTGGTGTTGAATCTACTGTGTGATGGACTATATTTTTCAACTCATTTAATGAAAACGGGAGAGCTAGGGTGCAATCGGAATCATTGGAGGCATTGGAGTTTATTAGGAGATTAGTGTTGGGGGACGAAATTGTCTGAATAACCTCAGGCACCCAAGGTGGAGCCAATTTATCTAGAAAATCATTAGCAACTGAGTTGGATATTTGCGAACAATTTGATTGATTAAATGCAGATCGAAATCTTCGAATATTTTGCCAAACTAAAGTAGGGTGAGTATTGGGGGAAATTGAATGACAAAAATTTCGCCACCCAGCTATCTTCTTTTTTTTAAACAATTCTCGAGTGTCAGCCAATATTTTCAAGAGGGACTCATAATTGGTCGGCGACATGTTCTCGTTGTAGGCAATCTCTGCTTCTTTTCTTTTAAGAACTGCCTCTGAACACTCTGAGTCCCACCAGGGAGGAGATGGAATTTTGTTGTAATGGTTACCGTTTTTTACAGGAAAGACTTCATTTGCTGCAGAAATCATAGCATTGGATAAAGCCTCTGCACACAAAAGTTCATTACCTTCAGATAGAGGAGGAAGAGAAGAGAATTTTGATTGAACTAAGGATTTAAATTTTTTCCAAGAACTATCAGTTTTGTTAGGAACTCTATATTTGAAATGAGATTTTCTAACTGAAGATTTTGCTTTAAAAGAAGGAAGGGTTATGAGTATAGGAAAGTGATCACTACCATAGGAAGAAGAAAGAGTAGACCAAGATAAAGAAGATGAGAAGTTAGGAGTACAAATGGACAGGTCTACTGCACTCTGATTTTGGTGAGGCTCAGATCTGCGAGTAGGAGATCCAGTATTTAATGTACATAAGTTGTGAAGGTCTAAGATCTGTAATAAGTCTTCACCATCGGCATTAGAAAAGGAACTGCCCCATGACTGATGATGACAGTTGAAATCACCAAGAACTAAAAATGGTTTAGGAAGAAAGGAAAAAAGATTATTAATTTCTTGAAGGATAGAAACAGAAGGATGAGATATATACACAGAAACTAGACACATACTATTTACAGTTATAGCTACAATAGAAATCTCCTCACTATGAGGAGGTAAAGAAATAACAGTAAAAGGGATAGAATCTTTAATGAGGATGGCTACTCCACCATACCCATCAGATCTATCTGATCTCACTGTTATGTAAGAGTGAATTTTAAATATGTTGTTAGCTTTAAGCCATGTCTCTGCTAAAGCAAAGGCAAATGGCTTGTATTTGTTGATTAAATGAATAATATCACTTTTTTTATTTATTAGGCTTCGGCAGTTCCATTGTAGGAGATGGGATTCTTTGTCCATCACAGGAGGTGGAGGGAATATGACTATTAGTAAAGGAAGCAGCGTTGGACGGTGAAAAATTAAATTGGGAAAGAAGTTCTAAAAGTGCTTTGGTAAAATCTTCAATAGACGGGACTGATTTAGGCTCTGTATTTGCATTTAGGGCACAACCATTTGAAGGTTGTGGTATTTGATAATCCTTTAATAAAGCATTGTGAGCTTCTTTATTATAACCACCCTGGACAGGTTTGCGTAGAGGAGAGCGTGGTTTAAGGAACACAGTTTTTTTGTAAGAGTGAGAAGTACTCTTAGAAGAAGAAGAATTATTAATGGCTATGGGGGAGCGATCACTGGTATTTCGAGAAGGAGAGGACAAAAGAGCATCAACAAAAGACTTCTCTACTGGAGGGTGCACTTTTAGGGCTTCTGCATATGACACACAATTGTGAGCCATATAAGTTTTAATTTGTTTTTGTCTTGAATATTCAGGACATATATTGTTTATTGCAAAATGAAAACCTGAACACAAACAACAAGAGGCTTTGTCCTCTTCAATGTTGCAACTGTCACCAGTATGGTTTTGTCCACATTTATAACACCTAGCTTTTGAGCGACACTGAATCTTGGTATGACCATACCGGCAGCAATTGTAACACTGAACAGTTGGGTACACATATAAATCAACAGGTAATGAGTTATAAAACATGAACACTCTTTTAGGTAGGATCTGTCCATCAAAAGTTAACACTACTGTTTGTGATGGTTTCCACACCACTGTACCATCAATAAATGTTTTGAAATTTATGCGTCTTGTTTTAATTATAGACCCACAACCTATTGGGACATTTATGTTGTCCTGGACTTCTTCAGGAGACCATTCTGCAGGAACTCCGCGAACTAACCCCATACGAGTAATATTAAATGTAGGTATGAATGCTTTGAGACTTTGTTGCTCTAAAGCACTGCTTTCTATGAAACTATTGGCACTTAAATAACTACTGAATGACAAGGATACTTTATTACGCCCTATTCTTTTGACGCTGCCATCAATTATATTCTGGAAGTTATTAATTTTTAAAAAATTGCCAACCACTACTGGGTGAAGCGTGGTACCATCATTGGCTTCCTTTTGAAGTTTTTGAAGATGAATAACATAGGGAGCACTGTCGTGCTTTTCATAGGTTTTACGTCCAATGGGACTTGGAAGGGAAGTAGGGGTAGGAGGTGTGGATACAGTAGCCGGAGTAACATCTTTTATCTCGCGTATTGAATCGGAACAGTCGCAACCGGAAGGCTCCGAACCGCGCCTATGTTTCTTGCGTCTCTTATTGCAAGTTTTGCAAACATGGACCCGACTTCTTTTTAAGTTTCTGCCCGATATGGACCCATCAGTATCCATACCGGACTCGCCAGAGATTGTAACGAAGCTGCCTGCCGGGGGCACCACGGCCCCCGGGTCTGGCGGATCGTTCATCGCCGCCCTATCTACAATAAAAATATAAAAGACTTACCACTACGAAGAAATATACTATCTACACTTATGGAATATATACATAAAACTAAAAAAAACTAAACTCAACTGATATTTTATATAAAAAATAATATGAATCAAAAATCACGTTCGACCTAGTTGAAGTTTCCCGCGCTTTTCCAAACATGACTTGAACAAACATGTCAAATTTATTTGTAGCCGTAGCATATTTCCTAGTTTCCTCTAGCACAAAATATAACCTACAAAACTATGTACACAATTTATTTAGGTTTAAATAAAGTATATTATAAATGCATAAAATATGTAAAAGCATAACCTAAATCTCATTTACAGTTTCTAATATAAATTTGTACAAATATATATAAGTTGAGGCATTCATAAGTAGCTCCTGAATGCATTGCGGGACCATATCAGGTTTTTTATAAATTTTCAAAAGTTCATCCGACAACACAAGGCGCTGAATGTTGAAAGACGAACACTCAAAGAAGATGTGATGTAAAGATTGCACTTTTTCCAATTGACAGTATTCACAATAAGGCGAGCACAGAGTACATTATAATATACTGAAATAGAGACCAATCTTGGACCTCAAAATGGGTAACCACTTACGCCGTAGCCAGTAGCGCCATCTGTTAGCACTAGTAGGAATGTTTATTACATCTATAGATCTATAGGTATGCATAATACCTACATTTTATGTACTTAATGGCAGTTATATTTTATGGATGTCTTTTATAAAGGCTATTAAGGATTTTTATAAATGAAACAATGATTAATTAATTTTTAAAGTTTATTTATGTCTTTTATAACACTTGTTTATTAATTTCTTTGCTTTCACTTGCAATTTGTCCTCATCATCATCAACCTGTTTTCTCCCAGCTAAAATTTTATTTATATTTTTACAATAATTAAAAATCATGCAACGAATTACAATTTGAATCAAATAATCAATTAATTTTTCTTTATGTATTTTACATTTTATACATTTAAAATCAACAAATATAATAATGGCTGTTTTAATGATTATTTTTATATTGCTTTTTTCAATATTTTCTTTTATAATTTCATTTATTAAATCTTGCATATTTGAAATTAAACTAACTAATTCTTTGCTGGGAGTGCAAAGCCATCGTCGACCTGCATATTCTCTATATTTAATATATTCTATTTCATTTCTTGATGTCAAGTCGTTTGTGCAATCAGCACAAGATTTAAAAACATGGGATTTCATTTTCTTTAGAAAATATCCACTCATGTATTGTAGGGGTGCAATAACGCGGGGATCACTTTCTTTAACTTCTAAGGAAGTAAAATTAAAATCAAATATTTTATTAAAATCGAATGAGGAACAAGTCGACGATGCTTCTGCATTTTCGTTGATGATAAGAGTATGTAATGCATCACAAAAGTCTCCTTCGCAATTACCTCGGGTGTGGACACTGCTTAAATTATTTATCAATAGTGTCGCAAATGCAGATTCGAACTGATCGCATGTTGGATTTATGTTGCGACACCCTTGGCTCCTGACTGCGCCAAAGAAATTTTCTAAGGGGTCCTGATTCAGGTGCCGCAACCACACTGAAGAAACATTAAAATTATCTTTTACTTTTTGTAATAGTGTTTGTATTCCCTTAAGTGTCCACACCCAATTGGCCACAGAGGGAACATTTTCTATTTTCCCACGCGAATTTATAAATTTCATAGTTTTGAATATTTTTATGCCGTCCATCCAAGTTTGATGATGCACAGAGCTCGGCGTTGCTGGGCCAAGTAGAGGTTTGGCGTTTCTATTTTTCGTTTGGCTTCCATTAACCGAATCAAAAATGTTGTCTATGAATAGCAGCAGATCTGCAGTTTCACAGCATTCTGCGGGAAGAATTTTCTTATCTGAAACAATAAAGAAAATATTTATTTATTCGTTAGTTTATTTAGTTGACTAGGTACTAACTTGAAAAACAGATTGTTTTTTCTATGCCAAATTCATAGAAAAAACGAATAATGTATCCGTACTTAATCCATACTAATATTATAAATGCGAAAGTAACTCTGTCTGTCTGTCTGTCTGTCACCTTTTCACTCTAAAACCATTGAACCGATTTGAATGAAATTTGGTACAGGTATAGTCTGGGACCCGAGAAAGGACATAGGATAGTTTTCATCCCGGAAATCCCCCGGAAACGGGAACTATTTACCACAAAAGCTAGTTACTAATAAATTAATATTTTATTATATTGTACAAATACATAGTTTAAAAAGAATGTTGGTTAAGATTGTTAGTTTATTTATTCTATAACCTAATAAAGATAAAGATATATTTATTTCTAAGTATATGGTACACTGAGATCTTGCATTAAATACTGATTCACATATACTACCATCTCTGGTATAGAAATATTAAATAAGCTAAGTCCATGCAAATCTTAGACATTACAACACTTTTAATTTGACAATTATATTAATTTCGATTTAGATTCATTAAAGATAATAATAATATAAAATAATTAATTAATTATATATTATTATTTAATTCATAATATTAATTATTATGGTAAAAATAAGTGCAATTCCAAATTAAGTAATAATACAAAAAAAAATCTCATAAATATAAGTTCCAGTGTCAAAATATTAATCATAATGTCAAAATGTTAATCATAATAAACTGAGCAACCCTAGCGAAATACCACTGAAAGTTTCCATAAGTACAAAATCTAATCAAAATCTATTTATTCTATTAGTTAATAATTAACCCTTACCTGCTAGATATCCCATGTTAGATGCCACGGTACGGCTGAAAACTTGTGAGGCGTATTTAACTTTCATTTTATTGATTTTATCAGGGTTGATGTGATGTTCAGTTAAATTTGGGATCAATCTAATGCCCTTGTAGCCCGGGTTTTCTTTGTGCAGTAATTGCAAATGAGACCATTTTGCAGTTTTAGTTACACCTTCTTTTGTTGTGTATAATAAATTTTTATTTAATAAATTATTTCTGATTCCTTTGAGAAGGTGTGGGGGGTCATAGAGAGGTATGATTTCTTGGCCATTAATTAAAATAACATTTTCTTTTGGCTCCTCTCCTTTTCTTAAAAAGTGCCCCTTGGTCTCATTAATAAGCAGTTTGAGTGCCTGTCTGTTGTTGGTTCCCTGATCACATACTGAAGCAATGACTATCAACCCCGCCTCTTGCAATCCTGTTATTACGTCTTTTATTTGTTTTGCCAGCTCAGGTCCCTTGGTTGCACTCGAGGCAAATGTATAAGACACGGGCTGTTTATAATTAAAAATTAGACCACGCACCATAAAAACTTGAGCATGATCAGCAAAGTCACCCTTTCTGTCTTGCCCATTGTCGACAAGTCCTGTTATTTTGTCTTTTCTTTCTTGGTATGTGACATTAGGCTTAAGTGAGACTTCATCAAACATTAATATGCACAGTTTTTTTTCCGTAGTCATTTGGTCAGCTTTGGTTTTTAATTGCGAGAAAATGTTTTCGTTAATCCCAGGTTTGAGATTACTCATTTGTATTAATTTTATTAAAGTTTGCTGAGCAGGCAAAATAAAAATCTTCCTTAAAAATCGATATCCTTTGGGACTTTGCTTCAAAATTGATAAAGCCGCAATTTTCTCCTGCAACGTGAATCTTCGGCCTTTTCCTTTTTTGCGGTCCTCCCGCCATTGTATTCTTAATAATAATTTAGCAGTACTTGTGCAATTTTCGAGGGTATCTAAAACTGCAGGGTTAAATCCAATTTTTTTTGCTGCCTTTATGTTGGCAAACTGCTTTCTGGCTTTATTTTTCATTTTGCTTATTTTTATTCTTGCAGCAACAAGTTTTTGACGCAGTTCTTTTTCTGTTTTTGTAAGGAATACCTTTCTTGTATTTTTTTTATTGACTTTCTTTACTCCTGTAAAATAAAAATAAAAGTAGTTTAGAAAAAAAGTTTAAAAAACTAAAACCTGATTACAACAAAAACTGAATTATAGGTCATAGCTCATTACAGCCACCCGGCAGCCACTCCGCACTGACTCGCCTTATAACGGAGGCGATCCGGTGACGGTACGGAGTTGATATAGTGAGCGCATGCCCATACAAGTCCATATAAATAATACTAGCCGCAGGAGGCGAGTCGGTGCGGAGTGGCTGCTGGTGGCTGTAATGAGCTATGACTTTTAAACAGTAAGTATGGACCAAGAAAAAATTTCAGACACATATGTATATTCTACAATTAAATAAACATTCCTCAACGTTCACACAATGCCAACAGACCCACTGATAAGGGCATTTTCAAAAAAATGTACACTCAAGCTATTTTAACTGTTCCTCAAATTCAAAGATTAACTACAGAAGTAGATAAATATAAGATTATTTTATATATTATTTCTAAATATAGTGATTAGGAATTGAACCACCGAGCTCCGGTATATCAAAGCAAAAAAAAAAACTGATAAGGGAAGTTGATGCCGTTTTATAGTATTGTTTACCATTTCAAAGGTGCATCAATCCAGCCAGACATAGGCTATATGATATTACTTATATGTATAAACTGGGGTACTAGTTGTTTACATAACATTTATCCAACTCACCAAAATTTTGTCCAATATATTTCTCTGTTATTGGAGGATTTGCAATTGGTATGTTAGACTCATGCACTGAAGTATCTGGTTCTGAAACATAATTAAGTTTATTTGTTCCGTTGGTGTAAGTTGTCTATAATATTAAAGTGTAGTGAGAAAGGCCAGCAAGCAGTAAATATTTGAACAGTTCTAAATAATTATGGGCGCGGTTTCACCCGCATGTTTGGGTACAGCTGCGCTCCCATGGATCCTAGCTTGATGTTATTAAGTTTATGAAACCTTTACTATTCCTCACAAACTTACTGATCTCCTATACTAACTTTCGTCCCCTTTTTTACTACCTTATTGGTTAAATTTCCAAAAACTCGGCAATTTATTTTAATATTTATAACAAATAAGCTAAATTACCAAGTAGAAGATTTTAATAACCTGGGCTACTATTATAGTTGTTCACATAAAATTTATCCAACTCACCAAGATTTTGTCCAATATATTTCTCTGTTATTGGAGGATTTGCAATTGGTATGTTAGACTCATGCACTGAAGTATCTGGATCTGAAACATATATACATCAAGTTTATTTGTTGCGTTGGTATAAGTTGTCTATAATATTTATAGTGTAGTTAGAAAGGCCAGCAAGCAGTAAATATTTAAACAGTTCTAAATAATTATGGGCGCGGTTTCACCCGCATGTTTGTACTGCTGCGCTCCCATGGATCGTAGCTTGATGTTATTATTTATTATGTATAAGAAACCTTTACTATTTCTCACAAACTTAAAAAAAAATTACAGATCTCCCATACTAACTCACGTCCCCTTTCTTACCACCTTATTCAAAAACTCGGCAATTTATTTTAATATTTTTAACAAATAAGCTAAATTAGCAAGTAGAAGATTTTAATAACCCGGGTTTCTAGTTGTTCACATAAAATTTATCCAACTCACCAAGATTTAGTTCAATAAATTTCTCTGTTATTGGAGGATTTGCAATTGGTATGTTAGACTCATGCACTGAAGTATCTGGATCTGAAACATAATTCAGTTTATTTGAAGTTTATTTATTGTCTATAATATTTATAGTGTAGTGATAAAGGCGAGCAAGCAGTAAATTTATAACAGTTAAAAATTATTATGGGTACATTTATTTCTCAGAATAAAAAAATCAGTTCAAATGCAAAACATTTGTTAATTAACAAAATGAGTATGTGCTTGTTCATACAAAATATAAGCATTAAAACTATGGTCTCAAGTTTTAGATAAGATTTTGTTAGATATTCTCATAAAACTTGAATGCTGAATAAGAAATACTAAAAGGCTTATTTAAGCATTTGACCATCATGGGGGTCGCCAGTGACCAACAAAACAATTAAATTTCTATTCTAGTCTGTAATAGTCAATGAGTTAAAAGTTAAAGTGCCAATAAGCAATATACCTAGGTTTTTTTTAAAATAGAGATGAAATAATAATAATGTATTGTATAATTATTATTCAGAAGTAGTCCTACTTATATATTATGTTAATTGTAAATGCATACACATATAGAAATAAAGTATATATTATATTTTTCCTTGTTAAGACTGGTTAGATCTAAGTACTTAATTATACTTATGTAGGCTCCTTACCATGCTTAACATATGGATGCCAAACATGGGTATTAACGGAAAAACAAAGAAGAAAAATTGATGTATGCCAAAAAGGAATAGAGAGGAGTGTAATTGGGGTAAAAAGACGGGATAGGGTAAAACTACTAAATATTAAACAAATAACTAAATTTAAAGATGCAGGAAAAATATGTAAGACATTAAAATGGAAATGGGCAGGTCATATGTTAAGAGAAAGTATTGAGAAATGGACAAAAACGACAACAGAATGGTACCCTAGAGATGGGAAAAGGAGTAAAGGACGACAATCAAGGCGCTGGGAAGACGACTTAAAGGGAATTGGTGGACCAAAATAGATGAGAATTGCAAGAGATAGGGTCACATGAAAATTTTTAGAGGAGGCCTATGTCGAAAGACAATCTGGAGAAAAATGTACCAAGCAAAACATTAGTTTTAAGAAGTAACTGTAAATAACTCAGCAATAAAGGTTATTTTATTTTTATGTAGGCTTCTTAACTGATCAGTACAGTACTCATCATTATTATCTAGTAAAAAAGAAGGCTACATGATGACTGAATATTCACCAATTATCTAAAAAATATAAAGCCAGAAATAATAAAGACTTACCAATGTTTTCTTTTTGTGCCACATCTATTGCAGTGCTCATTGGTGTGTGCAGCAAATATTCAAAATTGATTGAAGTGGGATCTAGAAGAAATGTCACTTCATGATAATCTAGTTTATATAAAAGTTTAAACAGGTAATTTAAAGATGTTACAAACTTTAGTATAGGAAATAACATAGGTACCTGATGATGTTGAAGGCATGTTCAGAATTTGTTGTAATGGCTTTTTAGTGGCAGGCGTTAATCTCTTCAGTGACAATGGTCCTGCAAGAAAGAACACATCTAAATAGAACCAAATATTGCTTAACCTTTTAATGACCAACCGACAGCCGGCTGTCGGGCTGCTATTGTCTTTCTATTGTGTTCGAAGGATTAAGCATCAACAAACTGAAACAGGAATATATAGTCCCAAATATCCAGCTAGGAAACACCGGCCCCATCGTTCGATTAAAAAAAAAGGAAAAAAAAAATGACGTGTAAAAGTGTAATTTATTACCTATTTACAAAAATAAATCATATTTTATTCATATTTTATTTTTAATAAATAGTGATGTTATACAATCAAGTTTTTACAATCAAATCTTATAATAATAATAATATCAAATTGCCTTTATTTATTTAAAAATTTTTCATGTAATTTACGGTAATTAAATAAAAGGCATACACAGTAGGTAATTAAATATTACATAAAACACTATTAGGTATATTATTTATTTTTGGTAAGGTCCATATTTTTAAAATCGAATTATTTAATACGGTATGTATTCAATATTTACAATAAAAAAACTCTTTGATACCTAATAAAATAAAACATGTCTAAGTCTATCGATTGCGGAACATCACTATTAGTATCAGTGACAGTTGCACTTGTCATTTTTCTGACTCAAATTGGAAATTATACTATAAAATTACAATTAAAATTTAACTAGTGACCCGCCCCAGCTTCGCATGGGTGTTACAAAACTTTAAAAATCCCGGCTTTTCTCTAGTATATTATGCATGTATATAAACCTTCCTTAAGAATCACTCTATCTATTAAAAAAAAACGCATCAAATCCGTTGCGCAGTTTTAAAGATCTAAGCATACTTAGGGACAGACAGAGGGTAGCGACTTTGATTTATACTATGTAGTCATTAATTTAAATTATGGCACAAACTAAATTTGCATGCTGAATTTAGTAGGCGAAATATGAAGTACTATGTATTGTATTATAAGATCTGTAAGCACCATAGTTCTTGCAAATAAATGATTATTATTATTATATGTAAAAAAATAAAATAAAGGAAAAGACGGCACTAAGTCCATCTTTGTACCTTTGTGTCTGTAGTATAAATAAATATCATAGCTAAGCAGAGTACTATATTCCATTGTGCAAAATGATAATGTACAAACCTGGCATATTTAATGTTGGGACAGCAATGTTGCTGATTTTGTTGTTACGGCACAAATATTTCTCTTCAAAGTGTGAGCGACATACCCGGCGGTACTTAAATATGCGCTCATTTTCCAAGCCCAAGATGTCAGTACTGCCAATTGCATAAAGCCATGTGTTGAAGCGCTCCCGGTCAGTCTCAGGGTTTGGGAACCCATGGAGCACTCGACGCACACCTACAATAAATGATACAATCAATAATGAAGTCCATAAAATTAAAAAAACAATGAGATTACGTTCACAAGTAAGTATTAACTTAATATCATTGTCGCAGATCTTAACCTTAACCTTCATAAACAATTAAATTGGTAAGTGGCAAATGGTGCAGTAACTAAGTATAAGACTTGTACAACGATGACAACCTGACAGTTTTTTTAACCTATTGGCCAAGTTTAGTTGCAGTTTGTATTGTGATATGATTGTTGTCAAGTTACAATGTTGCATTTCCTAAAATGATCCATGGTTACTGACTGAACTCTCGATAGAGATTAAGTCCTTGGGTTAGGTTGGTAGATAGCCCTGCATTATCTACCAGTTAATATGACGTACATTTATTTGTGCAATATTACATAGGTCATCATCTCCCTAGCCTTTTCCCAACCGTGTTGGCTGCCAGCCTAACCGGATTCAGCTGGATACCGGTGTTTTACGTAGAGCGACTGCCTATCTGACCTCCACAACCCAGTAACTGGACTGGTGGTAGATAGCCCTGCATTATCTACCAGTTAATATGACGTTCATTTATTTGTGCAATATTACATAGGTAATTAACCAATATTAAGTCTGACATACCTCCACTCTCCTTGCACCCAGGAACACAGCAGTGCTTGTCCGAAGACATAATGCAACAATATAAATGCACTAAAGGAGTCCTATCTCAGTTTTGGTAAAAACACACACAAAATGCCCTTCTGGCCACAATTGTGATTTAGCCGGAGGAACTTTAGCTCAACTCAACGACAAATACACAACGAAACACAGAAAGATCATAAAATATATCACGAAACCGGCGCGGACGCAAGCGTCAGGTCAGGCCTCAGCAGACATATTGAATTAGGGATGCCGGTTTATTATTTTATAAACCACTAATGAAATTCTACCATGGTAGCTTTCTATTCGACTCAACTTTCAATAGAAATTATTTAATATTTACGCCATATTTTTTCTTTGTTTCCCATAAACAATAAAAGCTATTATTCAAAGATTTGCTCCATTAAAATATTTTAAATTGATCATTGATTGCCTCAAACATTCTAACAAAATCTACTACTTTAGTAACAATTAGTAAAAATCAGCCACGCAGAACCGAAACTGTGTGATTTTATTTAGCGCCATCTATTGCAATTCAAATGAACATTAGTACTGAGCTGCCATCTGTTACCAGCAGTTGATAAAATATCCTACTATAATACGAAAAAATCAAAAAGTACCTTGTAACTTATGTCTCATTACTTTTCTGCATACTTCGTAAATTAGTATCATTATAACCACTGTTTTCCCCTCTACTTTGAACTAAGATTGAACCGCCTGAAGGCGAGTTAACCATTTTAAGACGATGAAGATGATAATTTAAACGACAGTGACCGAAACGCATACGACAAATAAATGAATAAAATTTTCTATTTATAAACTTGCTATTCTTACAAAACCAAGGTATGGAGTTAATTTGTACATCCAAAGTAGCAAACCAAGTGCCTTTATTTTCTACATGTGTGGACTGGTAGGAATGTCTTCCCCACGCCTGATACATACGCTGTTTTAAAAGACTAACTGCGTCTGTATGTGGTATGGAAATACTCATATCAGTATTTGGAATCAATTCATCTAGATCAACGATTTTTTTGGCCAGATAATCTGCCTTTTCATTTCCTGTAACGCCAATGTGTGAAGGTACCCAAACAAAACCAACTTCAATATTAGAATAAGACAGTTCTATCCATAACTCTTTTATCAAGTAGATAATGTAATTAGTGTTAGCATGTAGTTTGTTGTTTGCCAGATTTTTAAGTACACTCATGCTGTCACTTACTACAAACCACCTGTTGTGGCCTAAATTGCAATTTTTTATATGTTTTAAAGCACCCAAAATAGCAACAGCTTCAGCTGTAAAAATACTAGCATTTTTGACAATTTTTCGACCTATACCGATGTTTGAGATTGGCTCATAAATAGCAAAAGACACTGCTCTATCATTTTTCGAGCCGTCACTGTACACAAATTTATGATCTGGCCACTTTGACAATACTGCACTAACTTCCTCTTTTGAAGAGAGATCCTTTTTGTTTTTTATAATTATATTTATTTCTGGAAATTTAGCAGCAAATGTTCCTTGATAACATGGCAGAATGTGTTGTGATTGGTATATATTTGCATTTTTAATAAAGTTTATGAAATTATGAAGGTTCTCTAACAAATAAAATGGTTTTATACCCAAACTAGGATTGGAATGCAACAGATTGGCTAAAAGACTATTATTGGATGTGCTATACAGTTTTAGTATGAATCTTTCTTTCAGGTAGGTAATGAAATCGAATTTTTAATGGTGGAACATTACATTCAATCTGCATTGCATTTATAGGAGTACTTCTGAATGCCCCAGTGATAACACGCAAACATTTATTTTGCAGAACGTCTAGACTATTTACAAATTTAGTATCTGCAGCGAAACAATAAAAACCATATTCAAAATGACTACGAACTAAAGATTTGTACAACAGTAGCAAAATTTTTGGGTCTGCACCCCAGTATGAACCAGCTAAAGATTTCAATATATTATAGGCTTTATTTGCTTTACTAATAATATGTTTAATGTAGTTGTTCCATGTCAAATTATGTGTAAATAGAATCCCTAAAAATTTAACTTCTTGTGAAATAGACAATGCACAATTGTTATATTGTACGAGGGGCATATTATGACACTGTTTACCAAATACTACCACTTTAGACTTGGATGGATTGACATTAAGGTCAAGATAGGAGAAAAACTTGTACAAATTTGTCAGGGCATCATTAACTTTGTGAACAACCTGTGATAAATTGTTTCCAGAAGCATAAACTACCAAATCATCAGCAAATTGTAAATTTTTGACCTGAGATCCTAAAATTAAATTTAATCTACGTATATACAATATAAATAATAATGGTGATAATATACCTCCTTGACAAACTCCTTTAGATGCAACTCTAGGACCATAAAGATGTCTATTAAATTTAACAAATACTTCTCTGTTGCACAAAAAGTTTCTGACCCAAATTATGAATTTTTCACTGATCCCTATTTGTAATAATTCATGACATAAAATATCTATATTTACGCTATTAAAAGCACCAGCGACATCAAAGAAAACTCCAACCAAATTCTCATTGGCCAATAAAGCATTATGTATATCAAGCTGCAGTTGACAGACACTTTCTCTAGCCGACCGATTTCTACGAAATCCAAATTGATTAGAAGGTAGAATATGATTTTTTTCAACGTAAAACTCTAAACGCTGCTTCAACAATTGCTCAAATAGTTTTCCAACACAAGAAGTAAGTGCTATGGGACGATAGGAATCAGGACATGATTTGGGTTTGTCTGGTTTTAAAATTGGTACAAGACAATCTACTTTCCAGTCTTGGGGTATAATATTGTTTTCCCATAGCAAATTCAGGACTTTCATGAATATTTTTAGACCAGTAATGCTAAGTTTTTAAATAAAATGTATGGCATGCCATCTAGACCATGAGTAGTGTCTCTTCGAGATGAAATAGCAGATATTAATTCACTGATTGTAAAAGGATCTAGAAGAAAACTATGATTGGACGAGTTGGACTTGATTGTATTATTAAATAAGGATCTTGTAGCATTAGACACAAAATCTGGTGAGTATTTCTTCAAAAAATCTAAAATCCAGGCGTCATTTTCATGATTATTAGAATTAAAAGTTTTATTATATTTGCGCATGAAGTTCCATATAATAGATATTGGTGTGCATCTATTGAAAGTTTCACATAAAGTCAACCAGCTTTTTTGTCGTTCAGTTTTTATAATTAATTTTTTAAGTGCACGAAGTCTTTTAAACTGTATATATGTTTCTTCAGATGGGTTATTTTTAAAATTAATGTAAGCTGTTTTGAAATTTGATACAGCCTCTGTACATTTTTGATTCCACCAAGGAAGGGAAGGTCTTTTATTCCTATTTGTGGGACATGAGCGATTGCTGGCATTCAAATTGCCATTCGAATTTTGGATGGAATTAGCAGCGGCTGTGCGTAAAACTGTACAAAAATGATAATATAAATCAAGAGGACTTGTGTTATCTGTTTTGAAATCAACTAAAATTTCATCCACCTTATTACTAAACATTTGCCAGTCCACCATTTTGTAATTTGGATAGACAGGCAAATGTTCAGCATTAGAACAATCTCTATAGGAATCATTTTGACTATTGCTCATTGTAACTTTTATAATTGCAGGAATGTGGTAACTACTACCAAGAGGACTATCATGCATGTGCCATTCACAATTAAGTGCCAATGATGGAGAGACTAAAGACAAGTCCAATGCATTCGCACGCCAAGTTAAAGAGCCCACTGTTGTTGCCTGACCATTGTTAAGAAGAATTAAATTATTTTCGTCAATGACCTCTAAAATATTTCGACCGCGTGGAGAATCAGAACCACAACCCCAAGATGTGTGATGAGCATTAAAGTCCCCAGCAAATATAAAAGGACCAGGGAATAGACTTGACCAATGAATCAAAATTATCTTTATTGAAAGCTGGATTAGAAATCGAAGGACTGTAAAAACTGACTATACTTATTTCCTTATTATTAATTAGAACTTTTACACAGATATTTTGTAAAGAATTGTCAAAATAAGTGTTAATTTTAGTGTAATTAATACTTTTATGAATAATAATGGCAACTCCATTGTGTTTGTTGCCACAGTCATTTCTTTCAATATTATAGTTTTTAATTTTAAAGTTTTGTTCTGGTTTGAGCCATGTTTCACTAATTATTGCAATGTGAATATTGTACGTATAGAGGAAATTTATAAATATATGTTTGTTGCTATTGAGGCTTTGTGCATTCCATTGCATTATGTTTAAATTTGATAAATCCATTATGTAGGTGAGGGAATTTTGTTACTAAGAGTTGTTTTTAAAACCTCTTTAATTGAAGATGAGTTTATAGGGACATCTTTATTACTAACTATTTTGGTAATTGTTTCTACTAAGATATTTATAAATTTATCAGATTTCATTAAATTATTAATTTGTACATCTAAATTTTTTGCAGTTAGAGCTGGAAAAGCATTTACATTAAAAAGATCAGAATATGTGGCGTTTCTTGACTTTATTTTATTTTCTTCGATTTTTTGTTTTTTTAATGGACAAACTGAGGAAATAGCTAGGTATGTGATCACCCTTGCAGTTCGCACACTTAGCGTCCTTAGGGTCAACTTGACAATTCTTAAAATTATGATTTAATGTGCAGATCGAACATACCTCCGTATTGCGACAAAATTTTGCAATATGACCATACCGTAGGCACTTCAGACATTGCTTAACAGGTGGAATATAAGTTTTCACCTCGTGACGCCATGAGTCCAAGTATATATAAGCTGGAAGAATAGTGGACGCAAACCCAAGTAACACAGAAAGCATTTTAACAAACGAAAATTAAACTTATGTAAAACTTAAGGCCCGTATAAACTTTTATATAAGTTCACCGAGCATCTTGACGCTTTATATAGGCATTTCAAAACCGTTAAGATGCTTTATACTGTATAACGGTTGGATAATGGTATATCAAAATGCTTTTGTGAAACCTTTAGTTTCAGTGCAGCAAACCACAATGCTGTTGTACAGCTTTTAGCTGTTTTTAGTGCATTTGGATTTACAGTAGCATTTTTAAGTAGTAAATAAATGCTCAATGGTGTTTAATAGCATAAATATGAACCATTATAATGCCACGAAAATCCTCTATACAACTTTTAGCTGTTTTTAGTGCCTTAGGGTCTACAATAGCATTTTAAAGTAGTAAGATAATGCCTAATGCTGGTTAACAGCATAAACTTGTGTCATTATAATGCACCGAAATTCGTTAAACGGCTTTGAGCTGTATTTAGTGCCCTTTGTTGTGTAATAGTACATCTAAGTGCTAAGTAAATGCCTAGTGCTGCTGAACAGCATGAACGTGACCCTATGTAATGCTTGTATTTTTAAAGATCAATTGAGTGCTGTTTTACTGCTAACAGCTCTTTAAACAAATACAAGTGAGTTATTGAAATGTGTAAAGCTGCATATACATTCAATTTACTGCATTCGTAAAACCATTTGTCGACATCAGTGTGTATTGCATAACCGTGTGTTTAGCATACGTTTATAATGAAGCTGGTCAAGTGCGAGTCGGACTCGCGCAACAAGGGTTCCGTAAAATGGACACCTACATTCATCAACAATATTTGAACAAAAAAAATAAGTACAACCCGGATTTCGGAGTTTTTCCTTTACTTGTGCTACATGACATTGCCGATCAAGCGATGAGGCCTAAGTTATTGAGAGTTGTCACAAATCTACAGGGTGAATAGTGATATCTGTATTCTGTTATATTTGTGTGTTTTTATTCCAAACTTTGGAAATTGAAAAATATATTATCTTCAATATACGGATTTAGGTTGTACAAAAAATCTGAAATGGGTTTTATAGTTTTGCTCAAAGATCCCCAAAATTCCGTTCAAGTAATGGCACCAATTCAGTCTACATCAAGTCTACTGGTTTATCGGTGAACTCATATAGAACTACTTTATAGTAAATGGCACTACAGTGGTTCATCAAAAGTCTTCTCTCTGGCGCCTGGCCTTAATAATTGTACATGTGTGAGTATTTATACTGCTGGCGGCTTTAAGTAGCCTTGTTAAACGCTCACCGGGGTGCTATATGCTGCCACCATTTTGTAAATATTTTATAACCTAAAATTATTATCCTTCTAACCCATTTATAAAAGTAATAGACCTATATAATTATAATTATCTTAATCCAATACTTCCCAACCAATACTGTTATGTTAATTACGTAAAATTCGTTCTATACTAAGAATACAAAATTGTTTTGGTTATTTTACACAATAACATTTTATATCAAAATCACAAAATATCAAAGGCGCGTGAAAATTTTCAAAGAAACTTATATAGATATTTACAGTAAACTACATTGCGCAGTAATATTTGAAGGTATGAAATAAAAAAAGAGTCAAAACCTAACTCAGTATTATAAATTTTGTTTTAAAAATGGTGTCGCGCACTGAGTTTTGACGTCTTCGTTCATATTATATTGCGAGCCAAAGTTTATAAATTGCAACGACGGGACGTTCAGAGTATTATAACAATTAGTACCGTGGCATTAGATACGTTTTTGCAATGATGTAGGGTTTATTTAAGTTCTAACTGTGAACCCTTATGTAGCTCCAATCATTCTTTTACTACATTCTAATGCTGGTATAATGCTTTTGTAATGTAATTAGCATCTTCACTATCAATGTCATTGCTAGTGCAATGCTTCTGTAATGCGATTGGCAACTTCGTTGACCGTAATAATGTTTCTTTAATGCAACTGGTACTTTCTTTGACCACAATAATGCTTCTTTAACGCAACTGGTACTTTATTTAACCACAATAATGCTAATATAATGCGCCTGTAATGCGATTAAACAGCTATTGTGAACATATTAAGGATCTAAAGCCGTATAATTTGTGCCCAAATAAGCATTACAGTAGCCGTATAAACGTTTGTAATGCTACTATGGAACTAAATCAAAATGCGAAAACGATACAAAAATGCTGTAAGTCGGCCGTTATAATGCTTTGATGTGTTACTTGGGAAGGTAACAGCGACCGCTTGTGTAGGTGTGAATTCTACACTGCCGAAACTCTTTACCCTGCGCATAAAGCGCCTGACCTGTACAACATAATACAAATGTACATAACATCATCAACAACATAATAAAAATACAAATGTAATGACAGATCAACCTATGAGCGGGATATAAGTAGTACCTTAAATGCAATCATTAATTGGCTTGACATTAATAATCTGAAGGCAAATATAGGAAAGACGAAAATAATCCACTTTAAACAGCGTGTGAATGCAACTATGCCACAGATTAACTATAAGGGTGAACCTGTATCTGAAGTGGAATCTACAAAATTTCTTGGTCTCACCGTGGATAACAAATTAAAATGGAAAGCTCAGATTGAAACTTTATGCAAAAAAATCAATAAATCAGTATATGCGCTGCATGAATTAAAAAAGATTTCTAGTATCAATACCTTGTTAACGGCATATCATGGCCTAGTTGCTTCTGTTCTACGATATGGTGTAATTTTTTGGGGAAATGCTACTGATATTGATTTAGTTTTTAAGGCACAAAAACGGTGCATAAGGGCTATGTTTGGACTTCAAATAATTGAAACCTGTAAACCGTTTTTCCAGGAGCATAACATTCTAACTCTCCCAAGCTTATATATATATGAGGTCTCAATGTTTGTTAAGGTCAATCTAAACCTGTTTCCACTGGCGTCAGAAGTCAATAATAGGCAACAACGTGACGCATTTCGCCTTTATGTGCGTCGAACCCATACAGCTTTAATGCACAAAAGTGTGTTTCGCATGGCTCCTATAATTTACAATAATCTGCCTAAATCAATCAGGGCAATGAATTCTGTCTTATTTAAAAAAAATCTAAAGAGCCTTTTAGCTAAAAAGTGTTACTATACTTTAAATGACTACTTAAAAGACATTTTTCCCAAACAAGACCTCACAGTGACATCAGTAATTAAACACTAGTATGCATGTATCTTTGAATAATTTTTATTTATCTTATAATGTAACGTAACTCTAAGAATGACATTGAAATAATTTAAATATTATTATTACTAAAAATCTAATTTATTTAATCTATATTTATTATTTTATCTTTTAGAAGGACATTCCAGTAATTTATATCTTGAAATATTTAAAACAAATGTTATAATTAATATCAATGTCAATTTAATTCTGATATAAATCAGGATTCTTCATTTTGCATGCCTTATGGTAGAATCACTTGAAACATGTATTTTTTTAATAACACCATTGTAACAGTGTTTTCTGCAAAAATAAATAATCTAATCTAATCTAAACATTTTTCGAGCTTCCTATTAGTGAAAATATATCTGCATTCGACATATCTACAGGAACTGAAGTGAGAACTCCAGTAACCTCTGTATCAACAGCAGGGATGGATGCTTTAAGACCCAACTGATCTAATATTTTTTTGTTTTTGAGGAACATATTGGCGTTGTTTGGAAGATCAAATGTGATGCCAACCTTATATTTATTTATTGAACGCATGTGCAAGACGCCTGAAACGCCGTGTTCGCGTATGCCTTTCGACAACGCCATGCGATCTCTGTCGGTGAAAAAACGATTTTCTTCAACATGGTTCAAGAAAACAACCAGCTCTTTTTTCGATGTGTCCTCCGGATACTTACGGCTGTAACCCTTTACCTTATAGACCGCGTATTTATCCTTCGGGTCCTTATTCTTATTTACGTCCCTGTAAGAGGAACATGTTACCGCCGATTCCGCTGAGTCGGAATCGGTTGATGCTTGCTGAAGATCCGGTGGCGACTCATCCTCCTTCCTCTTTCTTTTTTTCACCATTTTTACTTATTTAATAAATATTTACACTTAAAACTAACTATAGAAATAAGATTTTACAAAGAAATTGTACAAAATTAACAAATAAATATTTTTAAAATCGAAAAGCGCGCCTTTCTATGCAAACGATTTCCCGCCTCGTCTCTCCAGGACAGATTAGTTGACAGAAAGATAGATTTTGAGATGACATTTTCGTAAGTAGTAGAGCTGTACTTTAACATCTTCGGTCCTCATTTAGTTAATTGTTTTCAAGTAACTTTGAAATCGATTGGAAACTAGTATTTTTGTTTCGTAGGCTAGGAAGTTAGTTCGTTTTCAGCCCAATCAGATGTAGCTGCCTATCAGAATCAGAATATTTATATTAATCAATAAGTACAATCAGAAAAACCAGAATTTTTTACTCTAGATTAGTAAATTATTTCCGATAATATACCTATTTTAAATAATAAGTTGTAAAAAAAAAAAAACCGTAATTTTTTCCGTCAATAGTATAGACACGAGTATAAATAAGATTTTTTTTTGTTTTTTACCTGATCCCCACGATCACATATTTTTTAGTCAACTCTGAAGTCATGGTCACGCTCTGTACGAATTAAATGAATTCTAATGAAACACTTTTCCGTCACTTGTAATACTTTGTATTAACAATAAGTTAATTGATTATAAAATATATTTGTTTTTCGTATATTATTGTTTATTTAAACCAATTTTTTCAGTTGCTTTGTCAAATTAACTACCTATTCTTAGGTAGATAGGTAAACAAAAACCAAAAAGTGCACCTTTTTAAAAATCATTGTTACATTGATAATAAAAATAAAAGTTTATAGATCAATTAGTACATATTGGTGCCGATTCTCTTATTCACAGACTAACGTAAATTTAAGTTAAGTGCATCTTTCTCTTTCCATTTAATTAAGAAAAGGACAGAAGATAAAATATTAGTTAAGTCCTGTCAAATTTAGACACTCCATAGATAATTTAGACACGATTTAAAAACATGGCGTTTTAAATATACATTACGATATACATCAATTTTCTTCAAGCGCTGTCTAAATTGACAGGATTAAACTAAAATGTATCTTCTGTCCTTTTCTTTGAGAAATGGAAAGAGAAAGATGCATTTAACTTAAATTTAGTTATGCTTGTGAACAAGAGAATCAGCACCAATATGCAGTTTTCTTTCGCATAAAGAAATAAAGCATAATTCGTTATATTCGCTGAAAGTAACCCCCTAGCCGCGCCACATACTAAGATGAATTAATTAAAATGAATAGTTTCTTGACAGAAAAAGTATCAACGAAGAATAGAGAAAAGGTACTATTAAAAATTGATATATGGATAGTTAATGTATACTGCTAAGTGGGGAATTTGTTTCTTGTTTTTTTTTCAAGGTTCAGTAAATTAAGAAAAAGTAAACACTACATTTTACAACTATTACACAAGGGAACAGCATTTTTGTTGCATGAAACATTTTGTCCAGTATGAAGCATTTTCGGGGTGCTGATTTCAGATTTGAACTCAGATTGTTTGTATCAGCTTTAATTTTTGAGTTACGATAAAACGCGTTTATAAAGAAAAAAATCATTTTTATCATAAAAAATCACTATAAAAGCAAACACTACTTATTAAAAAAAATCTTTTTTTTGATTTTCTGGCTTGGGATGGTTCACAAGGGCTGTTTTTAATGCTCCAACAATAGTCCGCCATCATATGAGCATTCAAGTGACCCTGGTAACGTTCCTCCATAGTTCGAATGTCTTGATTGAACCGTTCCCCTTGTTCTTCACTCAGATCACCAAGATTTTTAGGGAAACGGTCCAAGTGGCTGTGGAGGAAGTGTACCTTGATACTCATATTACAACCAAGCTGCTGGAAGTGTGTCAACATCAATTTAATATGCGCGGCATGGCTTTCATCCTTTTTGTTTCCCAAAAAAATTTGTGCAACCCAAACGAATTAATTCTAAGCGTTTTTTTTCAGTATCAGTCATGTAACTACGAAAATGTTCACTTCTAACAACCGTCTTATTTGTGGACCATCGAAAATTCCGGCTTTTATTTTCCCTGTGCTCAAAATAAGGAACTTGTTAGAGATGTATTTGAAACAATCGCCATCCTTGTTCAGAGCTTTGACAAATTGTTTCATGAGCTCCAGTTTGATATGCAAAGGTGGCAATATTATACGATCCCGAAGCAGAAGGGGTTCATTTATCACATTTTGTTGTCCCGGAAGCATAGCCTGCCTGGAAGGCCAGTCACTTCTAACCCAGTGCTTAGACTTGGCTCTGCTGTCCCACAGACAAATAAAACATGGAATATTTTGTATAGCCCCCTTGTTGTCCAAGAAGAAAATTCACCATTTTGAGATCTACACATATCAGCAAACAAACAAACCATATGAGGGACCCAGTACTTGTCACGGGTGTCCAAAGGGAATCCAAAGGGAATCCAAAGTAATTTAAATACACTTGTTGTATGAACTCCTACACACTAGTCTACAGTGGTCTCGAACGTCATAGAGCGAGATCGGTAGAATTGCCAGCTAAAATCGGTATATTTGTACCCAAAATCGGTATTTGACAAAAGAAAAATACAATATTCAATAAAATTCGTTTATTTATTAAAAAAAAACTTACAGACTAATTTGCAACAATCATAATTATTTTTTATACCAATATTCTTTGGCCATAGCCGCGGTCATCTTCGAATTAATTTCAAAATCGTAACAATTAGCTGTATTAAAGAGTCGTTTTGAATGTAATAGACCAGTGATTGATTCAGTAGACAACCTATTTCGCTGCTTTGTTTTTAAAAGATTAATATGTGAAAATATGCGTTCAACGTTAGCGGATGAATGGGGAAGTGATAAAATATTAAAGATGAAATTAGACAACAATGGAAACATTTGAGTTTCATCGCCACGCTTTAATAAACTTACTTCATCCCAAAATAGTTCTACATCATCAGGAAATGTTTTGATTTGTTCACAATTTCTTAAAATGCGCCACTCTGTATCAATTTCCTGGAAATCATTGCTGTGAACAATATTGGGAAAGAGCCTACTCACAGGAACTATCGAAGCAGTTTTGCCAATTTTAACATTTTTTGGATCAATTATGTCTAAACCTTTTATTGGGTTATTTTTCAATGGAAACCGCGTGGTTATTTGCTTACAAGCTTCGATATAAAAATCTAGGCATCTGCATTTAAACAAATTTACTTGATCTGAGTTTAGATTTTCTGAACTACTTAGTAGTGTATTAGACGCAGCAGCACCATAGTATACGTCATCAATATCCATAAAATTTCTGGGATTCTTAAAATCAACATTTTCGATTGGAGTGCTAGTTAAATATTCTCTATTTAAAAAACAATCAAAAATAGTTTTTAATGTTCCAGTTATTTTTTCATATAAATTATGAATTTTCGGGTGTTCTGCTTGCATTTCTTTATTTAAATCGGTAAATAATGGTAATACAAAATCTAAAAATTCCAAAAATAATATCGTAGTAGGATCTTGGAGCTTCTGTAATATATGTTCTGCAGCTAAAAGATGATCATTGTTAGATATTTGGTCTATAAAAAATAGTATAAGAGCAGAGAGTTGTTCCAATATTCTCTTCACTGCTGCATGTACTGATAACCAGCGTGTTTGAGAGGGGTGAAGTATTTTATGTACTTTTAAGTCGCAAAACATTTGAAAGTTTTTAAACTCTGCCACTCTTTTTGGGCTAGAAGAAAAGTAGTTGTAAATGTCTCTTACAAGATCCTCTATAAAACGTGGCAATTTGGTACAAGCATATGACGCGCAAAGGTGAAACGAATGGCAGGCGCATTTAAGTATAAAAATGTTAGGAATTTCATTTTGCAGCAATGTTACAACAGAATTATTACGTCCCATCATTACGTTTGCCCCGTCAGATGCAAAACCTATTAGATTATCTTTATATGGAATATTATTGCTTCTAAAAAAATTTACAATGTGTTCAAATAAGGTTGCTGCATTAGCTTCTTCTAATGGAATAAGAGCTAAAAAACAATCTTTAATACGATTCATTTTCGCATATCTCACAACTAAGCACAAGTGTTTGGTCGTACTAAGATCAGTGGACTCGTCAATAATAAGCGAAAACTTAGTTTGCCCTAGATCTTCACATAAATTATTGAAACTTTCTTTACCTATAATATGATCAATTATGTCATGAGTTTTGGTTGAAGAGCATTTTATTTCTTTTGCTATTTTTGAATCAGGACAAATGGCTTGCATCAACTGCGGTAGGTGCTCCATAATAGTGAATGGTAGATTGTGTTCAGCAACAAACGAAGCTAATCTTATTTCACCTGAAATTAAAAATAAAGAATTAAAATTACGTAGGTATATCAGTATGTCTAGTAGCGATTAGGGTATAATTATATCCACTGCTTCTATAAACCGATAAGTAGAAACCAAATAATATAACAATGTAAATAGTAAAATAAATAACTAAAAAAATTACCTTGCTTAACCAGTATATCAGATTTATGAGTTTTGGTCACAGTAAATGATGATATCTTCGGTTGTGATTTTATATTCTTTGATGATATTGAGTGTGCTTGTGAAGAACTATGTTTCTTTATAGCGTCTTTTCCTGATGTGATGTTGATATCTTTATTACAACTTTTACAATAGGCATAGCTTTCGCCTTTACGACTATCTTGCAGCCAACCTGGAAATTCTTCTTCCCATTCTTTTCTATAATATTGTAGATATTTTTTTCTTCTTACACTCGCACTTGTGCTTGGCTCCTCGTCAGACGACATTTTAACTTAATTATCTGATTTTGTAGGGACTCTTTCGGTTAGGTACTCACTCTTCAAAGTTAAGAAAATTAATGAAAAAATAAAACTGAATTACTGTTTATATATACTAGACAGGTAAATTCCCGAGCGGGAAGCCCCTTATAACATCGAATTGCAGGACACAAGGGTGTCAAGGGTATTCCCCAAAATATATGAACTACATTCTGCACTAGGTCCATACTATTGAGGGCTTCCCCGTAACATTAAACATAAATGAAAAGGGTTGCCAACTTAAAAGTGTAAAATCGGTAGAAAAATCGGTAGAATTTCCATGTATACTGTGAAATCGTAGAAAAGTCGTTATATTTCGGTATATCGGTAGAACAGAGCCCATATCGGTATAAATACCGAAAAATCGGTAGGTTCGAGACCACTGCTAGTCTACAATATTTAAATGTATATTCACCACAGATGTTACAAAAACAGTTGGGATTGTTTTTACAAGCATTTCTCGTCGTTGACATTGTTAAAAAAATTTTTTTTTAGTGAATAGCACGATTGATTTGTATTTAAAGTGTAACTAGTAAAAAAATACGCCTGACCGCTGTATATCAAAAACAAAAGCTGTTAGAGAAAAAATGAGGTTAGATTTAAAATCAGCGACCTCAAATTAGTAAACAACAGGCATAAAATTCCATGCAACAAAAAAAAAGTAAAATTTTGTTCCCTTGTGTTATAAAGCTGGTAGGGGAAGCGCGTGGCGCCGCGCCGCGTGGGCGTTCGTCACACACAAACAAGCAGGCGGGCACCACAGAGAGCGGGCGCGGAGCCCGCCTACCTACGACAGATGCAAGCGCAGATCCCCGCGACTTTTGGTACGCAATGCCGACCTTTTGGATGTTTTATTTCTTGCGTACCAAGCCAACGGTTGCGTTCCAAAATGCCGACTTCCCTTCGATGTCGACTTTGAATGTTTATTTTCCACTAGCTTTTGCCCGCGTTTTCGTCCGCGTGAAATAATAGTTCCCGTTCCCGGGGGATTTCCGGGATGAAACTATCCTATGTCCTTTCTCGAGCCCCAGACTATATAATAGGTTTAGTGGTTTAGGCGTGATGAAGAAGAGACAGGCAGACAGACACAGTTACTTTCGCATTTATAATATAAATATAGTATGGAAGTATGGATTTGTAATTTCATTCTAACAAGAGAAGTGTATTAAATAGAACATTTTATAGTAAGTACATAGAATTTGGCGGAATTTAATTATGGGCTTCAGGAGACTGAAATAATAAGACAATTAAAAAGGAAAGTCCGGGATTGCGTACCATAACACAGATTACTAAATGGTATACCGCCGTTTACCCGAATTTTATTTGCCCTAATTTCATTTGCCATAATAGTCAACAGCCATAATATCATACGACATAATACTCATTTGCCCTACTCTCATTTGCCATATTAGTCACGTGCCAGAATCATTGTTTCCCATAAAGTCACTTACCATAACATCATTTGTCATAATCATTGTAAGCCCTAATTATCACATGCCATAATTATGATATGCCATAACATAATTTGCCATCGACATCGTGTGTGTAACGGTTGTTTATATCAAGAGAAATTGGATGCAATTGGGACTTAAGGGCACCCCGACTCGGACAGGTTAGGTTAGAAGGGGATGGCGGGGTCGTGTGAGCGAGCGAAGCGAGCGAATAGACCCCGCCATCCCCTTCGTGGTTATTTTTTTATAAACCACACAGAAATAGTCGTCGAAATAGCCGTCGACCTAGCCCACCATCAACCATGCACAGAAAAAAAACCATTACGGGGCTTAAATATTTGTCTAATACTTGTTATGCCATTTAAATATTATTACATTTAAATTTTATGTCTAATAATTATTATGGCACATAAAAATAGGGCAAACAATACTTATGGCATTCGTATCTTATGGTATCTAAAATTCGGGCAATTAAAAGTATGTCATATGTCTTTTAGGGCAAATGAAACATTCGGGCAAATGAAATTCGGGTAAATGAAATTCGGGAAAATGATCATTATGGCATATAATCTTCGGGCAAACAATAGACAACCTTACTAAATACCTAGATACTTCGTAAACCATAACCCACCTCCGCAACCATTCATTTTTGTAAAGAACCACGCGGACTTCGGCTTATCACCGCATCTGTCAGCGGACTCACGAACTGTATCTGTAGGAACTGTTTTTGATTTAATTATATATTTCTATAGCTTTTTCCGCTATAGAAATATATAATTTAAAAAAAAAAAGGTTTTTTTTAATCATCAAACCCACTCATGTTCCTTCCGTTGCCCTTTATATTCCGGGGTCACGGTAACTATTATAAACATTAACAACACCCTTGGTATTATTCGGTATTAATAATTGGCGAAAGTATGCACGGTTCACAATCGCTGGGCAAGCTTCTACCATCATACCTACACGGAAAGGTAAAAATACCGCTTAATAAAAAATCTGGCATTTTACTAAAAGTTTTATTATAACACTTAAAATTGTGCTTTACATTATTTCAATAATAAAAATATAATATTGCATTTTTATCTCAAGCTGTGCAACTTAAATTAAGATTATTGTACATACAGACTATTACATAAATAGATCATTATAAATATAATACTATTAACAATTTCTGATAAATATGAAGTTGGTTAAGTATTTGTAAAAAAAATATAATTTTCTGTTAATTTCATGCAAGTCAAATGAGAAAAAGATTTACTTGCTTCATAAGACTTATTTCGGGTGATTGGTACGTGAAACACATGTTTGTATTATTTAAAAAATATTTAAAATTGAATGAATGTATTCAAATGAAATTGAACCTAATTGGGTAGTTTCCACCATTAACCAATAAATGTTAGACACAATTCCTATAAAACCTCTATTAATTTCAGCCTAATAAATACGGTTCTTTTTCAATTTGCTATAAAATTTGATTTTTAGTTGTTTTGAAATCAATAAATAGATAGTCAACTGAGTTGTTATTTTAGTGACGTCATAAGTCGTCATTGCCATACAAAATCTATTGGAGAATGGCGTTTTGACAGCTCATAAAAGTACGTCAATTGATAATGGTGGAAACTACCGTATTGAAGAACCAGTCATTTTCTACTATAGCTAAAATTTTTATTAGAAAATATCCGTAGGTTTTTGAAAAAACTTAAACTGTATCTGTCGGCCCTGTATACTTATATACTTTGCTGACTGTACCAACCAAGGAACCGTAATTAGTTTTGTTTACATATAACGAATTATTACGAAAAAGACAAATAAGTAATTATTTTTATAACAACATTAAATAGGTTAAATAAAATAGTGGATTGTATTACAAGGGCGCAAAGTAATATTTTTACGGCGAGGGATTCTTAAATAGAATTCCGAACGTATCGAGGGATTCAAAGTACGTCGCCCGAGCCAAAAATATATTTTTTGCCCGAGTGATACACTCTACTTTTCATCACCCCCTATCTATGAGAAAATAAAAGGCGCTTCATACTTTATTGTAAAATTATTAATGTAGCTGCTAATATTATCATAGCTTGATAATAATAGCACCTAGATTAATAATTTGTTGCAAAACCATCCGTGAAAATTTTTACGAGAACTGGGGCTGTAGTTTGCGCGTTTTATTTCTATTTACCGCCGCTATTGGCCGTCGTACCAGCCATTCATTATTTGCATTCGATTCTTTGGCGCTGAGCAACAAAAACAACAACGTTCCAAATTCAAACAGTTTTTAGGCGCACTTATAACAGGGCGTAAAACATGCAAAGACGCTCCAAATTCAAAAAGTGCGATTAAATGTTACTTTTAGGCGCACTTTTTGAATTTGGAGCGTCATTATTGCCCGCTGAAAGTTTCTTATAGAAAACACCAACTTTGGGCGTACTTAAAGGGGAACAAAGTCGTCTTTTTCGAATAGGTGGGATGAAAATAAATATTTAATACCATTTCAAGCAATCATCAATATAGGCGTAAAAACATAAAATAAAACTGTTTGTATAATTAGTAAAATCATTTCTCACTAGTTCGACGATCGAACTAATGAATCGAACTAGTGAGAATAAATCATTATTATTATCATTATTTAGGTCGTCTAACTTTTCAACCGTTTAACTCGCGTTTTGGAATGTTTATTAATTTTATGAAAAAGTGTTAAATAACCTTTAATGTTCTCATTTGTATTGCGTAAAATATTTAAATAAGATTGTTACACTTCTAGTCATCAACTGCAAAAAATAAATTATTGCTTTTATTAGAGAAACATTTTTACGGAAGCTGATGGTCAAAATCCCAGTGTTGCCAGACTTTTGGAGGAATGAGAAACAGTGCGTAAAGAACTTCATCGTCCATTAAAGAGAAAGGATCTCCCGACCAGACGGGAGAAGAGCGGAGCTCCCGCTCTTTCCTTTATTTTTGTATAGTAGCTCAGAAATTGATTTATTCTGTCTCGGCATAAATCAGACAGTTTTATAACCTTTTTACTGATTTCTGTCTTTATTTTTTATCATACAGACATATAATAAATTCACATAAATAATCAAAAGTTCAAGTATATATTCCTCTATCTAAAGTTATATTATACTTCATGGCTGAAACAGTTTCATAGATCTAGCGGCTCTGGGATCTTGGCCTTACGTCATTGAATATTCATTCTGCAAAAACGGGCCATCCCACAATCTATCAGTAATTAAACTAAATAATGTCAAAAAATGGCCGTGTTACTTTTGCTCACCAATCTAATTTGAAACCAATGGAGTACTGAATAAGGCTTTAATTTCATTGCAAAAAACTGGCAAAACTAGCCTTGCTACAAATTGAACCTTGTATTGTATTCAAAGATCATTTCAGCTTAGCAAACTGGCTATATTCAAAATTTACACCGGTAGCTTTTAAAACCATAAGACACAAGTTGAAAATTTGCTAAATACCCTCTTGCTTTATAACTTTCTTTTTCCCCCTTTTCCCAGGAATCATGATTTTAGTCTTCCACTCCTCGGTACCAACTGGATCTTGAACCTGCATGATCTGACCTGTCTCCGGATTAATGGGAAACACCCCTTCAGGAGTTATCTTTTTCTTAGAAGTGTCTGTATTATGTCTCCGCTTCATATGCTTATTATAATTCGACCAATTAGTAAATTCCATACCGCAGTGCTGGCAAGAATACGGCTTGGCACCCGTGTGCTGCCTTTCATGGTTCTTCAAAATCTGCTTAAACCTAAAAGCTTTATTGCAATACGAGCAGACGTAAGGCATGGAGTCTGTATGTATAATTTTATGAGCGTTCAACTGATACTGTAGTCTAAAACATCTGCCGCATTGCTCGCAAGAGAATGGCTTAACCCCGGAATGCATTTCAACATGTCGCCTCAACATATTGGGGTACAAAAAAGACTTATTGCATATCCTACAGACGTGTGGACGGTTTTTATCATGTGAAAGGATGTGAGATGTTAGCGTACCTTTGTTATAGAACATTTTGCCGCAGCGGTCACAAGTATAGTTTCTTTTCCGATCTATAGTGTGGAGTTTCATGTGATCTCGGAGGCTGTTGGGGTTCTTATACACTTTTTTACACAATCCACAAGTTAGGTCCTCAATCGTGATGGGTGTTCCAGGTTTTCGTCTAGGCCTTCGCTTTTGCTTCGTAATGCTGTAGTCTTGTAAGTGTATTTTTAAAGAGTCCTCGTTTTTTAGTATTTCGCCGCAGAGAGGGCAAGGTATCTGAGATTTTAGGAAGTGCTCCTTGAGATGCGAGGTCAGATTTTCGGTTTTGTCTAACACTAAGTCGCAGTAATAGCAGTGGTTTCTGGAAATTAGAAAATAATTTTTGTAAGTGAAGACTGATTTTTATGTGAAATGGCAATTGGTGTGAATTGGTGAGGCTTTTTTTATGGATGGGAAATCAAATGACTCCTTTCGTTCTGGGTGAAGCGGAAGGGAAACTTTGTCTGACTAAAACCCGTGTTCCTTCTAAAACAGTAACTCTTTCGAACTAATTCCGCAATCGTGGCAGGCTGCATTAGGAATTTCCAAAAGACTTAAGCAATTTTTTTATTTTGGAGTCTTTCTGTTCTGGCTCTCCGAAACGGCCGGACCGATTTTGACAGGCTTTCAAAAGCTGATAGCTATTGTTATAAGAAGTAACTTAGGCGAGAAAAAAAAATATGTGGCTTTTTAAAAATTTTTATATTAGCCAGAAGCTACCCTCCTAAATGGGTGGGCATGTAGGAGGGTAACAACAGTATCTTGAACCATGTACGCTAAGATAACAAGCAATATAAAGTCTAAGTTTAATAAAAAGGTAATTAAGAATTTGAAATCTTTTATCTATTAGCTCAGGGTGAGATCAGGTGGGGCGTTGCTGTCTTAGATACCTCTTGACACAAAACCCAATAAAATAACAAATAAATATCTAAAGACAACTCTTATGTTATGGTAACCAGACAACTGATACTTATATAATTTGCTAGCTATTGCCCGCGGCTTCGCTCGCGTTAGAAAGAGACAAAAAGTAGCCTATGTTACTCTCCATCCCGTCAACTATCTCCACTTAAAAAATCACGTCAATTCGTCGCTCCGTTTTGCCGTGAAGGAAAGACAAACATACAGACAGACAGACACAATTTCCCATTTATAATATTAGTATGGATAAATACATTATAGATGAGATATACACAGTATAGATAAATATAGGCTTCTAGACAATTATTGCAAGAAACTTAGTTTTATTTTATTGTTATTAAAAGACTGTTAGATGCAATATTTAATTTCATTTGTTAAAAGGTTGTTAGATGCAATCACAGGAAGTGCTGAACCTATTACAAAATTTTTCATGATTGAAAGCTGATGACGGGCCTGTTGGTCCAGTGGTTAGGGACCCTGACTGCTAAGCCGAAGGTTGTGGGTTTGATTCCCACCCAGGACAAACTTTGTGTGAGCATGATTGTTTTTTCTGTGTCTGGGTGTAATTTATCTATAATATGTATGTATTTATAAATTACTAGCTGTCCCCTGCGGTTTCACCCGCATTTTTCGTTACTGCTCCGCTCCCGTGGGTCGTAGCATGATAGTACATAGCCTATAGCATTCCTCGATAAATGGGCTATCTAACACTGAAAGAATTTTTCAAATCGGACCAGTAGTGCCAGAGATTACCCCCTACATACAAACTTACAAACCTACAAACTTACAAATTTTACCTCTTTATAATATTAGTATAGATTAGTATAGATATAAGTAAGTTTATCAGTTGTCTGGTTACCCAGAGTACAAGCTATGCTTAGTATTGGGTTAAGATGGCCCAGTGTCAGTTGCCCCAAGATATTTATTTATTTATACTATTGTAGTGTGATGGGCCTCTACTTAGGACAAAAAAGTTTCAGACGCACATTCTTTGGATAAATAAAACTTCTTGATTTTCACACGGCCATGATCACAGGTAGGACCTAGTAATATACATACCGGAGGTAAAATAAAAGAGGCTTATAAATCAATAGTAAAAAACAAAGTTGCTGTCTGTACCTATGTATGCTTAGATCTTTAAAACTACAGATTGAGATTTTGATGCAGTTTATTTTGTTAGATAGAGTAATTTAAGAGAAAGGTTTATGTGTGCAATACATTTATATTACAGTAAAAAGAAACTCCGAGATTTTAAAAGATTTGTAACACCCATGCAATGCTGGGATGGGCTGCTAGTTATCTATATATATAAAAGAAAGTCGTGTTAGTTACACATTTTATAACTCAAGAACGGTAGAACCGATTTGGGTGAAAATTGGTTAGGAGGTAGCTTAGGTAGGACCAAGGGACGGACACAGAATACTTTTTATCTTCTTTTTGTAGTAACCAAAAATCGGATATAACGCGAGTGAAACCGCAGGGGACAGCTAGTAGAATAAAAAAGAAGCAATATTCAGAAGTTTAAATAACCGTTCGAAGCAATAAACAATCATACACATAACAATTTAGTAGTAATGGGCGATTTCAATGCTAGAACTGGAGCTAGAGGAGACGGAGAACAAACGATATTGGGCCCGTATTGTTCAGGGAAAAGAACACGAAATGGAGAAAAACTCGTGCAACTGGCATACGAAAATAACTTAAAAGTACTAAACACTATATACAAAAAGCGTGAAAACAACAGATGGACATGGACATCCCCAGATGGTCTCTACAAAAACGAGATAGACCACATACTAACAAACAAGAGTAAAGACTTTGAAGACTGTCGAGTTTTAAATAAAATCAACTTCAACAGTAACCACAGGATGGTGAGAGCTAAGTTACAAATAAACATAACTAGTAAAAATAGACCATTTAAAGTAAAGAAACCTAACAGCTTAACACTGGAAAATACAGACTCATTAAAGGAAAAGCTAGAACAATTTATAGAAAAAACAAAGGACATAGACATACAAAGTAAATACAACAAATTTCAAGAACTTCTCTATACTAATAAAAAAGACAAAATGGAATACAGAGAGAGTAAGACAACATGGATAACAAAGAAAACTAAAGAACTTATAAGGAATAGAGCAGATCTTATATCTAACCCAGATAAAACAAAAACTTTAAGAAAAGACATAGCCAATATAAGTAATAAAATTAAAACACACATGAGAAAAGACCGTCAGAGGTACAGACTGGAACAACTGGAAAAATGCATACAGAGAACTGGAGGCACCAAGAAAGCAGTAAAACTACTATTGGAAAAACAAGACTGGATAGCACACTTAACAAACAAAAACCATAAATGCGAAAAACGACGCCCAGAAATCCTATCAATAGCCACCCAATTTTTTCAAGAATTGTATTCCAGGAAAACCACCGAACCGACAACAACCTTAGTAGGAGGAAGTGAAGTACCGTCAATAATATATGAAGAAATAGAAAAAGCCGTTAAAAGTCAAAAAGCTGATAGAGCTCCTGGATCGGATGGCATAAGTAACGAGTTTCTAATACTAAATCAAAACCACCTGATACCAATTTTCGAACAACTTTTCAATGAAATCTTACAAAGCGAAATAATACCTCACCAATGGACAACGTCATCAATAGTGCTCCTACACAAGAAAGGAGATAAAAACAACATCAACAATTATAGGCCCATAAGTCTACTGTCGAATATTTACAAGGTCTTCGCAAAAGTTATACTTCACAGAATAACCAAGACGTTAGATGAGAACCAACCGAGAGAGCAGGCCGGCTTCAGGAGCGGATATTCGACCTTAGACCATATTCATGTCATCAAACAACTATTCGAAAAGGGCAAAGAATACAACATAACCTTTTACTGCTGCTTTGTGGACTACAGTAAAGCGTTTGATACAATTGAACATGAAAAGATCTGGCAGGCACTCAAAAACCAAGGTGTTGAAACTAAATACATCCGAATACTTAAAAATATCTACGACAACAGCAAGGCTAATATCAAACTAGAAAAGAAAGGTAAAGATATTATAATAGGAAGAGGCGTACGTCAGGGCGATCCGCTGTCGCCGAAACTCTTTACAGCTGTCCTGGAAGAAATCTTTCGCAAATTAGACTGGGAAAAATGTGGACTGTCCATTAACGGTGAAAACCTATCACACTTGAGATTTGCGGATGATCTGATAATCCTCTCGTCATCGAGCGCCGGATTGCAGGCTATGCTGTGTGACCTGGCTAGAGAGAGTGATAAAGTGGGATTGGCTATGAACACATTAAAGACCAAAGCTATGACCAATGGCAAGGAAGAACCTATACTGGTCAACAACAACCCAATTGAATATGTCAAGGAATATATCTATTTAGGCCAAGTAATCTCTCCTATTGACTTAACCTCAAAAGAAATTGACAGACGCATTGCAAATGCATGGAAACAATTTTGGAGTCTGAAAGAAATAATGAAAAATAAAGATACCAATATAATCATCAAACGGAAACTCTTTGATACCAGCATACTACCTATACTTACATATGGGTGCCAAACCTGGGCACTCACTAAAGCACATATTAAAAAGTTACAAACTTGCCAAAATTCCATGGACAGGAGTATGATGGGGAAAAGACTATCTGATAGAATAAGGACTGACACCATAAGGAAGCACACTAAAACAAAAGATGTCACAACAGCAATAAAAAAGTTAAAATGGAAATGGGCAGGCCATACAATTAGAGGAAAGGAGAAATGGTCGAAGTCTATAATGAACTGGTTCACAAGCTACAAGAAAAGGAATAAAGGAAGGCCACCTAGAAGATGGATGGATGATATAAAAGCCATAGCAGGAGGGACATGGACCAGAACTGCCAAAGACAGAAAAGAATGGAAAAGGTTGGAGGAGGCCTTTGCCAATAAGTGGCATACAGACAGAGCTGTCAATGCAAGCATATAGATACATAAATAAAAGCAAATGTTAGATTGAATTAAGATTATATTAGATAAAACACAAAAAAAAAAATACAAGATAATTGTAATGAAATACTGTCTGAAATAAAGGCTATTATTATTATTATTTATTATTATTAAATAACCGTTCGAAATTGTAAAATTAATGATTATGGACTACTGGGATGGGAGTAACACAAGTTTAATCTTAGCATGGCTGCCAGGGGACCCTAATCTACCAATATTCTAGATATGGATTAATGTATGTGTTAAGCTTCAACCATAACAATAGAATAATATGCAATAGAGATTATAGCCCCACAGGTTAATCATTAAAAAATAAAAGCTAGTAAAAAGTACTAACCTGAGTGTCTTCCTATGTTTCCTCACATGTTTAATAAAGCTTGTAAAGTCCTCATTCCTCCCCGCCTTACAATCAATGCACATAAACGCAGAACATTTGCCATGAACCACTTTGCAGTGTGACCTCAACATATCCACATTCAAAAACTCTATATTACAGTACCCGCACACCCATGGGTAATCTTTCCATGATTTAACAACCTTTTTGCTCAAATTTGACAACTCTTTAGCATATATCGTGACGTTAGAGTTGAAAGATGCATTACATATCGCCGCGTCGAGTATAGCCTGAACGTTTATACCATCATCGTACGTTTGTTCGTCTAAGTCCGGCTCTTCTTTGAGTTCCTGTTTCACTTCCAATCTTATATCGATTTCGGGCCTTTCAGTGTACTTATTGTGGGTGTTATCCTCTAGTTTCACGGTAGCAGAGTCGTCGTTGCAGAGGTAGTCGTCGAATGCTGTACATCTGTCGTCATCTGAGACCTCGCATTTACTTTCTTCTTCTGTCGCTGTAAATATGTTGGATAGCACATCTTGCGCTCGCTTCACGTTGTCCAGGAACTCATAAGTTTTGTTAAGATTGTTGTAGCATATAAAACAAACTGTTTTCGGGAGAATATCGTCGTTAGTTACGTTGACATACACAGCGTTCACAAACGCAAGTTTTAGAATTATTTCGTCGTGCTTTTCGACGTCGTTCTGTAAGTTTAGAAGCTTTTCTGAGCTCTTAGGCTCTGCGCAAAAGCGACAATATAAGTTTTCCATGTTTTAAATTGTTATTAATCCATTATTAACATTGGTTTTCGTAAAATAAATAAGAAACACTAGCCGTCAAACCCGTCAAGTCAAACTCGAGTTTTTGTCTTTTTTTTTTGTAAAGACAAAGACAAGCAAGAGCAACACACCATAGACAATTTGTTATGTTTTTCGTGATGTTCTTTGGAAAACTACGGTTAAAATATTACCGGTTTTTGGCACTACCCATTGAATTCACGATTCCCGGTATTTCCCAGTTTTGCAGGGCAGCTGCAGGTACAAGTACAACTGCGCAAGTTTACCTCAAATTCGTTGTAATTAATTCATCAAAACAAAAAATATGTAACATAAACATGAATAGACCTGAGTTCTGTCGATTTTGTGCCTCAACCAAACCATCTAGCGAATTATGCGACCTCACACGACAAAGGGAACACCTGGACGATGTTAGAAGGATATTAAAATTTCTGGATATTCAATTTGTTAATTTATCCGACGACGCTCTACCAAAATCGATATGTAGTGGATGCTATAAAAATTTGAAGAGTTGTTATCATGTGTTTGATCGGGTTAAGGAGTCGCAAGAGGTTTTAAGCGATTTGTTTAGTAGCGACTATAATAATAATGGGATACTTCATCGTTCTGAGATTGTCGGGAAAAGGGATGACGACACTTCTTCCGAGGAGGACCGGGATGTGGACGTCGTGGATGTCGACGATACACCTAAAGGTGAGGCTTGCTTTTTTATCTCTCCTACTAAAAAATGTCTGATGCATTGATTCCCATAGTTAGGAGGGACCAGGGGTCAATCATGGGAGTCTATTGCCAATAGTAATAATGGGGTCGATATGGTTTAAATATTTTTGTTATATAAGTAATTTATGTATTCATTTTTTAAAAACTATTCCTTACTAGAGAAGGAGAGGATTCAGCTTCTATACCCCTCCCCTCTTCTTCCTCCCTCCCCTTCTTCTCCATCATGTCTTAGGTCCCCTGACCTCTGTCCGTGTGGCTCCCACTCGGCTGTATCTCATTAACGAGGGTAGTTAGACTATTGAAACTTTCACACATGATGTATTTCTGTTGCCACTATAACAACAAACAAATAAAATAATTATTTATGGGGGGCGGAAAAAAAAAAAAAATTATACTGTTTGGCCTCTCTTGCGCTTCATTCTAGATATCTACATTCTTCCTGTCTGAAGAGGATAGACGTCTAGTTTAGCTTTAAATAGCTCTGCGGTTGCCCTTTCCATACTTCTGGTTTGAATAAATATTCAATGTGATTTATAGCACTTATATTTTTAATCATTGTGAATGTTTTAACAATAAATTATGAAGCTTATGCGATATATATATATATATATATATTTAAATGTCTTACTATTTGTTTCAATTTGAAAAATTTTTTTAATTAAACCTTCGCACATGATTCAAGACAAAATAAAAAGACAATAGCAGCCAGACAGCTGGCTCTTGCTTGGTCGTTGAAAAGTTAATAGATTCTGTATTCTAAGTTACTCCGCCTAATATCCTGCCTAGCTCCTTAAAACTGGTACTAAAATGTTTGCACCGCTATGCGATAACCCCTGTATTTGTATCAATATTTGATTCAGTCAGAAAAGCTGTTTCCAACCTTTAAATAAAATAAAATATGTCATACCAGCTTTTGCCCGCGACTTCGTTCCTGTTCCGGGGGATTTCTGGGATGAAAACTATCCTATGTCCTTTTTCGGGTCCCAGACTATATTTGAACCAAATTTCATTCAAATTGGTTTAGTGGTTTAGGCGTGAAGAAGAGACAAACAGACAGACAGACAGAGTTACTTTCGCATTTATAATATTAGTATGGATTAATGTGATGTATAGATTGTGGAAAATGTAAACAACCCATATTAACTCAATAAAGTTTATTAAAACTGGTAAAACACACAAAACACAAAGAATACAGTTTTTTTAGTATGGAGCTACAACAGTTCGTTCACAGTTCCAAAACGAGAGAGAGGAAGGGGCGCGGGGTGCCGCGTTGTCAAGCGTCGGCACCGAGCGCCGTGATTGGCCGCCTCGCGCGGAGCGCGTGAGCGGGCTATTCAAATATAGTTTACACATCCCGTGGCGGGGATTTCAAATTAAGAGGATGCGCGCTACATTCTCCTCCTCCAAGACATGACCTCGCCCCGAGAGTGTCTTGGCAAAATAACTAAGAGCGCGCCTTTACTTTACGCGGCCGACCACGCAGACGGCGTGGTTGGACAGGCTCAACAACAGCCTCAGTAGAATTACAAATAAGAGCGGTCAAGTCCGAAGAATGAAAACGGCCTAAAAGCTGTCCCTGACTGTCGACCAACTCATAAGTCGTAGGACTGAGAACTCTCTGGATAGTATACGGTCCATCCCTCTGTGGCATAAACTTCCTAGTCAACCCTTTAGGTGCATTACTGAGCAGATGGGTGGTTAAAAGGACCTGATCACCAACCTGGAAAGTAGGGGCTGGACGTCGAGAGCTATCAGCGTACTCCTTCCGCAGATCCTGTCGTCTTTCGACACGGTCTCTGATGTCCTTGAGGGAATCAATAAACCTAGAAAGGTAAGGCGTAACTTGAGGTACGTACGTTTCTTTATCTAGGATGGCACGCAGATCGTGCTGAGCATCAAAAGGGGTCCGTAATTCACGGCCAAACGTCATATAGGCTGGGGTTAGTCCAGTGGTCGAGCAGGTAGCAGTGTTGAGGGAAAAACGTACCTGAGGCAAGAATTGGGGCCAACTGCGATGCTCATTCTTGACCAGCATTGACAGCTGAATCTTTAGGTCCCTATTCTTCCTCTCAGATGGGTTGGCCTCAGGGTGATACAGTGGTATAAGGTTCTGCTTGATACCAAAGAGGAACATACACTGCTGCATGACCGCAGATATAAACTGGACTCCATTGTCTGAAATGACACGCCTAGGGAACCCATAGCGGAGAAAGTATTCTTCAATCAAAAGTTTAGCACAAACCTCTGCGGTAGCCTCCTTGACGGCGTACAGCTCCACCCAGCGTGTGGCAGTATCCTCAACAAGGAACACCCACTTCTCGCCTGACTCAGCCTCTGGGAGAGGGCCGAATAGGTCGAAGGCCAGTACCTCACTTCGTTGGTTGAGGATTGGAGTCTGCAAAAGACCTGCTGGCTTTTGATTGGAGAACTTATATCTTTGACAATCGACGCAGTTTTTGAGATATTCAGTGACGTACTTTCGCATACCTGTGAAGTAGTATCTCTGCCTAATACGATCGATTGTGCGATCCACACCTTGGTGGCCTGAGGTAGGAGCGTTATGGAATTCATCCATTACCTCTTGGAGCATAGACACCGGTAGTACCAACTGCGGCTCTTCAGACTCAGAGTCAGGAGCGTAGCGATAGAGAACACCCTGATCCATCAGATACCCGCGCTCTACCCAGCGAGTAGAAGAGGTAGGGTCAGAGACATTTTCTATATCTTTGATGATCTTACTCACCTCAGGATCGTCATGCTGAGCTGACCGAAGATCGGCTGGACTCTTGCGTGGTACGTCTAGAATTACAGAACAGACGCCACAGCTGTCTTGAGTAGCTTCGTTGCAGTTAGGGCGACTAAGCGCATCGGCAACGACGTTGGACTTACCAGGGGTGTACTCGTATCTTATGTCAAAAGCTTGTAATTTGAGCGCCCAGCGCATTAATCTGCCACTGGGAGACTTCAAGGATAATAACCACCTGAGTGGTTGATGATCACTACGTAGTATGACTGGGTGACCTTCAATATATGGGCGGTACTTTTCTACGGCCCAGACTACGGCAAGCGCTTCACGCTCCGTAGTTGAATACTTACATTCCGCCGAAGTTAACAACCGGCTAGAATACTCGATGGGATGCAGGTCGTTACCTTCACCCTGCAGGAGTACAGCTCCTAGCGCATAGTTGCTGGCGTCTGTGTGAATTATAAACGGCTTACTATGATCTGCCTGTACAAGAACAGGTGCGGTGATGAGCCTCTGCTTCAGCTCATTGAAAGCTCGCTGCTGGTCTTCAGTCCAGGTCCAAGGTTCATTCTTCTTAGTTAGCTTGGTGAGCGGCTGAGCTATTTCAGAGAACCCTGGTACGAACTTCCGAAACCAAGAGCAAGTTTGAAGGAAGCTTCTCAGGTGTTTGAGGTTAGTTGGCTCGTTCATCTGCTGAATGGCCTGCACCTTGTCTTCATCGGGCTTTATGCCATTAGGAGTAATAAGATGACCTAAGTACTTAACTTGACTGCAGACTAAGTGGCACTTGTCTCTGTTGGCTCTTAAACCAAAAACACGTAGACGGTTGAAGACGGCCTCCAGGTCTTCCAGGTGCTTCTGGAAGGGCCCGTCTGACAGAACTAAGAGATCATCTAAATAGACCAATAAAGTGACATCCTTCAGAGTACTTCCAGACCTAAAGCGGTCCATCAGTCTCTGGAAGGTGGCGGGAGCGTTCTTTAATCCAAACGGCATGCGGATAAAGCGATACGTACCGAAAGGTGACACAAAAGCTGTCTTGTCTCTATCCGCTGGTGAGACGCTCACTTGCCAGTATCCTGACCGAAGGTCGATGGTACTCATGTACCCTTCACGCTTGGTAGCATGCAGGAGATCCTCGATTACCGGCAAGGGGTAGGAGTCACTCTTGGTGACAGCGTTGAGTCGACGATAGTCAACGCAGAACCTATACTTACCGTCTTTTTTAGGAACGAGGAGGGCCGGCGCAGCCCATGCCGACTCACATTCTTCAATTATTCCATCAGTCAACATCTTGTTGATCTCCGCCTCCATGACGACCTTCTTCGCAGGCGTGAGGCGGTATGGTGGCACCGCAATAGGTGCGTGGTCTCCCGTATCAATGTGATGTTCGGCGAAGCGAGTTGCCTCTCCTTCTAGACGGAAGACGTCTTCATGCTTCTGAAGCAAATCCAAGAGCTGCTGGCGTTGATCACCAGTAAGCATTAAGCCTTCGTCAGCCCTCAGCGAAAACGAGGAAAAGGAAATAGGATTGCCCTGTGGTTTAGATTCTTCCTCAAACTCGAGCGGGTAAGTCTGCGTGCAACCGGAGAAGTGCCATGAAGAAGCAGAAAAATCAATAACCATACCTGCAGCATTGAGGAAGTCCATACCCAGAAGAGTATCATTGTTGTCTGCATCAGGGAATATCACGAAGTCCACACGAACACCTTTGTCCGCAGAGATGATGACATCAACGCCAGCCACCAGGACCTCGCGAGTATGCAGAACACCATCAGCCAGTTTCACATTAACCTGCTTGGAAATAAAGGTAAGTCCCTTTTGTTTAAATATTTTATATAAGCTGTGTCCCGCTATAGAGCATCTAGCCGCTGTATCAATCAAAGCCATGCCCCTTATGCCCAGAACTTGAATACTAAGCACAGGCCTCTGCTGAGTTGAGTGAACATCAGAAGCAGAGAGATGAACCGCAGGTGCAACAGTACCCAGAGAGACAGCAGTAGTCGCCGCTGCATCGGCGCAATAAGAAGAAACCACTGTAGGCATGTTACACTCATCAACATTAGAAGAGCACAACTTATGAGTTGGGATGACAACAGGTGACATTACCCTACTAGGTGAGTGACAATCACTGTGTAAAACTGGTGAATTTACCCTATCCGGTAAGTTACGATAATTAAAATCATTACTGTTGTTAACAGAAGATGAATGATAATCGCTAAATTGACATGCAGTGTACTCTGACCCACAACTGTTGACAAATGGGTTTTTCACCTTACTAGCCAAATTACTATCACTGGTTGTATTCAAAGAAATGTCTACTTTAGGAGGTAAGTACATATCATGTGTTTGTTTACATTGAGATTGGTAGAATGCACTATGATAACGATTGTTACAGTTAAAAGAAACAATGTCATGAGTTGATGAATGAGAGGATGTAGCGGGTATAAAATTATTATAATTGCTTACCAGATCATGTTTGACATAGACAGATGAGAACGACAGGTTATTACATTTTGGACACTGTGACCTCACTACACCCTTCTCACCACAACCATAGCAATACAATGATACTTTGTTATTATCACTTTTACTTAACTTACTGCACTCATCGCGCACATGACCTTTTTGTTTGCAGTACACACAATACTTCGATTTCGCGACACTTTGATTAGAACGCGCACTAGCACTGTTATCACTATCAGTAGAACGTCGCGTCGGCGCTCCTCCTGGATCCGACGTCGTTGTGCTGGCGCTGGCACCGCTCGGTGTCGCAGGCGCCGTCATGCGGCGCGGAGTCGGCGTCGGCGCGCAGCTGCCGCGGGCGCCGGAACTAGCTGACTTTGTAGGCCGGGTACTGCGCTGATTATGCGTGTCGAGTTCTATCTCGATAGAACGCGCGAGGCGCAGCATGCTGGAAAAATCTGAAAATTCTTCTCTTCGAAGGTGTCTACGGATCCTCGTGTCGAGAAGGCCATATACCATGTCGACTTGTGCTTTCTCAGTTATGTCGCCGGCAGGTATTTTAGATAACAATGCACGGCACTTAGCAACAAAGGTATCCGTGTTTTGTTGAGCTTGTTCCATCTCAAACAGCTCTCTGTAAATGCGGTGGGGCGGCCGCCGGTCTCCGTAGGTACTGAGCAGCAAATCTATGGCTTGCTGCCACGAATGAATTTCTGTTTTGATACCACGATACCATACGGCGGCGTCATGGGTCAGCACCATTGACAAACCCCTGAGGGCGTTCTCCTCGGACACGTTAGCACATTCTTTGAAACTTTGTATCGCGTCTATGAATGCGTCCACGGACTCGTCGGCGTCACCGCCGAACCTGGCGGTGCAGTGGGTGAAGGTAACGCTGGCGGCAAGCAGTGGCAGTTGCGCGGCAGGCGCGGCGGGAACTGGATGAGGTGACGGCTGGCGGTTTATGACCCTGTCCAGCAGGCGCTCGAATGCCTCAGTTTGAGACTGCTGCATGGCGGCCATCATGGCGGCCACTTGTTCCGACGAGAAACGAGCAGCGTCGGCTCCATTATCACCATCAGCATCCACGGCGACTTCTTCGTCAGAGAGTGGCGTGGTATGCTCCCTGCGCGTTTGCGGGCGCGGCATTTTGACGATTGCGATTACAAGACGTGTAGAACCAGTAGAACGAACGAGTATGTATGGTGGGTTACGCACTCACGAGCACTGAATTTAACTAAAACTCGCGGCACAACGTTGGGCAGCCACATATAGATTGTGGAAAATGTAAACAACCCATATTAACTCAATAAAGTTTATTAAAACTGGTAAAACACACAAAACACAAAGAATACAGTTTTTTTAGTATGGAGCTACAACAGTTCGTTCACAGTTCCAAAACGAGAGAGAGAAAGGGGCGCGGGGTGCCGCGTTGTCAAGCGTCGGCACCGAGCGCCGTGATTGGCCGCCTCGCGCGGAGCGCGTGAGCGGGCTATTCAAATATAGTTTACACATCCCGTGGCGGGGATTTCAAATTAAGAGGATGCGCGCTACAGATGTTAATATTCTACTTGCTGGAAATGTTAATTATTCCTATTTTAAACGAAGAAACTTGTCTTAGCCATCCAGTTTTATTTTGACGGGCCTGTTGGTCTAGTGGGTAGTGACACTGACTGCTAAGCCGGAGGTAGTAGGTTTGTTTCCCACCCAGGACAAACTGTGTGATGAACATGATTGTTTGCTCTGCGTCTGGGTGTAATTTATCAATTATTATTATTATTTGTAGACAGGCAGGCAGTTGAAACAACTGATAATGCCCGCATCCTGTTAATTTTAACTAGTTCATTTTTTGCAGTTGATTATATATTTGTCTAGTCTATTTTTAAATTGGTTCACACTTAGGGCTGAGACCACATTTTCCGGGAGCTTGTTCCACGCTGCAACTACTCTATTACTGAGAAAGTGTTTGTGAGGATTGTTATTTGATCTGTTAGTGCGAAGTTTTAAGTGATGGCCTCTAAGGTGGGTGTTTTCGTTGACTGTGAACAGCTGGTCGAAGTCCTTTAAATTGTAATGTCCAGTCAAAATTTTGTATGTTTCAATTAGGTCTCCACGGTCCCTGCGATCCTTTAATGATGGGATGTTCAAAATTTTTAAGCGGTCTTCATAAGATTTTTGTTTCAGTGTTTTTGGTATTTTTGTGAAACTACGCTGCACCCTCTCTAGAGCCTGTATGTCTTTGATAAAGTATGGATTCCACACCTGAAAAGCATACTCCAAGATTGGTCTTATAAAAGTTTTGTAGATTTTGATCATCATTTTAGGTGTTAAGTTACCAAATGCTTTCCTTATAAGGTAGATAAGGCTTTTAGCTTTTAGCTTTTGTTAATTGTTACATTTGTTTACTTTTATTTGCTATAACAATAATATTGTAAGAATGAGATTTAGTTTGATTTTATGTACTAGTTATAAGCGTTTTGGTTTTAGTACTGTAAGCTTATAATGTATCAATTAATAAATAAATCTATAATAATTAAGTGTGAATTTAAAAATTATAGAAGTATGTATAATGGTATATCAGTTGTCAGGTTACCATAGTACAAGCTTTGCTTAGTTTGAGATCAGATGGCCATGTTTAAGTTACCCCAGAAGAAAATGCTGTACCTATAATATGAAGTATGTGACTTGTAGATTGTTAATAAAGGCTCATTATTATTATTCCTTTTTTCCAGATACCAACCAAGGTCCACCTGAGCCTGCTAAACCAGCCACCTGGTCATCATACCTTCACAAGTGTGACCAATGCCGGCAGACGTACAATTCCTTTGTGGACTTGAAGGCACATTATCAGGGTGCTCACAGGGAGTTCCATGGCTTCCAGTGTGCTGACTGCGAGATCATGGTGCCCACATTCTTTATGTTCGTGGAACATGTTCGAGAACATCGTCCGGAGTTGGTGTAAGTATTAACCTTCGAACACACGTGTATCGAGACACAATAGCACGCTTATTCCTGTTCTGTTTCCGCTCAACGACTTTTTCCTTAAATAAAAACGAATTTGAATGAAGACATATATGTGTGTTAGATTTTGTTAAAAAATCTTATATTGTTTAAATTATCTAACTACTAGCTGTTCCTCGCGGTTTCACCCACGTTACATTAGATTTTTGGTTGCTTCGCTCCCGTGGGACATAGCGTAATATTATATAGCCTATGTTACTCCTGGCCTGGACAATGTAGCTTTCGAATGGTGAAAAAATTTTTAAAATCGGTCCAGTAGTTTTTGAGCCTATTCATTACAATCAAACAAACAAAGTTTTCCTCTTTATAATATTATAGTATAGATAGATAAACGACCTGTCGCGGGCTTTTTTTGAACTTCAAAGAGGAACAATTTCGTCATACATAACTTTAAACGTTTACAACAATCGGGATGCAATAACGCATGCGATTTTATTTATCGAAAATAACGCACTTATATGCTTTAAAACATTTATAAATATTGTATGGAAAACCTTTTTTGTGTGTCATTTTAATAAATGAAAACTGGCTGAAAATGATTAAAAAAATCGCGCGAAGCCATGTGTCACTAAAAGGAAAAAAAAGAAAAAATAAAGTTTAATGCATTCAAAGATTTTTTTATAATAAAATTGCCAGCAATGATACCTATCTGGTGTTTACAAACGTTTGAACACTATGGTATAATTTCATAAATACTTTTTGACATTAAAACCTCTTTATTGTCACCTTAATTAAATACATATAAGCTGGCTGAACTTAATTAAAAGATATCCTTGCCGGCGTCCCGCCGTGGGATGAGGCACAGTCCTTGCACACACGTACAGTCAGCATCAAAAGTCGATGACCACATTTAAATTTTCAAAATCGCTGTACACCGTATAATACCAAAATCGCTCAACATGATAAGCACCAGAAATTAATGATCATCATAAAAGAGCATAAGTAGGTGACCATCACTTTTCAAAAGTCGCTAAACAAAGTTATGGTAAAAAAAAGCATGACAATCTTTGTCTCTAAAGTCACTAAACAAATTTTTGTCAAAAATAGCATACCATCGTTCATCTCAAAAGTCCCTGAACAGCATCAATTGTTTTTTAGGTTTAATATGTGTATGTACTCGTATTTTTGTGAAGTGACATTAATATAACATTCTTTTCCGAAATTTGACAACAAAAACATCTGGGGGCACGGTAGTACCTCCGCCAAGACGATAAATTATTCTTATCTCATTAGTAAATCCGTCTATAATCTACCCTGGATACTTGTCGCAGATATTTATCAGATTTCTTTATATTTATTTTTTTACAACAGTGTAGACTGTCAACAAAGTTATAATTAAGAAGAAATATTCTTCTTATATTTAAGGATAAATAGTTTTTTAAATACCCCCAACTATATTTCCAAAATAATTTATTTAAAAGGGAAACTGCGTGAATTTTGAAAATGAGCCATTGTTTTACAAATAAGGTTATAATTCAATCGAACTAAAAAAATGATTAATTAGGTCAATGGTATAAATTCAAACAATAATAGAATCTGCGTAATTTTTGATAGTGAGACTTAAAGTTTTACAAATAAGCAAATAATTCAATCGTAATATGGAAAGTTTAGATGACTTTGAAAATGTGCTTGATCACCCACTTCTACTACTATTCTCATTGGCTATAAGAAATAAAAATATATTTTGGAAATTTACATCCATTAAATATTTTTACATGATTTAGTTTTGATAGGACAAGCACTTTTTTAGTTTGCAGTTCAATATCCGAAACAAAGTAATGTTCAGTAACTTTAGGTAGTTATGCTGTTAAGTTATTTTTGGACGTTGCCATGATTACACTAGATACCAAAACAACCATTTTATATTGTTCAGTGACTTTTGCAAAAGTGATTGTTGTGTTATTTTCGGATGTTATAACGATCAGCATTTTTTGACAAAATGGTGTTCAGTTAATTTTGAACTTTAATGATGTTCATTTAATACTGGCGCCTATCTTGTTGAGCGATTTATGGATGATATAGCGTTCAGTGGTTTTGAAAATCTGAATGTGGTCAGCGACTTTTGATGCTGACTGTACCAGTGGCGCGTGGAAGTGCAACGCCGGGGTGAAGCCCCGCTGCCGCGGGTTATCGCGGCACGGCTCACGGAGCTCCGGCGAGATCTCATGGCGGAGTGGAGACAACGACTGTCGCAACCAAGTGCTGTGTGCCGGTAAGACCCCTCTTTGAGGAGTGGCTGGAGAGGCGCCACGGCGCTCTCACGTTTCGCTTGACACAGGTCCTCACCGGACATGGTCAGTTCGGGAGGTACCTGTGTCGGATTCGGGCGGAAGCGACGCCTGGGTGTCACCACTGCAGTAACGGTCGCCTGAAGGACACGGTCGAGCACACAGTGGAGGTGTGCCGAGCATGGGCGGAGCATTGACGTGTCCTCGTAGAGGCGATCGGCGGTGGTGACTTCTCGCGCCCGGCGCTGGTTCAGGCCATGCTTCGGGGCGAGACGGAATGGGATGCCGTCGCCTCCTTCTGCGAAGCAGTTATGCTAGTGAAGGAAGCGACGGCGCGCGAGAGGCAGCGACGAGCCTCTCGCCCCGGACTAAGACCCAGGCGAAGACGTCGAGAGTCGCAAGACGACTACCGGCCACCGTAGGCGCGGTTCTGCGGATGGCGAGCGATGGGTAGCTCGCCGCCCAGCTAGGACCAGGACTGCGTCGACGGTGCGTTAGTGTTCCACGCGCGCCTCAAAGAGAAGGAGTCAGCACAGGAAGGGCCCAACAGGGTCAACGCCTGCCGGGAATGCGGAATGTTTATAATAGTTACCGTGACCCTGGAACATAAAGGGCAATCGAAGGAACATGAGTGGGTTTTAGTCAGTAAGAGTCTGACACGCCCTCCCGCCGCACCCAGGACGGGAGCAGTCATTGGATGATTTCCCACTCACAAAAAAAAAGTCAAAAAAGTTAAGAAGTAATAAACGTTATGCTAATGTTATATTAATAAAATCATAAAAAATTAAAAACTTGGAATAAATAATCCTAACTACTTCTTTAATTACATTGAATATTAAATAATTTTGATTATAATGAGTCCAGAACCAACTCTGAAATCGCGAAAAAAATATCAGCTGTTTCATACATTATGGTCGGGCATGGCATTGAACTTTTGTTAGAAACAGCTGATATTTTTTTCTCGATTTCAGAGTTGGTTCCATAATAAGTTGTTTTTTTTTCATGGGTAGAATCATCTCCTAGCTGGTTGTGCAAGACCAAAAATACACCTTATTATTTGGTTCCAGAGAATACTGCCCAGTCTGCGACACACAAACCAGGGACCCCGATCACATAAACTCCCACCCAGAAATAATCCAGCCACAAGAAGATAAAGGGGGAACTAAGACCATAGACAGCTGGAAAGCTTATCTATGGGTCTGTCAGTTTTGCTGCAAAAGGGTCCAAGATCAGGCTGCTTTGAGGATTCATCTGAAGGAGTACCATAAGAGATGTTTTGGCTTCAAATGTATGGACTGCAACATGGTGACGAAGAAATATGAGACATTTATCAACCATGTCAGGACACACCATCCTAGTTTGGAGTGAGTTTTTATTATTTATAATTTTTAGTTTTTTAGTCGAACTTCCAACCACTATTCCAACATTTAGAAATTTCCTTATGCGCACCGCAAAAGAATGGAATTCCCTGCCGGGGTCTGTGTTTCCAAAAGCATATAACCCGGATGTATTCAAGAGACGAGTGCATAGGCATCTTTTGGGTGAGCTCGCTCCATCGTAGGCCCCGTCTATGCCCTCGGGCTAGTCTGGGACCAAGAGCAAGCCCATAAGTAATAAAAAAAAAAAAAACAAAAATCCTGGGTATTGACTCTTCACAAAGAACATGATCCAAGTTTATGCTGTGCGTTGATATGTCAACAATCAGTTAGTCATTCAGTCAGTTACCCATTTTATATACAACATGTCCCGGAATAAACGCACACCACCAGACACCCCAATTAGAATATTATGTTATAATCATAATACATACACTGAATTTTTATTATTATGTTTAAAACACTGTTTCTTTATAAATTTGTTGTACAGATTGTAGGAGAAAATTATAGTCACATTACAAATCTACGCATGCACACAGTCGCACTTGCATAAGGGTCTAGCGTAGTAGGTATTTCATCCATTTTAGTTTGTTTTGACTGTACAGCGGAAGTGTGACGGCAGTTTACGTAGTTTTAATTATTTTTGGGACAAAAATCGATTCAGTAAACGATTCTGAACAAACTGTTTTCTCAAAGTGCATTAATTCAGTTACACATTGTATAGATAATTATGTTTGTATTAAAAAATATATTTATAAGTACGTATATCAGTTGTCTGGTTACCTTAGTACTGGCTTTACCTAGTTTGGGATCGATGGTGGTGTGTGAGTTGTCTCAAGTTTTTTTTTATTTACCCCAATAGTAGGATTATTTTCGCAGCATTTTTTTTCTTTTGTGTCTTTGTTTAATAGGTAGAATGTGAAGTTTTCTGCAATAGGATATATCCGTTTACACTCTGTATTGTTTATAAACAAACTAACATTTTTTTTAAAATTACAGAAACAAATGCGAATACTGCGATTTTAAAGTCAAAGATCGTAACGAATACTCACACCACATAAATAAACATAAGCTCGATTACAGCTGCCCAACTTGCGGCGAATATTTCCACGAACAAAAAGTGTTACGGACACACAGCTACATGTACGATATCAATAGCAATTCGATACCAAAAGAAAACAAAATAGTGTCGAAACCAGAAGAAGAAATCAAAGCACTAATTTGCTACATTTGTGGCATGTTATGTGCTACACGTTGCGCGTTACAACAACATTTTTTAACGCATACAAGGACAGCTATGCATTTTAAATGCGAAGAGTGCGGCCTAACTTTCTCAGCAAAAAACGACCTGGACATCCATCATGTCTTCAAACATCATACACAGGCACTTGAACATAAAACTGAGAGCTACAAGTATAAATCTGCTTGGAAGCACCATGAGAAGTCGCAATATGAACGTTATTACCATCTGCGTAAGGCTCTTAATAACTCGGATACTCAAATGCCTACACCAGTTGCTGAAGCTGTGCCTCCTCAAGTCGATTTAAATGGTGAGGATGTTTTGAAGGGCTGGGCTGAAATATTTTTGGCCAATGGGAATAGAGTTGAGATTGCCAGGAAATAATTCGGGAATCGTAAGTCGGGTTTTGATTTTTAATTATTATTAATTGTGTGAAATTATAGTACAGTAGTGTACCTTTATTCAAACTTTGGTTGTTCCGTTGAGTTTAGTTTAGTCAAAATAAAACAATTTTAGGCTTTCTTTATTAAAACTGCATTAGTAATCGAGATGTTAAATGTGTTATGTTATCAAAATAATTATTTCGTTAAATTGGATGTGTTATTTTACGAGGTTTGGCAGAAGTACACCCAATTAAACATTTAACCGCCAAGGACATAATTATATAGACGTCAATGGACGTATTTTCGACGCGCCATGCCGTCCGCAGCGTCGTCGTGAAGACTCTAATTTGATGTCCATATACGTCCGAGACGGGAATTTTTTAATTACAAAATCAAATTTTGCTGTCAAATGCTAGGGTAAGATCTTAGTAGATATATGAACCATTTGTTTGAAAAATCGTGTTTGACAGCTCATTAAAATTGACACGTTTTGACAAGACAGACATGCCAATGATATAAATGTATGTCAATTGATAGATGGTGTTGAATACCCAATTATGACACATGACCATATATCAAGCTATACATTTCAAGAATTATTAGATTTCTTAAAAACGTTTTTTTTATGAATACTGTGTCGTGGGCGCGTTTGCTAATAAATTGAAATGGTATGAGTATCGGTGGATACGTCTCTATACAACTAGAATAACTCTCTGTTGGCCATATAAAGTTATTTTGTAATTGAATTAACCAATAAATTTAACAGAATTTCTGTAAAATCTCTCTCAACTTTAGTTCAATAAACCCGGTTCATTTTTAATTTACTGTAAATTGGATTTTTAGTTGCTTTGAACCAAGAAATGGTAAGGCTGAAATGCTAACTTAGTGACGTCATACAAAATCTACTTCAACTTCAACTCTTTATTAATGGCATTTGTGGAAAATACACCACAAGTCTGCCACGACCATGTTTATTTTACAATATCTCAAATGAAGAAAGATTTATAACAAAAATATATGCAATATGACTGCGAAGGTCTCCTCTTTGTCAAGAAACCTGGTCCGTCAGAGCCTCGTCAGTGAATCAGCAGGGTGTACCACGTGCAGGTGAGGTGGGCTTTGACCCTGGAGGTGATGGTAGGGCCACTTACACCCCAACAAAATCTATGGGAGAATCAATTACGGTTTGACAGCTTATAAAAAGTACGTCAATTGATGATGGTGTCAAATACCGTTCTGTTACGATACCAAACATTTATATTCGTTCTTGATATGTGGTCATGTTATTGTGTTTAATTTTATTCTCAGTATTAAGCTATATGATAACCAAAAAGTAGATAATTGTTGTGTAATTATTCTAGTCACTTATCTTCCTAAAGACAATAAGTTATCTGTGGACTTTTGATCCGCGACGGTCTTTTTATTAAGTTTTTTTTAAATAGCTGCTTAGCATCAGGTTGTATGGTAAGAAAAAAATATAGAATTGTGTCTATTCAATGAATTTTGAGGCACATTGAGACTTAGAGATTAATGTTACAATTATAAATATGTAATGTTAACATCCTTTTTTAATATCAAACAACCAATGGTAGGCAGCAGATTCCACTGATAAGTATTATTAAAACTTAAATTTTGAGGGTAGCCCTCAACATTTTAGTTTTTTTTGACGTTTATCTTAACTTCCTATTGTAAAAAAGAAAATATATTGAGAGACAGTCAGAGATTGAAAAACTGTTCATAATTATATTCATGTGAGATATGTCAAACGGCGATCTTTTGATCGTATTGTGTTTTAAGATGGCGGCTATTATTTATATTTATGGACCGTCCATGAGCAGAGAGTTTGAGACTAAATGAACTACCCACTTAAGGCTATTCTAACTTTTTAGAATGTTCTAATCTATTCCAATCTCTCGAAAATATTGGGAGTTTTATTTTTTATTTTATTTGTTGATTTATTTATAAGACCTTTATGTACAAAATGAAAAAAAATCACCATACAAAGGTGGACTCTAAGGCCTGTATTAATAAACGTTACTCAATTCTGAGACGCTCTCAAGTTTGTTGCTATCCCTATTTTTTCCCTTTAGAATGACAAGGACAGCAAGAGACTTGAGAGCGTCTCGGAGTTAAGTGACTTCTATTAATACGGGCCTTACTCTCTTCTAAAAGTCTATCTTTGGGTGATGCAGAGACAAAACAAAAGTGGATGAATTTTGAAAATTTGCAGAAATAAAATATAACAATAAATACATGTGTACATACAATATTACAAAGTGGAGAGATATGAAGTACATAATATGGAGACATTAATTACAGCACTTTATTTCATCCTTGGAGTTCAGCTGCCTTAAAAACGATTAAGCTGAAATGATCCGCTGCTCCACGCGTCATGGTCGTGAACGGTCATCTCTTACATGGCTTGTATCTTTGCTTTTTTAATTGTTTAATATTACACGAACTGAGAATCACATTTAAGTAAATTAGTTACTTACATTTTGGTCTGTTAGACATTTAAATGCGACCAGATATTGGACGTTAAAGGAAATAGCCTAATGTTCAAGAGTGGGTAGTTCCGATTGATATGGTAATTAGAGCTTACGACGGAGGACTTGAAAAAATATTTACAGGGATTTAGATTTGAGAAAACTTTTTAATTCTGTGAAAATTTATTAAAAATTGTATACCTATTTCAGGACTAAATCTATATTTTTTTTTACTACGTAAGCTACTATTTTACATGTAACTGTTAAATAGGGTGCTCTGGGCCATTGCTTACGAAGGGCCCATGGCAACTCAAAGAATTCTTAGGCCCCTAACTGGGACGTGTGCAAAAGCATTTAAATGTCTCCAATACAATACTCATTTAATAGTAGATTGTATTACAAGGGCGCAAAGTTATATTTTTACGGCGAGGGCGTTTTTTGAATCCAGCAGAGCGAAGTGAGGGATTCTAGAGTAGAATCCCGAACGTAGCAAGGGATTCAAAGTACGTCGCCCGAGCCAAAAATTCTTTACTTACCTCTAGTTATATTGTAGAACTCAATGTTAATTCGTGTGTGTTCACTCAATGTTTTAAATGTTCAAAACTAGTCATTATTGTAATCGACTTTAAAGTCAGTAGATTGATATTTTTGTGTAGATGTCTGGAGTCAATAAAAGAGTTTGGGATTTTAGGCCCCTGCAGAAGCGGGGCCTATTTGATGCGGTACTAGATACGTCCCTGCTTTTATGGCAAGTGTGACTATAATATTTCTTGCGTACTGGGATCTATTGAGATTGATATTTGTAATGGATTTAAGGACTGTTTCAGATTGCTCTGTTAAGTTCTGGTTAAAATAACTGGCATATTATTTTAATATAAACCTAAATACCTGTTAAATAAGGTCTATTGTGATCTCGTGAAACAAGCCCTAATAAATTTAAAATATATACCATTTCACTACAGCATTCGTTAAAAATGTATTTTGGGGTCTGCAAACAAACTGTTTTATTGACTCTATTATAAGAAGTATTAATAAAAATAAATATATTCTATTTATTATGTATAAAATTATAGAAATAAGACGGTTATTGTATTACGTTGTCGAAATTACCTCATTACTACCCGTACGACTTTTTTTTTTTGGGAAGTGGAAATCATCAAGTGACTGCTCCCGTCCTGGGTGCAGCGGGAGGGCGTGTCAGACTTTTACTGACTAAAATCCACTCATGTTCCTTCGATTGCCCTTTATGTTCCGGGGTCACGGTAACTATTATAAACATTCCGCAACCCCGTACCCGTACGACTTAGCTCTGCACCTCGCGCTGTGACGTAACGCTGTGGGAATGCAATCGCTACTAAACGAACGAGGCGAGCACGGGGCGCGCGGGGAAGCGGGGGAAGGCGAGCATTCCAGCGAGGTGCACACTACACGAGTACGGGTTGTGGTAGGTAGTGATTTTTGTTTCTGAAATATCGGAGATTATTGAAATTGGAACTATATAAATCAATGATATTATAAGTAAAAAGGTGTATATACGTTACCCAAACGAAATTCTATCTTCGAAAACGGCACACTTACGCACACATACATGACACGTCAAATTAGGATGACATGATTGAAGTAGTGCGAGTGAAAAAGAGATAAACGTCAAATGTCAACGCGATACTCTTTATCATGTTGGTCAATTGGCAAACTTTTAAAGTGCCACTTTTTGATTGCATATAACCTATCTACACATTTTTACTTATAACATCATTGATATAAATAATATAAGTTTCGTCACATGTTAAAAGGGGGACGAGGGTCAACGAAGAGTAACATTACGTGATAACGGGTGGACCCTAATAAATTTTGTGACGTCACATTTAAAAATCTAAATTTAATGAAAAAAGAAACGATATTTAATGTTTAATTTGAGGATGATTTAGTAAAAAAAAAAAAGAATTTAGAACAACTCTTCCAGTTTTGAGTCTAAAATTTGTGGTGTCACAACAAGGACTGAGAAATGTGCCAAAAATGGGGGTAGGGTCAAGTATTATCAAAAGCTTTTTTTGATAGTTTTGATTTATACTTAAAATAAGAAATTTGGAGCTATTGTTTCGGTTCTGGGTCTAACGGAGTCAGACTAAGGAATGGGTGGTCAACAAATGAAATTTACTTGTCACATGCCCCTCATGGGGTAAAAAAAATTAAATAAGTGTGATACAATTTTTGAATAACATTAATAATGTTATATTTTAATTTTATATTTTAACCCTTTGACGGCCCAAACATTCGCACGTGCCCTGTACGAAAGAAAGAAAGAAAGAAAGAAAGAAAGAAAAACAGTTTATTCGTGGTTCGCAAGTTTACATTGGAAAACACAAATAATAAAAATAAAATATTACACACTCACTTGCACGAAAGGGCTAGCGCTCAGCATAATGCCGGGCCCATACACAGGCACGAGACCACGGCGCTGGTTTTCAGTGCTAGCCGAAGGCGTGTTTCTGTCTCAGAACAAGAGAACGTCAGTTGCTCATTGTTCTGAGGCAAAAAGCAAAAAAGGCGTTGTACCGGTGCGTGGCACATAAACAACAAAAAAAAATTATAAACAATAAAATTACAATAATAAAAAATTAAATTGAGAGGACAAGACAGTGAGCAGAGAACATACTAATTAATAATTACAAAAACAAAATATAGTCTATGGATCACACAAACAATGATTATGTCACTCATGGTTAATCTATGCACTCATGAATGTCATGCAAGTGCGACGAAGACACGAAGTGAATTACGTAAGCAGACAGTAATGGCGTAATAAGAGATTACACAATAAGTTGAAGCGTTGGGATATTATTATGTTGTGCTCGGTACCTACTACCTAGTGCTTGTGAACAGTATGTATAGTGTGTATAGTGTTTGTGAGTGAATTAGGTTAATCCATCTCAAGACAACTCACGGCGCAGGAGTAATATAAGTATTGCGCAGACGCTAAGGAACAATGTGGTGAGTGAAATTAGGACAAATCTATGCGAAGAACTCATAAAAATACGATTATACATAAAATATGTAAAAAGTAAAAAGGAAAAGAAAGACAAATAATTGAATTGATCGAAAAAACGTAGTAGTAATGTAATTTAAATAATGTCTCGCAGGCATATAGAAGGGACATAGAAGACAGGGACAAGAACGCCGCTAACAAACCACAGCAGACGGGAGGCAGAGGCGAGCTGCAGCGCAACCGGATGATCACACCAAGGACTGTAGGCCATGACCCAAGAGGTAAATAAAAGATTATTGAGATAATAGTTGGGCATCTAATAGTAACTTCTTGAGATGATATTTAAAAGATTGTATTGTTCTCAGGCCTCTAATTGGTGGTGGAAGATCATTCCAGCAGTGTGTGGCCGCAAACCTGAAACTGCCCCTGAAAGCTGCGGTTCTGTGTCGCGGAGTTCTGAGTGGGGGTACTATAGAGCGAAGACCATACTTATATTGATTTTGTCTCCATGTAAGTTTCTCAAACAAATAGTGCGGTTTTTGGTTTGTTACTGTACCAAACAGTAAACTCGCTAGATGAAGCTTACGCCTGGCAGCCATTTTAAGTATTTTGAGTTTATTTATGTATGGGGTCACATGGTGTCTACGGGGAACATGAACACAAAAGCGAACACAGGCATTCTGGACTCTCTGTATTAACCTATCTGTCCTAGCAAGCAAACAGGGTCCATAGTAGAGATGTGTCATTGACGGTTTTTAAATTAATTTAATTTATCATTAATCGTCAATTGTTAACAGGTTGAAAAAGCCGTTAATTTGTTAACGGGTTTTTGAAAGTTCTCCTTTTAGATTTTTCATTACATTAATGTATTAAGTTAAATTAATGTATTAATATTATGTCAATGTTTTCGCTCGCAACTTCGAAAGCAACTTTATCTGTTTTGAAATATTAAGTTTTTTTGATGAAATGACCTTTCCTTCGTACTTTTTTCAGGCTTAGGACTGACTGGATCTAAAATCTATAATAGATAAATATCCAGGCGTACTTAAAAGTTCATTTCATTTTATGTACACTGGTAATCAATTTAGCTGTTTTTTTTTTGTTTTTTATAATATGAATCTTATAACAGGTTTTGTCATTAAAGAAAAACAGAATATTATTTCATTGCGAGTTGCGAAAACGTTGACAAAATTTATGAGTTGAATTTTTTAACAGGTTTTGTCATTGAAGAAAAACAGTTAATTCGTTGACGTACTAAAAGCCGTTAATAAAAACAGTTTATTGATTTAACGCCCACCTCTAGTCCATAGACTGTGTCACAGTAATTAAATTTAGATAGAACCAAGCTGTCAACCAATTGCTTCCGCAGTGACACGCTAAGATACCTTTGTATGCCATATAAAACCTTCAGCCTATAGAAGCAATTTCGCATTACATTTTTTATGTGTGCTTCAAAACGCAACTCTGGATCTAGGGTTAAACCAAGATTGCATGCCTGAACTACTCGCTCTATTTTTTGGCCATTGATCACTATCTCTGGATCAGCAGCCAATATTGTAGCCACTTGTTTTTTTGTACCCAATACCATAAATTTAGACTTGAGCGGGTTCAGAACTAATGAGTTCTCGTCTGACCAGGTTACTACTCGTTGTAAGTCCTCATTCACCATTTGTACTGCGAGAGCAGTATCATCTCCTTTGAAAGATGCATACAGCTGGATATCATCAGCATACATGTGATATTTACAGTTGACAAAGGATCCGATAACATCAGCACTATAAAGGATGTACAGCAGAGGGCCCAAAATCGATCCCTGCGGGACTCCTCTGGATACGCGGAGCGGAGGAGAAGATACAGTCGATCCATCTTCCTTGTGGATTTCCACATACTGGGACCTATTTCTTAGATAGCTATCAAACCAATCCACAGCATCACGGTCAAAGCCATAGAACGCTAGCTTGGACAACAGAAGATTGGTATTGATAGCGTCAAATGCCCGTGAAAAATCCAGCAGGACCAGAATCGAACCCTCCCCTCGATCACGTGCCTCTAGAATATTGCCCACTACATCAATCAGCGCTGTAGCTGTACCTCTGTTCTTACGGAAACCAGACTGAAGCTCAGGGAGAATGTTGTTTGTCTCCAAGTACTCAATTACTTGTAAATACACTACACGCTCCAGTATCTTAGACAGACAAGGAAGAATACTGATAGGCCTGAGATCTTTTATACTGACTGGGTCATTGATTTTAGGGATAGGGCGAACAATAGCACAATGCCAGAGGTCAGGAAATGTGCATGTTTCTATGGATCTGTTGATGATGTCGGTGATAACTGGCAAAGTATTCGGCAAAGTGAGTGTCAACATGTCCAGACTGATGCCATCAACACCCTGTGCATTGGATTCTAGACCCCTAATTATTTTCAGGATAGTTTCCTGATTTGTGGTAGTGAGTGAGAACTCTTGTGTACCATGCCTGTGACAGTGGAAGTGGTTTATCAGTGAGAGGTTGTCATTATGGGTCCCCGGAACGTCTAAAAAGGCTGCATTAATGGTGCCTGGGTTGTCAAAAAGACTTGGCAGTAGCCTGTACTTATGGTCAGGAAGTACATCCGACTTCAGGTTACGCCACAATAGTTTGGGATCTTTGCTTTGCTCATTAATATTTTTTGAAAAATATGCTGTTTTTTCCCTCACTAAAGCAGCAGCTGCCTCATGTTTTAGGTCCAAGTAGTACTGCTTATGGTGCGGCACCTTCGTTGAGCGCCATCGGTCCCTGGCCCCATCTCGTAACCTGTGCATCAGACGTATGTTGTCGGTGATCCAGGGTGTAGGCCGTCTGTAGAAGGCCTTCTTCTTTATGGGGCGTGGAGGTCAAAGAGCTGGACTATGTATGTGTTAAACATATGAACCATGGTATCAACATCACTATTATCTCTAATAGTGGACCATGGTATCATATTCAGGTCGTTATGGAAGTGATCCGACAATATGTCTGAAAGGGGGCGATACACAACTAACCTGGGCTTAACGCGGGACTTCCTAAAGACAGTTTCGCAGGTAACAAAAGAGTGATGGCCGAGCTCCTAATATGGTTCACTCTAACATTGCGCGTTGCGGCATCAGTGCAAATGATATCGATGAGCGTACCACTGTCACCCACGAAATGCGTTGCAGTGCTTACTACTTGTACTAGGCTCAGGTAGTTTACAAAGTCAGTAAGCTGTTTCGACTTGGAACTATGTAAGTCTAACAGATTCACATTAAGATCACCGAGCAGCACAAGATTATCATAGGGGGCTAGAGCGCTGATACTGGCAGTGATAGCGTCAAGGAACAGCTCCAGGTCCTGCCAAGGCGGGCGGTATGCGGTTCCAATGAGAAGCTTTTTTTTGCTAATGGTCAGCCCAGCCAGAGCTGCTCAACGTTAGCGTGCTCAGGATGAACTCTAACCCGCGCGTTTATACCATTTCTGATATAGAATCCAACTCCACCACCACGGCCACCTCTTATAGTCAAAGGACGCGGTATATGTCTGAGCTTGTACCCAGGCACACTTGGAGCGCGGTCCTCTTCCCCCTTACGTAGCCAAGTCTCATTTATGGCCATAATGTCCACCGAGTGATTACCCATGGCGATCAAGAACTCATCCTGGTTTGTTCCTAGGGATCCAGCATTTAATAGACCAAACGAGATATGCTTGCTAGGAGCCATCAATGCCAGCTGGTGAAGGAATTGGAGTTGTGTTGAGACAGTACCAGTGTAAATGAGTTGTGCGTAAGACCGTAATTGTGATGAAATCAGGCTTGGGTGTGTGGGCTCTATACATAATAACAATAAAAAATATACCATTTACGTGTAAAAAAATAAGAATAAAATAAAAAAGAACATTATTAAAATTAAGCTGTTTCCTTTCCAGGGCCGAAGATTCGGAGCAGGTCTTCCTCAGCGCGTATCCTCTGCGCCCTGTCTCCTGGCATCTTCCTGACGAGGATGCGGCCCTGCTTGGTCCAGACGTACTTCCAGTCATGAAGACTGGCAGCGTCCCTCGCCCTGCGAAACAACTGACGGTTGACTTTCGTCAGCCGCTCGTTGAGGAAGTACTTCTGCGCCGGAGCTGGCATGTCGAGGTCGGCAGTGGTCGTTCCACGTCGTACTCGCGCGCTTGCCAGTAGCTGGTCACGCAGGTCACGACGAGCAAGGCGCACGACAATCGGCCGGGGACGAGATTCAGTTGGTCCCGCGGAGCTTGTCACGTTGAGCTGCCTTCCACCAACGCGTTCCGCACTAACTATGTCCCGGTCCTCGAGGTTGACCCCCAGCTTATGGCCAATGACCTTAATTATGTGTGCTGGGTTTTCCGACCTCATCTCCGGAAGGTTCGTCACCTCAATGTCGTTGGCAAGAAGATCCTGGTCCCTATCGTTGATGTCTCGCCGTAGTCCCTCAACAATCTCACTCACACTGGCTGCGCTCGTAGAACCCGAAGTAGCGCGTTGTTCGAGTGCGTCCACTCTGGCCTCCAGGCCATCAATGCGCGTGCTGCAGGTGTTAAGGGTGGTTTTAAGTTCCGCCATTTCCACCTCCATCTCCTTTCTGAACATCTGTATTTCGGCGCGCACCGCCCTCAGCTCCCCGATGATCACCTGCAGATCAGTACAGGCTACTGGCGACAATTCCCGAGCGGCGTCGCTGGCAACCAACGTCTCAGGCGACGAGATGACGGCTTTGTTGGGTGTGCTTGAGCCCGCTGTGCCAGACTCATCTCCAGGTGGACTCTGCGTGGGGCCCCTCACTGGCGTGTCGGCCTGTTGTCCCGAGCCACATACTTTTTGCATTCGGGACAACGCCAGGTAGGTGGAATATTAGCCTTAGTAGGGATGCTCACACACACCCGATGGTAAAGCCCCTGGCACTTGCCACACCTGGCGCCCTCTTGCGTAGTTAAAAAACGACCGCAACCTCCGCACTTTGTGCCCGGCATGATGTACGACTACTAGTTAGTGTCCTTGCCTAACAGCTAGTATTGGCGAGGATCGCTAGGTGGCAGTGGTAACGATTACCGCAACAGATCGTTAAACGTTCGGTGCTAGCAGGACAGATGGCACTGTACTAAAGTTCAGCGTTGCCAAAATATGCAAATTTTAGCGGGTAACCGTATTATTTGATCAATTTGGCTTAAAATGTTTATAATGTTTTCTATTTTTAAGGCCCAGAAACGCACTATTAAACACTCACTTTAATGTATGTTTGGCAGATTGTTAACAAGATCACTAATAAACGATTATTAAACTGCATTGACTATTATTTCTAATTTAAAATTCGAAAAATTTGGACAACGATCCGCACCGGTACAGACGTCAGACGTCACTGTACTGTACGTTAAGCACAAAACCGTAAATACGTAATGGATTCCAAAACTTCATAGGGATAGGAAAAAAATACATTTATTTATTTAATACTTAGTACGTAGTGTACAGGCGGACTTAATGCCGTAGGCATTCTCTGCCAGTCTACCTTCAGGTGGTGCAGAGAAATTGTGAGGTAGATGCACTAAAAGTGTGAGAGTATAAAATGATGTTTAAAATAAAGTATTACATTTAACAAATAATAGACATACTCATATATTTACTTATACTGTACTTGAATATGATACCTATACGCTATATATAAAATACACTTACATACATATTTAAATACCTATCAATAAATAAATATATTAAATACATATATATGTCACCGGAAAATAACAAGATCCGTAAGTTTATCAATCTACTAGGAAGTTTATAAACTTTCGTAAAACTCTAAACGGGAGATAAATTGTAATATTTTTTTTTTTTTTTTTTTTTGGTGAGTGGGAAATCATCTAATGACTGCTCCCGTCCTGGGTGCGACGGGAGGGCGTGTCAGACTCTTACTGACTAAAACCCACTCATGTTCCTTCGATTGCCCTTTATGTTCCAGGGTCACGGTAACCACTATAAACATTCCGCAACCCCGGCAGGCGTTGGCCCTGTTGGGCCCCTTCCTGTACTGACTCCTTCTCTTTGAGGCGCGCGTGGAACAAAACGCGCCGTCTACGCGGTCCTGGTCCTAGCCGGGCGGCGAGCTACCCATCACTCGCCATCCGCAGAACCGCGCCTACGGTGGCCGGTAGTCGTCTTGCGACTCTCGACGTCTTCGCCTGGGTCTTAGTCCGGGGCGAGAGGCTCGTCGTTGCCTCTCGCGCGCCGCCGCCTCCTTCACTAGCATAACTGCTTCGCAGAAGGAGGCGACGGCATCCCATTCCGTCTCGCCCCGCAGCATGGCCTGAACCAGCGCTGGGCGCGAGAGGTCACCGCCGCCGATCGCCTCTACGAGGACACGTCGATGCTCCGCCCATGCGCGGCACACCTCTACTGTGTGCTCGACCGTGTCCTCCAGGCGACCGTTACTGCAGTGGTGACACCCAGGCGTCGCTTCCGCCCGAATCCGACACAGGAACCTCCCGAACTGACCATGTCCGGTGAGGACCTGTGTCAAGCGAAACGTGAGAGTGCCATGACGCCTCTCCAGCCACTCCTCAAAGAGGGGCCTTACCGCCGCTATAACGGCGTGCCCAGCACTAGTTTGCGACAGTCGTTGTCTCCATTCCGCCATGAGATCTCGCCGGAGCTCCGTGAGCCGTGCCGCGATAACCCGCGGCATCGGGACTTCACCCCGGCGTTGCACTTCCACGCGCCACTCGTACGTGTGTGCAAGGACTGTTGCCTCCAGATCCCACGGCGGGACGCCGGCAAGGAGGCATGCCGCCTCACAGGAGACCGTGCGGTATCCCCGCACCATGCGAATGGCCATGACCCTCTGGGACGCCCTCAAAAGTCGGGCCGGAGCCGCGGCTAGATTGGGCGCCCACACCGGAGCCCCGTAGAGGGCCATGGACCGCACGATCCCCGTGTAGAGCCTCCGGCAGGAGGCGTTTGGGCCACCGAGAGTGGGCAGGAGCCGCTTGAGGGCAGCTCCGGCCTTCGCCAGTTTGGGGCCCAAACGTCGGAAGTGCTCCGTAAAGTTCCATCGGTTGTCGAGGACAAGTCCCAGGTACTTTATCGTCGACTCGACACCGATGTGAACCCCTCCCACCGTTATCTGAGACCCCGGAGGTGGCCGGTGCCGAGGGCCATGAAAACACATGGCCTCGGACTTGTGCAGGGCCACCTCGAGTCCCAGCTGCCGGATCCTGTCCACGACTGTCGCAACTCCACTTGTCATCAAGTCGGCCGCCGCCTGGAACGACCCTCCCTGCGCTAGGACTAGCGTGTCGTCAGCGTAGCACACTACGCTGACACCATCGGGAAGGTCGGCGCGCAGCACCCAGTCGTACCCGATGTCCCACAGGAGCGGCCCCAGGACCGATCCCTGTGGAACACCGCACGACATCCCTCGTCGACTCCACACTCCCTCGTGACCGGGGTAGATGACGGCCCTGTCCGTCAGATAGCCCTCGACCACACGACAGAGGTAGGCAGGCATCCGGTGATACCGGAGTGCCGCCACTATGCACCCCCAAGGCAGGGTGTTAAAGGCGTTGGCGATGTCGAGAGACACCGCCAAGACGACCCTGCCCTGTGCCACCGCATCCCCTGTCGTAAGGGCTCGCACGCGCATGATGGCGTCCACCGTGGAGCGTCCTCTACGGAAGCCGAACTGACCGTCCGCCAGATCCGGCCCCACCCGCATCAGCCGCTCGACGAGGCGGCTCGCAATCACTCTCTCCAAGAGCTTTGCCGCCTCGTCGAGCAAAACGATGGGCCGGTACGCGGACGGAGAGTCCGCAGGACGCCCCGGCTTCGGTATGAGGACCAGCTTCCCTGTCTTCCAACGAAGTGGGAACTGGCCCTCCTCCAAGCATGCGCTAAAGAGCCCCCTTAGTCGAGGCCCGAGAGCCCCTAAGGCCAGGACCCAGGCCTTCCCTGGTAGGCCGTCGGGTCCTGGGGCGGTGTTCTTGGCCCTAAGCCTTAGCACCGCCACTCCCAGTTCTACCTCGGTCACCTCTGGAACGAAATTGTAATATTTTACGTCCACATTTTCGTAAATTGATAAACTTACTGAACTCACTCGTAAAATAATAAGAGAAGCAGTATACAAACGCTACGCGCGATCTGATTGGTTGGTTCACTGTCACGTGTCACTTCTCCTTCCTCGCGGCCGCCATTGTTCGCCAGTGTGTTTTTAAGAGTATTCCTGTATTTTAGCTAGTAACTGTTATTTTTTATTTATGTTAAATAGCTTAATGAAACTGATAATAGAAAACTCAACTCACTACATCCGTGCCAGAGAGGAACCAGGCATTGTTGCTTCCAATTTATAGTTTGTGAAGTCTGATTATACCAAAGTCTATGGACACAAGCATTGCCACTATGAACATTGACCAATCAAAGAGCAGTGTGTTATTTTACGTATTTCAAAGATGCGTATATTTAAAAGAGTTTCTGTGATTGGTCGAACCTTATAAAATCTTACGAATAGATATCCGTTAGTTTATAAATTTACCGTATGACGTCGGAAATTGATAAATTTACGAAAATGTGGACGTAAAATATTACAATTTATCTTCCGTTTAGAATATTACGAAAGTTTATAAACTTCCTAGTAGATTGATAAACTTACGGATCTTGTTATTTTCCGGTGACATATACATACTATACCATATGTTAAGAAACGTCTGCAAATGCTATCCGTCTGAAATGTTCTCTCAGTTTCTTTTTGTAGGTAAATTTGGTTTTTGCCATCCTGATACTCACAGGCAAGTCATTCCAGAGAAGGACTGATTGGACAAAAAAGGTAGAATGAATGAAATCGTACATTCTGTTCCGTCAGTTACAAAAATAGAAATATACAAAGATAAAGAGCATTAAAGTTCCGGAGTGGCGGCTAGTGACGTCACTGTTCAATAAAAATTGTACCTAAGCGTGATGTCACCCGAAACTTCAACGCACTGTATTGTCGCCATTTTGGTTTACGAAAAAAAAGAAAAAATACATCTCCAAATTTTTTTGATAATCTACCTGACGGACTAATTTCTTTTTATCGTCTCGCCTATTGTAATAAAAACAATGGTTTTTGTTATAGCGTACCACGTTTTTTGTTTGTCATATATTTGTGTCGTTGCTGTACAGGGCAAGTGCTCGCTTGTCACTTATACGTGACTGCCGGTCAAAAGGTTAAATATTATGTTAAATATAGTGTAAGTAGTTCTAAGAGCTTGTGTAACACATTTTTTAGCTTAATTTTGAGAAAATGGACTTCTATATCGTATCTGTGATTAATTAATAGTCTGGCGAATTTTTTTTTGCTGTTAAGCAGTATTAATGGTTATATTTTGTGTTGCTGAACTGACATCTGGGGTTTTCGAACGAAAAATTCAATGAAAATAAATGTCTGGTTTTATTTATTTATTTCCATCTGAAATAAATTAAATATATTTGTGTGAACGGGCTCATAGAATTATAATACTAGTTGTTGCCCGTGGCTTCGTTTGTGTGGACATACTTCAAAATGATTTGACTTCGATGCAATCATTCGTCTCTAATTTTCTTGTCCGGTTTACAGCATAAATAAATTTTGCGATTTGGAAATTTTTACAAGAATAGTATATTTAAACTCTGAACAGCCAATCGTTCAATACATCTTATCTGTTCGTTAATTTTTCAAATTAATTTATCGTTCGAGAGCCCGAGGTTTAGTCTGAGTGTTAGAATAAGATAAATGTCTATTCTGATAATTAAATTATATTGGTGTGATTTCTGTTGTTTTTTAGTCTTCCCTAATACTTATCCTATTATAATTATTTCACGATTTTAATTAAAGTAAAAAAAAGTTCTAGTATTGCTACAGTACAATGAAAATCAAGCAATCCTGGTAAGTATTTTTTTGTACTACCGCATTTTTAGATCTCACGCGTTTTTATTCTACTAACGCCATCTATTGAAAAAGGGGTATAATTGTCAGGTTTGGACACATTCAACATGTTTCTTCTATGAAATTACGCTTATTGCAAGTATGAGGTTAGTTATCTGAATCGCTCGCCGTTGTCAGCATGGGATGAAAAAGATTTTAAAGAAATTGCACAGATGATTGATAATTCATTTTGTCAACAAATCTTCCTCTTAAAATCTGTTTTTCGCGCAATTATCGCGATCGCTCGGCGTCTGCAAGATACGTAATCCCGTCGCGGGAAACAAAATATCTGGAACTACCAGTCAAATTGAAACAATAATATAGATTTTCAACTATTCTTTGGCATTCAGTTTAAGGTCGACCGGAGAATTTGACAAATTTCGGGTAGCTCCGTAACGTGTTCTGTACCAATTACGGTAATAGGCAAAACTAGGGTAAATCTTGAGAAAGTGCGAGAATACTGCGGAAGACGCGCGACTTCTTTTTGGAAATGTAAATTGAGCGATAAAGTAATACGGACTGCACTTTTGCTAGTTGATTTGAGACATTTAGATTTTGATTTTTGGGTGCCTGTTTTGAGATAGGGTAATAATAAAACATTTAACATTAATTACGCATTTATTGTACTTACAACTAATCTAAACAGCGTTACACTTTGATATAGCGTTTATAACATAAAAACATATGGGATGAAGGGACAATTTAGATTCAGTCCATGATCACGTCACGTGCTATTAAAACATTCCCGGAGTTACAACATTTCATCGTTTCAGCTGTTTCATATATATTTTACCTTTCAAGCGTTGCACTTTTGTAAAATAGTGATGATTAGGTAGGTATCGCTATAAAAGTGTCGTCTTGAACTTCCGCCGTACTGAATTTCCGCTGAAGGTTTGCATCGGATTAGATAATGATAAATAAACATTTACAAGCAAAGACATTTGCAATAGCTTAATTTTTATTTGTCAGAATCTTGCCCTAAAGGGTAGAATAACCCTTTTCTTAAATTGTCTCTGGTAAACCTTACTAAGGTCGTATAGATATAAGGCTTGTATTTGAAACATAGATACTATAACTATTTTACATATTCAAGCACATAACATTAAAATTGAGGGCTAAAGCATTTTGGATAAGTAGTTTTATATAAGGTACTTAGAAATACTTACACCAGATAAAAACAAATATAATAGGTATTTAGTTTTAATTCCGCAATTTCTGGAAAAAGTGTTGGATGCAAAAATGCACGCAAGCACCGCGCCCTCCCGCCCGCAAAAAATATGCACATGCAGAAGAGCAGTAAATTACATGCAATCCGACACCCAATACTTATACTCGACACGTGTTTCGCCCCTCCATGGGGCATCCTCAGGAGATGTTGACTCACATACTGCTCTTCTGCATGTGCATATTTTTTGCGGGTGGGAGGGCGGTGCTTGCGTGCATTTTTGCATCCAACACTTCTTCCAGAAATTGCGGAATTAAAACTAAATATTATATTTGTTTTTATCTGTCATGGATTTCCGCAAAGTATCGCCTGATTCTATATCTTAATACTTACATCATCAATGGTCACTAGATATATATCTAGACGTCTTTAAAACGAATAAAACTCTATCTAGCTATAATTCACATAAATACATGCCCGCGTAGGCATCGACACAGAGAATTATTTGATTTATCCGCCATCTTTATCCCGCCATTATTAATTTTCATGCGCCATTTTGAAACTTACAACACTATAAAGACTAGACAACATTGCCACAAGAAAAAATAACTTTAACGGAAATATCACAGGATTTTTAAAAGAGAATGGACTACTTAACATCGATTAGGTACATAAAATAATTACAACTATTTATTTGAAACGTTACACATTGCTAAAACACGTAGCTATTTAAATATTTACATTCTTTTGATGCCTATTAGATCCGTAAAATACATCTTTTATCCTACAATACCATATCGTTTTATGTAATTAACTAACTACGCAAAAAATAAATAAAAAGACATGTGAATATTGTTTATTAATAACTTAAAACGACAGGGTATAGTTAATGAGTTTATTATTAACGTTATGACGATTTCTTTTATCTATGGTAGTTATTCTAATTAATTATAGGTACCCTACCAACACAGATGCCATTCAAAAGTTGCTTATTGTCATCACAACAGTTTTAATCAAGTTATTTTTACTAAGATTATTTACTTACCTAAGTACAGACAATAGTAACATGAATTCATAATTTAATATTATACGACCCAAATAATAGAAAGTTATTTTAAAGTTTTGCCGTCGGTTACAGCTACTCAATGCTAGATGGCGCTACTAACGTGAAAAAAATATTATATTGCTTGACATATATCCAAAACATTTTAAAAATAATAAAAATGTACTAAATTAAAGCATATTCTGCAGTTTCCCGAATAGACAACGTACAATTATGGTTTGTCAAAATATGCGTCAATAAATTATAGAGAAAGAAATTTTTCTGCCCGAGTCTAAAAGGAGATTAACTTTACAAAGTATTTTTAAAGATGCAATTTTTATTGCTTCTCCTAAATTAACCAAAAACAACTAAGCCCATTATTGTAAATAAATATTCAATACATTATATATTAATACCTAAATTCATATACTTTACATAAAGAGTCAATATACAACCGCGACAGTGAATTTTGAACGAAAATAGTGTTTTTTTTATTATGCCAAAAAGTTTTTAAACATTTACATTACAAGCATTCATACAGTACAGACTAACAATACGTTCAGCATACATAAGTTTACGATCCGTAAAGGTAGGATTCCACCATAATCGTGTTCACATTTGTGCCATATTAATGGTGCGACTTATTGGCGTATAATTTGGTAAAATATTTACGTGTTCGATGCAACGTGATATTAACTCTATTCAAATAATTCGAAAGTATAGTTTGTATTACCCAAGCAACACAAATAGTGTTTTTTGTTTTTTTGCTTTTTAGTGTTTACCTTTTTACACAGAATCTACGCAAAAGTACGTTGCGTAATTTCGGTGTCTAATCGACAAAAACGCAGCATCTGCGTGTGCCAATAAAGTAAGCTTGAGCTGAGTTTTCACTTGATCAAAGTATGCTCATCTGAAGTTGACATTGTTAAAATAGATTGGATGATTATAAATATCTTATAGAATCTAATACTGATAGAAGTTGCCAATGATTTTACAAGTAAAACAACGTAGATAGATTAGCTACTTAAGGTTAGAACCCCAATAATGGTATACTAACACACACCTAGCCTATTAGGTTATATGACAAAAAAAACATAAGTGCTCTGTAATACGTCTTTTTTATTTATAATATCATTGGCTCATTCAACTGTTATTGTTAATATTATTTACAGTGCATCAATTTAATTTAAAACACAAAAATATTGTGCGTTACTGTTTCTATGTTACATAAAGCGAGCATTATCTCTGAGTATAATTTATAATTATTACAATATCTTATTAAGTCCTAAATCCTAGTAAGTCTTAGAACTAGATTAATAAACCTTTATTAGTACTAGATGCAATGCAGGTGAAACAACAAAATAAATAGGGTAACTATTAGTTGAAACAGAAAATGAAATGAATGTGGAAATGAAACGGGTTTTTTTATTTGCTTATTAAAGTCAAAAGTCTTTTTCTTAAGTATAAGCTGTTTTTGAGGCGTCGTCCGTGAATTTTCATGCAGGCTTTCTTCCCATATTTTATTCCGTTAACATTATATATTTAACATATCATCATACTTGACGTTACTTATACGCCTGACATAGAGTCGAAGCCACGGCTTTAACATATGTTTTATATGCTACTAGCTTTCGCCCGCGACTTCGTCCGCGTGGAATAGTTCCCGTTCCCGGGGGATTTCCGGGATGAAAACTATCCTATGTCCTTTCTCGGGTCTCAGACTGTATATGTACCAAATTTTATTCAAATCGGTTCAGTAGTTTAGGCGTGAAGAAGAGACAGACAGACAGAGTTACTTTCGCATTTATAATATTAGTACGGATGTATTAGCGACTCATAAGCCTTTTCGAACGAGTCTTGAAAAAAAAAAGACGGGTTGCACTCCGGGAGTGCCGGCAGAAGTGAAAACTTGATTATAGCTGTCTACTATCCATCCGTCCTACGCTTTTTCGATCAGGTCACGTGTCCTGACGCGAGTTTAAGATTTTATACCCATTACAGAAAAAGTGCTCAACGCCGCTAAGGAAGTTTTCACTTAAAAAAAAAAACAAATAGAGACATTAATTCTTATAAAGCAATACGTATTTATTTGCTTTTAGGCCGATAAACGACTAATGGGTGTATTTTACAATTATTAACGGAAATTACCCTTACAATAACATAATGATTTTTAAAATTATTTTTACTTTACAGTAACGAGGATATCGAAGTATTTCAAAAATATATTTATTTAAGTTTGTATTTACAGATGTTTTAGTAATAATAGTTAATGTATTTTACAAGCTAAACCTTAACTAATGGAAGACCTTTGTGATATTGTTTGTTGCGATTATTCTTGGTTGATTTATAACTAAACATTCATACATATACATCCACTTTCATGTTTCATTCATACAAAATGCTTTAATTGGGCTTAATATAGAAAGAACGTTTTATTTGAGCTCTCTTTGGATTTTTGCTATTTTGTTTTTAAAACAAATAGGTACCTACATTAACTTAAATAATAATAAAAAAAGTAATTGATGCGAAAATAAAAATTGTAAATGGAGGGGCATGGACTTCACGACTCAGGGCATCCTAGTGTGAAGTCAAAGTCAAAATCATTTTATTCAAATAGACCAAGTACTTTTGAATTGTCAAGGCGTCAGTCAGTCAGAAAATTGAAGCTAGTTGCTCGTTCCAAACTGTAGGTTTCTATGGAGAAGAACGAGGAAGAAACTCCGTGAACACTCTTTTAAAATCGATAGATTACAAGAAATTTCGTTATTTCATTCATGAGAACAATGTAAAAAGTGAGTTTGATCAATCAATAAACTAATTTGTATTTTTTCGATACAATAAATTATTCGTATTTTTATGATCCTATGCAGTGCCTGTTCTTGGCTTCACCCGAAGATTTTTATAAACATTTGTATCCTCTATTTTACCCCCTTGGGAGTTAAATAAAAAAAAAATGCTTGTTAGCGTGTCTTTAGTTTACAAAAATATATTACAGTGAAAACATGTTTTTACTTTGAGTAGTTTCGGTAGCCCGATTATAATCGCCAATAAGCCTTAACAAAACAAGATATTACATTTACATACACTTGTTCACATTTATTTATTTTCTATAAAACTAGTTTTTTTATTAAGCGTTGAATGCACGCATCTAAACTTTGCAGTTATGGTTATCTAAAAAAAAAACAATGCTAATGTCTTTATATCAAGATGGAGATAAAATTATGTAGACTTTAGAAAACGTAGAATTGTCATTGTATTTTTTGCTTTTGGCTGTTGATTATAATTAGAAACTGTTCACAGATGTATGAATAAGGGCTCAGTGGTCACTATATCGTATGCCTTTCATTCTTTTACTCTTTCTCGCAAAGAACCATGGGCACTTTTGTTTTTGACATTGGGCCCATTTTTATTGTCATTGGATGAAAAAATATGGGCCCAAAATATCGCATGGTCCTTTCCACGAAGGAATTTTTTTCCTATCTCACATAATACCTTTCATGAATAAATTGCCACACAACAGACACACACACATTCATACCTTAAACACTATGTTGGATCTTAAAACTATGATATTTTTTCGATATAGTTATAATTATTTTATATTTTTTCACATATAACTAATATTTATATATTTGTATATACAATACTAAGAATTTTTTGTTAAAATACTAACGTAGACATTTAGAAATAGACAACAATTTGAAACTATTTACCTAGTTTGAAATATATATGAAATACTGTGATAGTAATTAATATGTATTGCTTAACTGAAACACTTGTTAAACAACATCTATTTATTTTTATTTAATAAGTGTTAATTGAAAAAAGCTAGGCGGATTACACAATTTTTAATAGTTATTTAAATATTATTATGAGCAGTATTAGCAAAATTTATATTCACTGCAAGTGTAGATTTAAACTTGTTTTTTCAAAGTGTTGGGTATTTCAGGAACTACTTAACCCATTTTAAATTTTCTTATTTTATCGACTTCGACGTACTAATTTTGAATTGTAACAATCGCGTTCAATATAACTAGAAAATAATTGTATTTTTCTTCATTTTGGTGCTTAGTTACCTATTATAAATCACTTCTATAATTATTAGCTATTTTACAAAATGGAAGTACGCATTAAACTGTTTTTATGAATGCAAGGACATTATGGGTCCGTTCACACCGACTGGGTCAGAGAGCATCGGCCGAGAGAGAGCATTTTTTATTTATTTATTACATATGGGCTTGCTCTTGGTCCCAGACTAGCCCGGCATAGACGGGGCCTACGATGGAGCGAGCTCACCCAAAAGATGCTTATGCACTCGTCTCTTGAATACATCCGGGTTATATGCATTAGGGAACACAGGCCGGCAGGGAATTCCATTCTAAGAGCATTTTAACACAGATCGGCGCAAATTATACATGTGAGTATGCAAACGAGCCCATTCTGTTGTGAGCACGGAAGAGAACATCATCAGAGGCAGTCGATCGGCTCCTCTATTTTTTTGCACTAAGCGCGGGAGGTATGCTTAGATATTGACAATAATAAAGTGACATTTTAAAAATAAACCTTATAATGGTGCCGATTCTCTTGTGCACAAACTAACGTAAATTTAAGTTAAGTGCATCTTTCTCTTTCCGTTTCATCAAGAAAAGAACAGAAGATCAAATATTAGTTAAGTTCTGTCAAATTTAGACACTCCATAGATAATTTAGACGCAATTTAAAAACATGGCGTCTAAATATAAGTCAATTTTCGTCAGGTGCTGTCTAATTTGACAGGATTAAACTAAAATGTATCTTCTGTCCTTTTCTTTAAGAAATGGAAAGAGAAAGATGCACTTAACTTAAATTTAAGTTAGTTTGTGCACAAGAGAATCGGCACCAATAGTGATTTAAAACATTGTTTTAAAAGTGATATAAAAACTGCTCTTCTCTCTGAGCCGGTCTGTGTGAGACCTTTTTTTCCGATTGTCCAAGAAGGTGGGTAATGATTTTTTTATTTAATTTTCTCCCAAATTTACAAGTTCATTAAACTCCACAAATGTAATAAATTCCGTGAGGATGAGCAATCACTCTACAACCAGAGACAATTCATAAGCCACAAACTTGATTGAGTGGCTCTAATTAATCAATTTAAAATCCAAGATGGCGATGACTTAGGAATATGTATAGAACTGTCAGAAGCTTTCTTTTTAAAAACGTGTAAGAATGGCCTACAATTTAAACTATCCTTGCAATAATATTTTATGAAAGTTTCAACAGTGACCTCACAGTAATTCGACTCTAAATAATATGAGGTCATTATAGAATATTTACAGTTTCAATATGTAATTGTGGGTAAATATTTGGGTATATTGTAGACCCGAACGAAGACCACCTTATAAACGTGTAGGCTGTCCAATCACTGACATCGATGAAGGAAAACATCGTGAGGACACATCCGAATCCGATTCGAACCCGAGAGAGTATTGTGACTATTTTTATAGTAATCTACATAATGTCTACACTTGAAAAGAGTGGATACTCATAATGTCTATCCTTAGACATGTAATTACCATAGACATACATAGTTCTTCGGTTACTGCGGCTCATACTTTTACGGGTTCGGATCGGATTCGGATCGGACGCAGTTCTAAATCGCCAGTTTTCGGAAATACAATTATTTGTCCTTTGTGAGACATAAACACGCTGCTACAAATCGTTCAGACAATGTGTCATCCATCTATGAGGTTAAAAACGATAAGATACAAAATCTTAAGCAGAATCCAAATAAATACCGAATTTTTTTTTTACAGAATAGGGGACGTTAGTCGCTTCAATTTATTCATTTGAGTAGCTATAACAATTCTGGTCTTTATTGGTAGCTATAAAAACAAAGGTGCTCATAAAAATGTATCAAACAAAAATGCCAATTCTATGACATTATAATATCTAGATTAAATGTTAGAACTATTGTTTGGTTAGTTATTTATTAATCTTCGCGTTCATAGCATGGTGATACAGTATTTTTATAGTTTTCAGAAGTGGTTCTGTTCAGTGGGTGACCGGTAAGAGTGGCTTGATTTATCTGCTCGTCACAAAACCGTGGTTTTGTGAAATCGTTAGAAAAGTGACACTGTAATCTAGATAGAATAAATGAGTGTTCATTTAAAGTGGTTTCTGAGAAAGGTAAGTGCTATTGTCTTTTTTGATGATGTACTGTTTTTTCCGTTGACAAGTTGGGTAAGTTTTGGTAAAATTAAATTTATAATTAAATTATAACGCCTGCACGTCAATGGTGCCGATTCCCTTGGTCACAAACTAGACTAATTTTAAGTTAAATGCATCTTTCTCTTTCCATTAAAGAAAAGGACAGAAGATACAATTTAGTGTCAAATTAGACAGCGCCGGAAGAAAATTGACGTATATTTAGATGCCATGTTTTTAAAACGCATCTAAATTATCTATGGAGTGTCTAAATTTGACAGGACTTAACTTATATTTTATCTTCTGTCCTTTTCTTAATTAAATGGAAAGAGAAAGATGCACTTTACTTAAATTTACGTTAGTTTGTGAACAAGAGAATCGGCACCAATATTGCTTGATATTTTAAGCGAACAATTATAATGAGGCCGGTGTTTTACATTACACCAAGAAGAAACATCGGAATATTTTTAAATGTTTAATTATTTATATCATTGAAAGATAGTGAGATGCTAGTAAAAGATTCAAAAAATAGTTGTGACTAATCGTGTACGCTCTTTTTAAAATAAAAAGTCAATATTTTAAACTTGAACGTAATTTGATTTATTTAGGCTTGAGATTGTTTCGAATGTTTATTCTCAGGATAGTCAGCTAAGAAACACCTACCAGTATTATAATATGTATTATCCATGGAAACACCGGTCACATCGTTTGCTTAAAATAAGCAAAAATCCAGACTGTCGTGTAAAAGTTTTTTAATTTCACCAACTAACAAAACACATATTATTTTATACTTTTATTGTCATTTTAGAACTTGAATTAGCAACCACTTGCTACCAGTGTTATTATTAATCATTATTTTTATATAGAAAAGCACTAGAATGAAGAATTTATGAGTTTTTAAAATTAATACTGCTTTGATCTTATTAATACGAGATGTAACGGAGTAATAATTATTAATAGTGCCTATAAATATTTTTTTGGGCAATCAATTTATTCAATTAAAATCTCCGTCAGTGAAGTGAACTATTATTTCCTACAGATACTAGGAATTTGCAGTCCATCTCACATATAAGTACGGAAATTGAAAATTTTACAGAAAAATATTGTGAGTGTGCGTATTTAAATTTAGATTTTTAAACTTTACATAGATATTTAAAAGAGAACTTGTATCTTGTTATTAGTAATACGAAACTTGCTTTTCGCGTTTTAATTATTATACCTATTAAGCATTATAATATTAATTATTTAAGGCTAGTTATGCTGGCTACTTACTACACAATATAGCTGTTTTTATCTTATTTATGAAATTAAGAAAAATATGATCTAAATATCATTTTAATCATGTCATATATTTTTATTTGTTTTTCTTTTATTGCCGGGTCTTGTCATTTTAAAATCGGGATTGGATATTTTTATTGGATTTTGGCATTTGCTGCAAAATTTTTGTATAGAAATGTAAATGATAAGTACATTTTGTACGATAAATGTACCTGTCATAAGTTTCTATAAAGATTACTTTGAAAGAATCATATTTTATTAGCTTTTCTGATACTTTTTTTTATAAAAATAGAGTGATAGTGATGTTAAGGATTTTAATTTTAAAAATCTTTAAATAGAAGATGTGATGCTATGATTAAAACAGCATTTAGTAAAACTAGACACATTTTTACGACATTGACAGACTACACCACGTAATGCTACACATTTTTTACTATTTTTAACAACACGAATCATTAAAATTGAAAAATTTAGGGAGTCGAAATCAATAATTGACTGGTAGGTTCAAAATAAAAGGTGAAAAACAAAAATAAAAAACCAAAAAGTAAAATGAAAAATAAACTTTAATAAATGAAATGTAAATAACATTAAATGGAATGTTACATTTAAACTTTACTCGTAATATTGTCTTGCGCGCAGATTTCTCATTTCTTATTTTATAATTACAATTAATTTTAATGATTAAATATATCTTAATATAGGTTGATTAAACAGTACTTAGATATAAATGAAATTAATAATTAAAACAATAATAAATTTTAACTATTATCTAATTTTTAATTATGTTAATATGTCTACCTAATAAAAAGCCATGTACTTTCTAAAAATATGTGACTAGTATTTAAATATATAAATTCCTTATATTGTAATTATATGTGCATATAACCTGATCTTGAATATTCTTTTGAAATGCCTACCTTAAAGTTAAAAGAATTAAGACTGATAATAATTATTATTTTAATGATTAAATAATGCAAATAGCACAACATATTTTTGTGCGATACTGCGGTCAATAAGTGTGTTAAACACTCAAAAATATTACTTTAATAACGGGAACAAATTAAACGAAAATCGTTTCTACGCCATGTAACAGTTCTCAAAAAAACAATTTCATAATAGGGTAAAATTAACAGGAAGGGTAAAAACCGTTAAATCTATACAACTAACACTCTAGCTAAAAGTAATTACGATCTTGTTGCTGTGATCTTCGAAGCATTTCGAGGGTAAAACTTGTCAAGGGGTAAAATTGGTTAACTTTACTGAAAAGGCGCTCGGTCACAGTTGCAGGCCGCTCCTCCGTGACCCTGCCTGCATTGTACGTTGCACCATGCTGCCCAGCCTTCGTAGTTGGAGAGGGTACGGGAGGAATGGAAAACCGCTGAGGCTTCGGTCGATGTTGTCTCACAGGTTGGGCAACCTGTAGGGTAAAACTAGTTAAATATGAAAATGAATAGTTAATAAAGTAGATGAGTGCCTTGTGGGTGTTCTTGAACATCAGTGGATGTATTGAAATGAAATTTAAATTAATTAAAGAACGTATATGATTATCTTTCTTTTATCATATCTGTTGGATGATTATATACTTTGCTGATTGAAATATACCTGCGTACGATTTAAGTATGGTATGGATCTTAAGTTATTTAGTTAAAATGGAAATAAAAACGTATAATTATGATTTCACTTTCCCAAATTAGTTCAATGAAAGTTTTTGAAAACATTTACATAAAGAATGTTATGTAGAGTATTAATGAACGATGATTATTATTAAAAAACGGTTATTTTGTCTGTTTTGTAATGGCCCTCCTCATCATTCGAAGAATAAATCAGTTAATTTAGGTTAACATTTTACGTTTAAACGCTGCATTTTGCATCCAAAATATGAATTGAATTCTGGTAGAATTAAAAATAACTAGGTACCTACTTTAAATAATAATTGATCGTCATAGATTTTCGCGAAGTAACGCCTGTCGCTTAGTTCCATATCTCCGAACAGAACCGAAATAGAGCGATTCTAACCGGTATTAGTACCGGATCTGAGTTTAGTCCGACTAACCATTAAGCGGGTATCCATCGTAGCAGAAAGCTGCGCAGACCGCGGACCAGTCGACTGCGTGGTCCGCACGACGAGCAGGACAGTCACAGAGGGGTGCTCCTGTTTACAGAAATTGTAACATTTGTAAAGTGTTAACATGTACGACTTGTTACGTTGTTCCCACATAGTACATTAGATTCAATTAAATTAATTAATTCAAATAAATTCAGTTCAATTCGTCTCGAGGATGTAACACATCGAAATAGACGTGATAATAGCAAACTCTGCCTCCATCCGTGTAAAACTGCACTTATGCGCAGAAGTATATTTTGTATGGCACCCATTGTGTTTAACAAACTGCCTAAGATCTAGAGAGAACTTAATACCGAAGCTCTGAAATGTCGGCTCAAATTGTTTTTAGTACAGAGAGCATACTATAATGTTAAAGAGTTTTTAAATGAAAAAGTATTTGATTTTAAGTAAATGTTAATTGTGTCCATTTTCTATTTAATAGACTCTAGATAATTATTGTTTTATAAATATTTGCATGCCATGTCAAGTGGCAAACATGTTTTTTAAGCGCTTTATAATTATTATATCATCCTACATGCATGCACCTGCGTGTGTATGTATGTATACACATGTTTATGGCAAATAAATGATTCTATTCTATTCTATTCAACAATGAATGATGTACCCAAATTTTTGTAAACTATTGATTTTAAAAGAGTGTTCATGGAGTTTCTTGCTCGCACTTCTCCATGGGACCTACTGTTTGGAACGAGCAACTAGCTTCACTTTTCTGACAGACAGTAGACTGACACCTTGACGATTCAAAAGTATCTGTAAATGGTTTATTTGAATAAAATAGTTTTGAGTTTGAGAGTTTGAGTTTGAGTGGGTACTTCTGCCATGTTTTTTTTTATGTGTATGCGTCAGACCAGTCTGCGAATTTACGCCCTGTAGCTAAGTCGTGGTTTCTTTGTTACCCTGGTATTCCTCAGAAATATGTAATCACCTCTCTGCCCTTTAGGGCTAAAAATGCCACTTTGGCAGATCATGTTGTAATCATAATAAGAATTACATTGATAATCATACAATGGTCCTCTGCTTAGCTTGGTTGTCAACATGTGACCTTTTTTTAATTTTCAATATTTTTAGCCCCACTTCTCATATTTTACTTGGGATTAGCAAAAAGTATTTTGTTCTATTCCGTTCTGTCAATCGTCATGTTGTCATTCACGGAGAGTTGTTGTGATTCACGGAGACGACGGTTAATTTTAATTAAAGAACAACAAAAATATTTAAATATATTAAACTTTTTTTTCTTAGAAAACGTACTACCTAATTGTATCTAAATTGCGGGTTTCCTATATGACAAAAGGGAGTTTTTAAATACTTATATTATAACGGGACGAATTTTAGCCTGGGTGAGGTCTGTGTGTTTGCACAAATAAAATATCTTGAACCTCTTCTGTGACAGTAACTACTTGGGTCGTTAATATAATGTAACGTTATTATATACTAACAATTTAAATGTGATGGCAGAGATTGTCGCCGTCAGCAAACGTGGAGATCAATCAAAGTCTTAGACCGTTATTAAAATCAATTAGACCATTTACAGATACTAGTGCCGATTCTCTTATTTACAAACTAACGTAAATTTAAGTGCATCTTTTTCTTTCCATTTAATCAAGAAAAGGACAGAAAACATTACTTAAGTCCTCTCAAATTTCCGTCAGACGTTTCCTGTCAGACACTCCATAGATAATTTAGACTCGATTTAAAAACATGGCGTCTAAATATACGTCAATTTTCTTTAGGCGCTCACTGTCTAATTTGACAGGATTAAACTAAAATGTATCTTCTGTCGTTATCTTTAAGAAATGGAAAGAGAAAGATGCATTTAACTTAAATTTAGTTAAGTTTGTGAACAAAAGATTCAGCACTACTGATGAATTATCAAAGAGTCGATCGGTTAGTCAAAAAGGTGATTCTAGTTGCCTGTTTTAAAACGTAGGTAGAGATCTGTGGAGAAGAACAGGCAAGCCGTTTGTCCTGGAATAAAAGAATCAGAGACTAGTATTACTATTCACTTACCGAGTTGGTTGCTACAAAGCGCGGGGCACACGTTGTATCTGGGGTGTCCGTACTCCACCTCCGTCTTGTTGGAGTCCTCTAGCACAGACTGGAGGCCCACGGGGATCAGCTGAGAGCAGATAGAGGTACCGCAGGCCTCGCCACCCAGTCCTGGGACAAGGAATGTGTAAACGATGAGTGGACTGTATGATTTGTGGTGCGGATGATTGAAAGCCTGAGAACAGAGAAGTATGATATTTATTGAATAAAACACGAATATTAACAATTAGTGGAAATTATAAACTGAAATGTAGCTATGACAACACCAGACAACGACAGACAAAATATGACAAGCTTTCTTCTAATTTAAAACTGATTCCAAAAAAGATACAAAAATAATATAGTATCAAAAAAGAGGTTGCTCTGCAACAGAATGTATTAGCTTTGCTGTGGGGTTTCTCATCTATACTTCTATATCTATCTTCTATACTTCTTTACTGATTATAAAGAGGAAAGATTTGTATTTTTTTATATAATGAATGAACTCAAAAGCTACTGGACCGGTTTAAAAAATCTTTTTCCATTAAAAAGCTACATTATCCCTGAGTAACAGGCTATATAATATCACGCTATGTCCCACGGGAGCAAAGCAGTAACCAAAAACCTAACGTAACGTGGGTGAAACCGCGAGGAACAGCTAGTCAATGATGTTATAAAATATACACAATTTTATCTGATTACTAGCAGGCCCCGGCATCATCCTTATGGTCTAATTTTACACAAATAATTGCGTAGTTACACCATAAACCAATAAAATGTTAGACACAATTTCTATAAAACCTCTTTTAATTTCGGCATAATAAATTCGATTCATTTTCAATTTGCTATAAAAATATGATTTTAGTTGCTTTGAAATCAATAAATAGATAGTCAACTGAGTTGCTATTTTAGTGACGTAATAAGTTGCCATTGCCATACGTAATCTATTGGAGAATGGCGTTTTGACAGCGCATAAAAAGTACGTCAATTGATAATGGTGTAAACTACCGTATTAGGTATTTTTTTCAAGCGTATGTATGAATGTATATATAAAGCCTTACTATATTAGGTGTCTTGAATTCGTCTTAGTTGTAGGAGTGACATAGGGTATATTAATTAAAAAAAAATTATAATTAAATAATAAAAAACGGAACTGCAATTTCCTAAGTTGATAGCAATTACATGAAACAGAAACATAGCCACTAAATTCGGAAATTGTACTTGGGTTTTATTTTTCCGAATATTATTTTCTCAACAATTCCTTTATAAAATCTGCATTAGACTTTAAAGAGTTAATGGAAAAAAATGCCTGATAAGTTATAATATTGTAATATAATTTTAACCTTTCAACGACCAAGCGACAGTTGGCTGTCGCGCTGCTATTTATTTATTTATTTTATTTATTAACACTTCATGCACATAAAAAAACATGTACAATGGCGGACTTAATGCCTTAGGCATTCTCTACCAGTCTACCCAGGGTGGTGCAGAGATAACATGGCAGGTGTAATATGAAAAGGGAAAAAAAAGAAATAGATCGGAAGAATATAACTTAAATTACAAAAAATTACACATATATAATTACCTACTTATATATATATATTATATAATGAAGTATATAAAATTATAAAATATACTATATATGAATATATACACATACACACATACATATATACAGGGACACTTTTCAATCACCATCCAAATTTTAAAATCGAGGACTTTTAATTAAATTATTTTCATATGTGAAACAATATAATCAAATAATAACAAAAACAAATAAAAACATTCAAAAGAAAATATCCGAAAGCGGGGTGCAACGTGTGAGGGAGGGGTGGGCGTAGTGCGTGCTTTTGTGTGCGTTGCGTTTCCGAATTTTAAAGGTAAGCGCGTGTGCAGTCAAGTTCAACAACCTAGTTGAATTGTATTTATTCCACACGTTTGGATTTTAGTAGCGGACAATAGTGAAAATCATGTAATTTTTTTTATTTTTTTTTATTTCATTAATTGATAAGGTTATCGATTCTGAACCATTTCTGAAAATTTGGATGGTGGTTGCAAAATGACCCTGTATACAACAGAGAGTGTAGTGATTGGTCAAAAGACTCTGCTCAAATGTTTCGAAAATGAATTCTCAATTTCCGCTTGAACCCATAACGGCTAGTGGCCGTCCTGATATCGAGAGGAAGCGCATTCCAGAGAAGAATGGATTGAATCCGAAAGGAAGAATGAACTAAATCCGAAGTATGAGAAGGGCAAAGTAAAAGAAGATTGTTGGAAAATCGTAGGTTTCTAGAGTGCGAAGAACACAAATATTTGCTATTGTCTTTCTTTTGTGTCTCGAATCACGTGTGTTTATTATACATTTAAATGTAAATTATTTAATATACCTACATTTAAATGTAAATTGTATGGCTGCTTCTTAGACACCTGTTTGAAATTTTTTATTCCGTAAATTAATTATACTTCTTGATATTTTATATTATTTTAATACGAAATAATGGGAAACAGAGACGTTGTCGACTATTTTCGCCAATGACAGAAATAAATAGGAACCTTTTGATTTTGCAATTAAACCTTTGAACACACGTGATTTGAGACACAATAAAAAGACAATAGCAGTGCGACAGCCGGCTGTCGCTTGGTCGTCGAAAGGTTAATTTAATAACGACAATATACATACATATTATAACTTTCCAATATCATCCATTATGGAATTCTATTACTAGACATTTACTGTCCGATTGAAATAAATTAAAATGAGTTTTATTTTGAGATCGTTTAATTTATTTTACCATATACAGAGTATTTTCTTATGATTTTTTAATCAAAACCATATAATTATCTATTCTTCTGTAACTTAATATATTGATAATAATGTATATTTCCGTAAAAAATACTATTAATGTGCTTGTTCGCGCTTGTTTATAAAACTAAAACTCAAATTTTAAAACGTTGTTGGTTATACTGTCACATTGTTTACTGTTGTATTTAATTTATGTATTTAATCCATACTAATATTATAAATGGGAAAGTGTGTCTGTCTGTCTGTATGTTTGTTTTTCTTTCACGGAAAAACGGAGCGACGAATTGACGTGATTTTTTAAGTGGAGATATTTGAAGAGATGGAGAGTAACATTGGCTACTTTTTGTCTCTTTTTAACGCAAGCGAAGCCGCGGGCTAAAGCTAGTAATGTATATTTCCGTAAATAATAGTATGTTCGTTCTTGGTTATCAAACTAAAACTCAAAATATTTATTTTCATTAGACCATTTAGGATATATTTTGGAACGTCATTAACAAGATAATTAATTGAAACTAGAAGATCATTTTGAAAGGTTGTTGGTTATACTGTCACATTGTTTACTGTTGTATTTAATATTGTATATTTATATTATGTATATGTATTGTATGTAATTGTTTGTTTAAGAGTTAATAATTATGTTGTATTTGTGCACATAAGCGCATCCCCCGTTGCAAATCTCTATATAGCTTTTTGGTTTGCTGGTAGAAAACTCATTTTTGGGTTAAGCTCGCCATTGTAGGTACATAAGTTTTATTTAAGTATTGCTTTATGGTTGTATGTATTTTCTTTTTATGTGCAATAAAGAATATGAATATAATTGTTTTCTCAGTGTATATTGTTCTTATTTAAAGAATTCATTAAAGATGAAGTTTTTTGACTACAGCAAAGAAAGATTACAAAAAAAAAAGAATTTTAATAGGTATTAAATAAACCTTATAAAAAAAAATTCAGAGAACTATAACAAAATTACATACGGATTGTGGTGTCATTGATTTATAAGATTTTATTAATTCACTCGATATTTTTTTATTTTAAAACTAATAAGGATGCCGTAAACCTGTAGTATTTTTAAGCATATAATTATATTTTTTGAAAGTACCTAAATCTATCTTTATAAAGGCATTTAAAATAAACTAATAATTTAAAATTAACAAATTTTTGTGAAGAAAGTGTAAAAATATATATTTTGTAACATAAAACAATAATTATACGAGTACTTTACCATAACCTCGTGAAAAAAAGAAATAAAAAAATATACATATTTTTAAAGACAGTATAGTCAACCAAATAGATAATTATGAAGGGAAGTCAGATATTATAAAAAAAACTCAAAAAGTTATTAATAGTTTTTTTATAATTTTTTTTAGTTTACTTCTCAATTTCACGAATAATTTATAAAACTTAAATTATATCTATCTGACGACCGTGCATACCTATTAGTCCGGTCAAAATAGACATTCAAGGTTACATTAATTCGCACCTAGCTAAAAATTGGCATGAATATTGAGAACCCTATTACACACAATTTGTCAATTATCCACATGACTCCAGCGTGTGGAAAAAATTTTATTCAAGGTCAAATGTTGCAAAAATCGGTTTTTTGAGTTTTCCAGCTAAACGGTAAGTGTTATCATAAAAATAGGTGAGACAAAAATTATTCATCATACAATTATGTATAAAATTGTTCCTACACATTTTTTCTTAAGAATCACCATTTCGGAGATATAGCGATACTAAATGTTGAAAACGTTGTGTTACTCATAATATGCACACGTTTCCGCGCCACTCGTGAGGTAGTGTACATGGCGCGTTTTTTTTTTACGTGGTTTCCCCGGTAGGCCTATTTCAGGATCTATTTTGGTTCTGTTGAGTTAAAAAGCTATTGTATTAAATTGAAAATGGTACTATTGTAATGACAAGAGCGGTGTAAGTAATGAGTAATTTGAGAAAATTATTCGTCTGATTGATACTATATTTGCTTATTTATTTTAGTACGTATATATGTATTTTAATTAATTTGTAATTTTTGTAATAATTAACATCTGTTTTTTTTTAATATTTGCACCTGCCATCATATCTCTGCACTACCGATGGTTGACTGGTAGAGAATGCCTAAGGCACTAAGTCCGCTTCTGTACATGAATTTTGTGCATAAAGTGTAAATAAATAAATAAATACTCTTCTAATGGAACATAATCCATACTGTCTTCATCTTCTTCTTCTTCTTCTTCTTCCTGCTGGGTACAAATAAATTTTTCAAAGAACGATGCATCAGGTGCCTCCTTGCATATATCGTAAGAATCTTCTTCTACTGGCGATTGAACATTGGAGCACGATTGACCTCGACAACTGATACATGCTAATGAACAAAACAACCCAAGTATGGCTAATATCAAGTTCAAGTATGGCTTGGTAATAAACTAAACCCAGAAGACTGGGGTTGGAAATTAATTGACAATATATTGGAACCAGTTAAGACTTTACTTCCTCCTGCACCGGAAAAACTTCTCAATACAATTTTTGGAATTGCAAAACGGGGTGTAATGCTAAATGCGGCTGTAAAAAAGTTGGGTTGTTTTGTTCATTAGCATTAGCATGTATCAGTTGTCGAGGTCAATCGTGCTCCAATGTTCAATCGCCAGTAGAAGAAGATTCTTACAATATATGCGAGGAGACATCTGATGCATCGCTCTTTGAAAAATTTATTTGTACCCAGCAGGAAGAAGAAGAAGAAGAAGACAGTATGGATTATGTTCCATTAGAAGAGTATCAATCAGACGAATAATTTTCTCAAATTACTCATTACTTACACCGCTCTTGTCATTACAATAGTACCATTTTCAATTTAATACAATAGCTTTATAACTCAACAGAACCACAATAGATCGTGGAATAGGCCTACCGGGGAAACTACGTGAAAAAAAAACGCGCCATGTACACTACCTCACGGGTGGCGCGGAAACGTGTGAATATTATGAGTAACACAACGTTTTCAACATTTTGCATAGCTATATCTCCGAAATGGTGATTCTTAAGAAAAAAAGTGTAGGAACAATTTTTATACATAATTGTATGATGAATAATTTTTGTCTCACCTATTTTTATGATAACACTTACCGTTTAGCTGGAAAACTCAAAAAACCGATTTTTGCAACATTTGACCTTGAATAACTTTTTTTCCACACGCTGGAGTCATGTGGATAATTGACAAATTGTGTGTAATAGGCTTCTCAACATTCATGCCAATTTTTAGCTAGGTGCGAATTAATGTAACCTTGCCTCTATTTTTGAAGCTAATTTGACCGGACTATATCCACTGCACTGACAATATATTTATCAAAAACAAAAGACCATAAGTAAAAAAGAATCAAACTTACCCATCTCACATCTTTTTCAACACAAACAAACAAAAAAAAAAAAATAAAGCACAGATCACACAAAACGTCACATCGAACACGATTCAAAATGGCCGCGTAAACAAACCGCCTTTACGAGGCACAGGACAAAAGCTTTGCAGCCTGTACCTGCGTGACACAGGTCCGCACACAAGTTACTTCGGGCAGACACTGAAGGAATCCAGGCAGTCGAATCCTTCCTAAACTGAGTCAAATATATCCTATTCAGTTCCCCTTTATCATATTTCAATTGTAAAACCACTTCTGGGACGTCTACCCGTCTCGTTTCCGCGCCATTTTCTTGCGGTTCCATTGGCTCGGTTTCGGGGTTGGTTAGCTCTGATTGGTCGGCCGACTGCGCCACCCTTGAAAGGGCCACGCCCAGAAGGAGGATGATTAATTTCATCTTTAACATCTGGAAGAAAAGCCTTTTTTAAGTTTTTTGTTAAGATCGAAGCTTTGGTGCGGAAATGATGGAGTAATTTTTCAATTTCAAAGTTTTATTTTTTACGTGCAACATTTTTTAATGGAAATATTTTTATTAGCTCTTGCATTTTTTTTGTTATATTTTAAAGCAGTATCGTAAATATGCAGTGTTTGTATTATTTCTCTAACCAGAAACCAAATTTTTTTAAGCTTATAGCCGAGTTGTTACCCACGGAGTGTCATTCAAGCTTAATTTAATTTAACACTGTCGGCGTGAATATTATGCCTAGGAATGTCAAATCACAGCTTACTAGTAATATGAAGCTCTGAGCTTAGTTGACAGACATACAGATATGGAAATTACTATAAAGGTTCTTTGAACACTAAAAAGTTCCTAACACAGAACATGCATTTACGTAAGTATACCTATAAGGTACCTACATAATGACAGACTTCTCTCAATCTTTTATCTATACTAATACTAGCTGACCCGACAGACGTTGTCCTGTCAACTATGAATATAGAATTCGAATTGACATACTACCTATCTACTACCTACCTACTACCTACCTACTACCTACCTACTACCTACCTACTACCTACCTACTACCTACCTACTACCTACCTACTACCTACCTACTACCTACCTACTACCTACCTACTACCTACCTACTACCTCCTACTACCTACCTACTACCTACCTACTACCTACCTACTACCTACCTACTACCTACCTACTACCTACCTACTACCTACCTACTACCTACCTACTACCTACCTACTACCTACCTACTACCTACCTACTACCTACCTACTACCTACCTACTACCTACCTACTACCTACCTACTACTACCTACTACCTACTACTACCTACTACCTACCTACTACCTACCTACTACCTACCTACTACCTACCTACTACCTACCTACTACCTACCTACTACCTACCTACTACCTACCTACTACCTACCTACTACCTACCTACTACCTACCTACTACCTACCTACTACCTACCTACTACCTACCTACTACCTACCTACTACCTACCTACTACCTACCTACTACCTACCTACTACCTACCTACTACCTAACTACTACCTACCTACTACCTACCTACTACCTACCTACTACCTACCTACTACCTACCTACTACCTACCTACTACCTACCTACTACCTACCTACTACCTACCTACTACCTACCTACTACCTACCTACTACCTACCTACTACCTACCTACTACCTACCTACTACCTACCTACTACCTACCTACTACCTACCTACTACCTAGCTACCTACTTCCTACCTACTTACTACCTACTACCTACCTACTACCTACCTACTACCTACCTACTACCTACCTACTACCTACCTACTACCTACCTACTACCTACCTACTACCTACCTACTACCTACCTACTACCTACCTACTACCTACCTACTACCTACCTACTACCTACCTACTACCTACCTACTACCTACCTACTACCTACCTACTACCTACCTACTACCTACCTACTACCTACCTACTACCTACCTACTACCTACCTACTACCTACCTACTACCTACCTACTACCTACCTACTACCTACCTACTACCTACCTACTACCTACCTACTACCTACCTACTACCTACCTACTACCTACCTACTACCTACCTACTACCTACCTACTACCTACCTACTACCTACCTACTACCTACCTACTACCTACCTACTACCTACCTACTAATTAATTAAACTTCACTTCACCTAAAAACTTAAATTTTTAACCATACCGACTTTTATAGTTCACTTCACTGTTTATACGAATGGGCAATTGGGCAATAATGTTAATTATTTATTTAATAGAAATAGTTATATTATTGATTTCTTACAAATATCAAATAGTCATCCATACGTCATTACATAGCTGTCATTATACGTCAATTTTGTTATTCCAAGTCTGATTCTTTTTTGTTATACCACGTTTTATAGTGACTGACGTTACATGTCAAGTCACACGGGAATGATGTCGAACGGGATAAAAAGTATCCTATGTCCTTCTCCTGGCTCTAAACTACCTCCCTGCCAATTTTCAGCTAAATCGGTTCAGCCGTTCTTGAGTTATAAGTGAAGTAACTAACACGACTTTCTTTTATATATATAGATTATAGGAAAACTTTGTTTGTTTGATTGTAATGAATAGGCTCAAAAAATACTGGACCGATTTTAAAAATTATTTCACCATTCGAAAGCTACATTATCCCTGAGTAACATAGGCTATATAATATCACGCTATATCCCACGGGAGCGAGGCAGTAACCAAAAACCTAACGTAACGCGGGTGAAACCGCGAGTAACAGCTATTCTAATAGTATTGGCGTCTACTGCCAGCCTAACCGGATGCAGCTAAACAACAGTTTTTAACGTGAAGCGACTGTTTATATCACCTTCACAACCCAGTTAATTGGCGACACGATACCCCTTGGTTAGACTGGTCAGACTTTCTGACTTCTGACTACCCGTAACGACTGTCAAAGTTCTGCGAATGACAACCGGGACCAACGGCTTTCCGCGGCACAGGACGTCACTGATGACTTTAGGAAGTATAATAATTATGAATTGAAAAAGTCACATTGAAAGTTTCCCGCATCGGGATTACGTATCTTGCAGAAGCCGAGCGATCGCGATAATTGCGCAATAATCGCGCAAAAATTGCTTCTCAAACGTCAATTCGTATTACGTATCAGCAATAGCAATGCGATAGCAATCTAGCGATAGTGCTGCCTCTGTGGAGCAATCAGTTAACTAAAACACGCATTTTTCGTTTGGTGGTTTCGTATTTAGTATGGTTTTTAAGAGCAAAGTTAAGTTTTTTTTGTTAAAGGTGATATTTAATTAGTTCCAGCGATTGCTACTTTATCGTCATCGTAGCAATAGGTGCATTAGAACAATCAGCGAGCGATTAGCAATCGGTTCATACATAATACATTTTTTTTGACGTTAAGCGATTAATCGCGCGATTTGCGCAGTGGCAAATATTGCTGATTGCTGTTTCATAGGTAATAAGCCAGGCGGATTAGAACCCACAACCCCTTACACAGAGGCAGACCCCTTAACCACTGGGCGTTCACTACATGAATTGGCCTCTAAGCATTAAAATTTCAACCAAAACAAATTGATAACGTAGAAATCTAAGCTGGGATCTGGGACAAAACAGATGGGCTGAAGTGCTTTGTTCCCAGCCGGTCCCAGCTTTATTATTAACGCTACATGATAGGGCTTTTAGGGACGTCAAACGTCTATTTGAAACTGTCGGTCGGTTGAACAATTTTGGTGCTGATTTTACGTTTTATAAATAAGTTATTTATAGCAAATAGGCAGCAATAGGCGAGACGACGAAAAAAAGTAATTAGTCCGTCATTGAGATTATTAAAAAATTTTGGACACGTATTTTTTCTTTTTTCTCGTAAACGAAAAATGACGACGATACAGTGCGTTGAAGTTGTGCGTGACGTCACGATCAGATACAATTTTTACTTTACGGTGGCGTCAAAAGCTCCCACTATGCCCCCACTCCAGAACTTTGTTGCTCTTTATCTTTGTATTTTTTTATTATTTTGATGAAGCAAAAAATACGTGTCCCGTATTTTTGGCCGATCTATAAGACGGACTAAACAGAAAGCCATTTTTTTAATGTTGTCGTTATCCCTATTATGCTTGATTGATATGTTATGTTTATAATTATGATATGATTATAATATGATTATAATTATACTTTAAACTTTCGCGTTGCATATTAATATTTTACTGTTTTACGGGATTTAACGCGCACGTACCTTTCTTATTTGTTTTTCGCTTGACGTTTCGGCAGGGTTACACCTGCCATGGTCACAAGCAGACTGTTCGGCGACACTACTCCGTCGATGAAGATGAAGATAGATTCTCATCTACCCTCAATGTTGACGATTGTCCACTATAAAGCCGCGTACACACTACACTCACTGTGTCCGGTTTTTTTGTCGACTTAAAATCGCGATGCTGAATTTTTGCAATCACTGGATTCCATGTGGCTGACAGTTTGAAACCTTCTTCCCGATTGAAATTCCTGTGTTTTTTAATCTCAATCGCTTCACGCACAACTCTTGAGTAAAAGTGGCGATCAGTGGAGAGGACTTGTGGTAGATGGAACTCGATCCAGTGATTGCTGCCCGCTTCCAGAATGTGTTCCGCAATCGCTGACTTATTAGTCTGACGATTTTTAACAGCCGTGATATGCTCTTTGAGCCTTTCAGCGATAGTCCGCTTCGTTTGCCCTATGTATGAGCTACCACAACTGCAACCAATCTTGTAAACACCTGGTGTCTGCAACGGTATGACATCCTTCGGTGGTGGTCAAGCGAAAAACAAATAAGAAAGGTACGTGCGCGTTAAATCCCGTAGAACAGTAAAATATTAATATGATTATAAGACGGGGACGTTTAGTTACTATAATTTCATGGATTAGCTTAACTTTTCAACAATCAAGCGACAGCCGGCTGTCTCGAACCACGTGTGTTTGAAGGTTCAATTTAGCGTAACGTAATTTTTTCGTAGATTATACGTACTTTTTATGTATTTAGTATTTAAATAATTATGTATTTTTATTTTCATTAATGTATAAGCTTACTATCTTGTTAGTGTTATCATCATAAATGCACCTACCATGATATCTCTTCACCACCCTAGGTTAACTGGGAGAAAATGCCTGCGGCATGAAGTCCGCCTATGTACCGTTTTGAATGAATGAATGAATGAATATTTATTTGCAAGAATATGGTACATAAGGTGGTATAGGTACATTGGTTTTCGGCATATCCTGCCATAACATGGCGTGCAAATCTTTTCACAGTCAGTGTCAATATTAGTAAAAAAAAAATATTATACATAGTTAAAGGATTCTAAGGATTTGTCTTCTAAATAATTATTAACAGTATAATATCTCTTACATAATAACAGTTTAAATAGTTTTTTTTAAACATTGTCAGAAGTAATTCGTGGACTTTATTTGGTAAATGATTGAAAACAATAATCGACATGCAGTATACATTTTTTTTTAATAGTTTTAGCTTTATTGATGGCAGCTGAAGTCTGTCTATTGTCGTTGTGCATAAAGTGTAAATAAATAAATACGTATTGAAATGATGATGGCACAGTGGGTAACCTTCAACTATTCTTGTGTAAGAGGTTCTTCTTACGTGGGTTCAAACTCGAGCAAGTACTTTGTTACTTAACCTTTTCACGATCAAGCGACAGCCGGCTGTTGCGCTGCTATTGTCTTTCCCCTGTGTCTTGAATCACTTTTACACTTATGCGCCGTCAAATTGCGATTCCCCATAGATTAGAATAGACAAAGTACTCTTATGACGTTGGTAAATTATAAAATCAGTGATTAACTATTTATGGCTTTCAATGCAACAGAAATCCAATAGGCGAGACGACAAAAAAAAAGTAATTAGTCCGTCAGTTAGATAATCAAAAAATTTGGGACACGTATTTTTTCTTTTTTTTCGTAAACAGAAAATGACGACAATACAGTGCGTTGAAGTTTCGTGAAACAGTATTATATATGTATTATCTATGGTCACGCCTTTGTATAATTTTTACTGACAAGTGACATCACAAGCCCCCTCTACGGAACTTTGATGCTCTTTATCTTTGTATTTTGTTATTTATTCGATCAAGCATAAAATATGTGTCCAGTATTTTTGGACTGTCTAACAGACGGACTAAACAGAATGTCATTCTTTTGATGTAGTCAGCATCCCTATTTTGTAGTCTTAAAAATTATTCAAGTTTTCAGGACAAATAATACAGAGTTTTTTAGAAGAGTTTGTTCCTTGATATATTGGCGGTTCTTGCCCATTCTTCGTTATACCTTTTAGAATGGACGACTAGATTCCACTAATTTACTCTAGATAGTCGTTCCAAAGTCCTTTTTTATGTTCTAATGGAAATAACGAATTTTACTTTGATTTTTCAACGATGTAAAATACTTAAATTATTCTCCAATATTATCTACATACCTACTGCCTTCAAACTTTACTAAGTGAAAATCTATAACCAGCCGAAGCCTATGTTAGAGCGAGACAGGAATATAAAAAGCCTTTGTAAGAGAGAGAAGTAAAGATAGAAAGAGACAGAGCAGAGATATTGATCCGACTGAAACGTTATGTAAGTCTGATAAGTACATACTATGTGCAGTTGTGTTTCTTTTTATGTACTGTCTGTGTATTGGTGTGTTCTAGAGGAGGAATGTAAATGAATAGTGTAAAGCAATGGCATTTGTGTTTAACTATACTTGACTAGCTGATACCCGTGGTTTCACCCGCAATAAGTTAGGTATTTTTGTTCTGCTCCGCTCCTTAGTCATGGCGTGGTGTCTCTATGTATGTGATATGTGTGGTGTTCGGGCATTACTTACTAGTTCCGTGCAGTGATTTGATTTTTTTTTTATGTGTTATACGTCAAGAAGACTGTCATTTTTTTTCTCTTGTTCTTTTTTCATCATTTTCTTTACATTGATTGCGACTATTAAAATTTGTATAAATAAGCATAATTATTGAATTGAAGAGTTTTAATTTATAAACAACGATCCAGGGCATTTCAAAACATGGTCAAGCGAGCCGGATGAATAGAGGAAACGCAACGCAAAGGAAAAGTGATCAGCGACCATTTTATTGTCCGTTATTCATTCAAAATTATATTCATTTTTATTTTTCGGTTTCATGCACTAATACCATTGTCATTTCTTAATTCTTAGCATACAATTTCAAGTAAATTAAATACATTTCAGGCAAAACTAACACCAGTTTCTCAGGCCTTCAATATGACGGAATCAGAGGAGAAGGTATTGGTTAGGAAACGGGCTAGTTTCAAAGGCCGTGTAACTGCCTTTGCCATGTATTTAGGCGGGCTCGAGGAAACCTTGAGCTCGCAGCAGATTACTGAGTTGCAGCTAAGAATCGGTAAGTTCGAACATTTGTACGATCAGTATGACGAGGTGCAGTTGCAGATAGAGTGCCTAGACGGAGATGTGAGTCTGCGGAGTGATGAGAGGAGTAGCTTTGAGTCCCTTTATTACGCATACCTTTCACAAGCTCAAGAAATACTTACAAATAATACCAAAGTGAGCAAAAATGAAATCTTTAAAAGTATGCGTAGTTCTCGGAATCACCAGTCGCTCAAGTTACCAACAATTTCATTGCCAAAATTTAAAGGTGCTTATGAGAATTGGCTTGAGTTCCACGACACTTATACTAGTCTTATACACTCGAGCGATGACATTCCAGACATTAGTAAGTTTCACTATCTTAGGGCCTCTTTAGAGGGATCTGCGGCTTTAGTTATCCAGTCGATAGAATTTTCTGCATCTAATTATGCTATTGCATGGAAATTATTATGCGAAAGGTTCGATAATAAACGAGCTCTTGTGCAAAACCATGCAACAGCTTTAGTAGACATTGATGTCATTAAAACTGAATCTTCAGTTAGTTTGAAACGTTTGATTGATCAAATTAATAAGAACCTGCGAGCATTAAATACATTAGGTGAACCGACTCAACACTGGGATACCCTTCTTATTTTACTTATTACTCGCAAACTTGATCAGAAAACTTTTCGTACGTGGGAAGAATTCAGATGCAATCTTGATAAAAATCGTCAAATATTAATGTCGGATTTCATAAATTTCATTAGAAATAGAGCAGACTTACTGGAGACACTAGAATCATCTCGTAACACAAATGTCAACAATAACTTAATTAAGAATAAACCTCAAATTAAAACAATGGTTTCAGCTCCTAGTGCACAGTCGCAATCAACTTTTGATGGTAAAGTTAACACGTCATCTGTAAAGTCGTGTCCAAAATGTAACGGTGAACATAATTTAGATAATTGTTCCCAGTTCCTTGGTATCAGCAATGAACAAAGATTAGAATTGATTCCACAATTTAAAGTATGTTACAATTGCTTCCGTTCAGGTCATTATGCGAACCATTGCAAAAGGCAAGGTTGTAAAGTCTGTAAAAGGAAACATAATACCTTAATTCATATAGCGGATTTTAAGAAAGTAACTACTAGTGAATCAAGTCATTCAGCTGACAGTAATCATGATTCAACAATCTCGACTCAAGTTCAGGCGCCAACGAATTTAACGTTGACCTCATACTGTGTGGATTCGCCCTTAGAACCAAAACGGGATGTTATACTGTCAACTGCTTTAGTTAAAATCATTGATTACCAAGAACGCGAACATATTGTTCGGGTATTATTAGACTGTGGTAGTTCATCGTGCATTATTACTGAAAGGTTATGTAAATTATTAAATATACCTTTTATGAATATTGATAAACCAGTATTTGGTATAAATAAAACGATTACGCACACAACTAAAATGTGTCATTTATTAATTCATTCATTAAATGAAAATTATTCCAAACACATTATTTGCTACGTATTGCCCTCAATTACGGATAAAATCCCCTGTCGGTCAATTAATATATCACAGCTTCACATACCTGATGATGTTGTGCTGGCTGATCCTCATTTTTACAGACCGGCTGAGGTGGATATGGTAATCGGTAGTGATGTGTTTTGGGACCTGTTAGGGTCAGGTAAAATTATGTTAGGAGTTAATAACCCGATACTCTGGGAAACTAGACTAGGTTGGATAGTTTCCGGTCCTATAAATAGTGGCCATGTATCGCCTCCTATTAAGTGTAACTTTACGACAGTTGATTCCGTTTGTCACAATTCATGTTATGATGACATTCAAAACATATTAACTCGTTTTTGGCAGCTCGAAGAAGTCGGTCTTAAGTCATCATACACTGAAGAGGAACGAATGTGTGAGGAACACTTCGTAAAGAACACATCACGGCTCCAAGATGGTAGATTCTGTGTTAGAATTCCTATCAAACAATCAGCTGAAGTGTTGGGGAGCTCAATAGAAAGAGCTAAACACTGTCTGATTGCGTTGGAGCGCAGATTTAAAACTCAACCTGTTTTCAAAAACAGATATATTGAATTCTTAAATGAATACGAGTTATTGGGTCACATGTCTGAGTGTAAACTTGTTACGAAATCCACGTCATACTTTATACCTCATCATGGAGTTTTAAGAGAAAGCAGTTCAACCACGAAGCTCAGGGTCGTGTTTAACGCCAGTAGTCCTACAACTTCAGGAATATCTTTTAATAATATTCAAATGGTAGGACCTACTGTACAAGATGACCTGCTATCTATACTTTTGAGATTTCGCATGCATAAATATGTGCTATCAGCTGATGTAGAAAAGATGTATAGGCAGATAGTCGTGCATCCTGCGGACAGGCATCTTCAGCAGATTGTCTGGCGTGAAAATCCCTCAGCACCAATCAAAGCCTACCAACTAAATACTGTAACTTACGGTACAGCTAGTGCACCTTTTCTAGCGACAAGGTGTTTAAAGCAAATTGGTATGGATTGTGCTGATAAGCAAATTAGTGATATTATTATTCATGATTTCTACGTAGACGATTTGCTTACTGGGACAAATTCACTCAATGAGGCGATTAAAATTAAAGAAAAAGTTACCGCCGAGTTGGCTTCTGCTGGCATGCCATTACGAAAGTGGAAATCAAATGAGCCTCAAGTCATTGGAGCTAAAGACGTTACTTCATGCGTGGATTCTGGTATCGGTGAAGCTGCTCACAGTAAGATTTTAGGTGTCGATTGGCGAACAGATAGTGACGAACTCTGTTATTCGATTGATTTATCTGTACCTAAAGTCTTAACAAAGCGAGTTTTATTATCAACCATTGCTCAGGTCTTTGATCCAATGGGTCTTGTTTCACCGTGTGTTGTTTCACTTAAAATTTTATTGCAGCACTTGTGGTTACAAAAGTTATCATGGGACGAACAGTTACCTGATGACATTAAAAGACTTGGTGGGATTTTGTAACAAGATTGCCACTATTAAATAAGCTGCGAATTCCGCGTCTTGTTACTTGTGACTGTCCTGTTGATATGGAAATCCAATCTTTTCAGACGCATCACAAAGTGCATACGGAGCCTGTTTGTACATTAAGAGCACCAACGGACGTGGTGAATGTTCAGTGAGTCTACTTTTAGCCAAGAGTAGAGTAGCTCCCTTGAAACCAACCACGATACCCAGACTAGAGCTATGCGGAGCTTTGGTTGCCGTTAGATTGTACGAGAAAGTCATGTCCTCGCTTCGTACCGCTTTTATTCGGACTACCTTCTGGACTGACTCTACCATTGTTCTAGGTTGGTTAAAAATGGCACCTATTAAACTTCAGCCATTTGTCCGAAATCGCGTTGTTGAAATTTTGGAGAAGTCTGGTAACAGTACATGGAGGCATGTGCCAACAGACAAGAATCCAGCCGATCATATTTCACGCGGTATCAACTGTAGTGAAATTCAGGATCTCACCATGTGGTGGTCCGGGCCTTCATTTTTAAAACTTGATTCTTCATTATGGCCTGCTAATCCATCAATTATCAAGTCGCTTCCTGAAACTCGATTAGAAGTCTCATTACATACTTCATTTACGACTTCTGAAAAGTTTATTGATTTTAGCCGGTTCTCAAATATATTGAGACTTAATCGCACGGTTGCTTATGTGTTACGATTTGTTCAAGTTTGTCGTAAACAACCATTACTGACTGACCATCTTAGTAGTGATGAACTACAAAACGCATTATATCTTATAATTAAGATTTCACAAATAGAATCATTTACGGAGTATACACTTTTATTACAAAAACAAACATTGCCTTCTAAAAGTCAGTTAATGAAATTAAATGTTTTTGTTGATGAAAATAATATAATGCGTGTTGGCGGTCGCTTAGCTAATTCTGAATTTTCATATGATAAAAAATTTCCTATAATTCTACAGTCCACTCATATTTTTACTAAACTTTTATTTACCTTTGAGCACAGAAGATTAATGCACGCAGGGCCACAACTACTGTTGGCTTCCATTAGAGAGAAATACTGGCCTATTGGTGGGCGCAATTTAGCTAAACTTACTTACCGTCAATGTGTGAAATGTAATCGCCTGAAAGGTAATACTATCAGCCCGTTAATGGGAAACTTACCTCAACATCGGGTTCAGCCTGGAGGTCATCCCTTCGAGTGTGTAGGAATAGACTATGCCGGACCTATCTCATCGGCAACACGCCAAGGTCGTGGTTGTAAAATTGTCAAAGTCTATATTGCTATTTTTGTATGCTTCACAACTAAGGCCATACACATTGAATTGGTTGGTGATTTGACCAGTAAAAGTTTCCTCTCAGCGCTGCGTAGATTCATGTCTCGTCGAGGCAAACCTCTGCACATATACTCCGACAACGGCACTTCGTTTGTGGGAGCCTATAACGAACTTGGTAAATTTTTAAAACTTAGCTGCAAATCGTTACCTGAAAGTTTGGCCAATGAAAACATTAATTTTCATTTTATACCTCCTCACTCGCCTCATTTTGGGGGCTTATGGGAAGCTGGTGTTAAATCAGTCAAATTCCATTTAAATCGTGTATTAGGTAATTGCAATTTAGTATATGAGGAGCTGATCACTGTCCTGACGCAGATAGAAGCAATCCTTAATTCGCGGCCACTTACTCCAATGTCTTCGGATCCGAACGACCTGCAGCCACTGACGCCTGGACATTTTCTTATTGGGAAACCACTGACTTCACTCCCAACAGAAAACTATCAACAGTACCCTATGAATCATTTGACTCGGTATCAAAGATTGGAACATCTCCGGCAGCATTTTTGGACCAGGTGGTCTAAAGAGTACATCAGCGAACTACAGCAGCGAGTAAAATGGCGTTTTAATAACTCAATGCTTCATCAAGATGCTCTAGTAGTAATCAAAGAGGACCACCTTCCACCATTGAAATGGAGACTCGGTCGCATCGTGGCACTTCATCCCGGCGCAGATGGCATCAACCGTGTGGCTGATGTGAAGACAGCCAACGGTATCATCCGGAGGAGTTTCAGCAGGATTTGCCCGCTGTTTGACACTGCAGCTGGTTGAAAGGCTGGCTTTCAACGCCCGGGGGCATGTTCGGGCATTACTTACTAGTTCCGTGCAGTGATTTGATTTTTTTTTATGTGTTATACGTCAAGAAGACTGTCATTTTTTTTCTCTTGTTCTTTTTTCATCATTTTCTTTACATTGATTGCGACTATTAAAATTTGTATAAATAAGCATAATTATTGAATTGAAGAGTTTTAATTTATAAACAACGATCCAGGGCATTTCAAAACGTGGTTTTTGCGTGATAGAGTAATAAACATCCGTCCATCCTTACAAACTTATATAATCCTAATATTAGTAAGATAAAAATTATTAGTGAAAAATCCGTTTATATAAAAATAAATTGTCGAAATGTATGTACCCCGAAAATGCATAAGCTCTGAATTAATACCACAGATTAATAAATAGTTACTACGTAACAGATACTTCACTCCAATACAAAAACTAAAATACCTACGCTATAATAGCCTACAAAATCATAATAATAATACCAGCTGTTTGCAGCGACGAGAAATGTACCATAAATACGCACAAAGAGAGTTGAGATTCTTTTGCCTGCCGCGCGACTAACGTGTGTGCGTGCCATCCAGTAAATGTGCTAGGGTTATACGTATGATGATAATGGTAATAAAACGAATGTTTTAGAAAAACAATATTTTTTTTATTTGTTGATCAAATATTTTTTAGTTTAATAAAATGACTGATACATATTTTTCGTTCCTTGAATTCCCGATTATTATATTTTAGTGTCGAAAATATCCAAAACCGCGTGAATAATTTTAATAAATAAGCAAAAGGGAAACAGGAGAATTGGGAAACAGGGGAATTGCACAATAATCACACAATAATTACGTGGTTTCGGCATTTTGATAGTCAGCGCCGGACGCCTGCTAATACACCAAATTGGATGATTCTTTTTGTGTTTGTTATTTTTAAGACAAGGTTTGTAAAGATTTTTCTTATTAAAATCAGATTTTAAACAACGTCATAATAGAAATGTGTGAGATTGAGACAAAATGACATTCAGTTGTTCAGCAAAAAAATATAAACTTCAAACAGACCATACGTTATTTGTTATTTGTTTGTAAAACAGGTGGTAGCCATTATTTCTAGAGACAAATGAAACCAAACATGAAACACTTAGGGTATGTCTAATTTTTTTTTATTATAATTGGTCAGCATCACATAATATAGATCATATAATACTATATTAAGGAAAACTAAATACTCTTTACAGGAAAACCTATAATACTACGGCCATTTTTGTAAAAGTTCTTATACTATTTTGAATATAACCTCTCTGGATATTCTTTGATTAATGAATGGTAGCTGGCGTTCTTTCGTCGAAAAAATATGAAACGCCATTTGTGTTTTTTTTTTATTTCTTATTTTTCTTAATTAATAATAGCTGGCACCTATTTTTTTTGGATATGACGGCCAGTTTTAACGTACGAGATGAGAAAACTTTTTCGTAAGTTGTATTAAATTAGTACTTAACTTTTTGGTTATTTTCCAGTTTTTTATTATAATATAAATGGTCAAAGTTTGTGAGGATGTTTGTTACTGTTTCACGCAAAAACTTATAAACGTGTTTTGTTAAAATTATTTGATTTTACCCATACATCACTAACTGTCCCACACACCCTAACGGTGAAAGCATATCCTAACAGTTGAGGAAATTCTAGGATTATTTTAAACATTTCTTTATCATATTTAGAGTGTGCTCAGTATGATTAAAAAAGGTTTTTATTTCCTACAATTGTGTACGATTTTCATATACTAAGTGGTTGAAATTAGCACTTTATTTCTCATTTTGGCTTTATTTACTTATTTTCCCAAATTGCATACGTTTGCGTAATTTTCGTAAGAAACATTTACAACATTTTTGCATCACGTATAACCACAGATTAATAAATAGTTACTACGTAACAGATACTTCACTCCAATACAAAAATGAAAATACCTACGCTATAATAGCCTACAAAATCATAATAATAATACCAGCTGTTTGCAGCGAGGAGAAATGTACCATAAATACGCACAAAGAGAGTTGAGATTCTTTTGCCCGCCGCGCGTCTAGCGTGTGTGCGTGTCGTCCAGCAAATTGTGCTAGGGTTATACGTATGATGATAATGGTAATAAAACAAATGTTTTAGAAAAACAATATTGTTTTTATTTGTTGATCAAATTTTTTTTCTTTTAATAAAATGGCTGATGCATATTTTCCGTCTCTTGAATTCCCGATTATTATATTTTAGTGTCGAAAATATCCAAAACCGCGTGAATAATTTTAATAAATAATCAAAAGGGAAACAGGAGAATTGGGAAACAGGGGAATTGCACAGTAATCACGCAATAATTACGTGGTTTCGGCATTTTGATAGTCAGCGCTGTACCCGTGACGCGCGAGCACTCAGCCGGGCGCGCGACAGCCCGGTGTTCGTTGTACCGTCGACGATACGCGAAGCGGTAGGCATAAAACGCGTGGCCTTGAGCGAGTGACGGACGCCTGGTATAACGTTGTAACCTATGCATTTATAATCTGGTTTTATTTACAGGATTTTTAAACCATATGCCACATTGCACAATTTAAACCATGCTAGCCCTATAGTATCCTAAACATATTGTACCTATTATGATTTACCAGCTATTTTTAAATTACAACGTAATAATAAACATATTATTTATTATTCTCCACTTATATCATCCATTGTTCTCGCTCCGCTCAGTAAACGATATCACTTTCTTTCTCAAATTAAATATAAAAAATATATGGTTGTAATAAAACTCGACTTACTCAGAGAAGTGTTATCTGGCGCACTTTATGAAGCTCTGTACACTTGGCTTCTGTTGTTGCTTAATATGCTTTCAACTACGGGTTACAGAGTAATGCATAGAACAGAGGCCACAGAGTGTCTATTACCTATGAATTTCGAGGAAAAACTCTTTGTTATTTTGACGAGAATGGTTTTGACATTATATTCTTTCTACTCTTCACACTTAAGCATGTACAAATATTGTAATAACATTATTTTAAAAGAGTAAGTGTGGAATTTCTTGCCCTTTTTTTCAATACGAAATAGCTTTTTGGAATGGCAAACTAACTAGATTCACTTTTCTTTGTTTTTGTTAATGAGCTTCTGATGTGCCTTTTAAATGGTCTATTAGTAATAAATGATTTAACTTTGATTTTGTTTAGCAGTAGTTAATATCTTTGCTTTCTTCAAGACAGGACAAATACCAACGTGACTTTTTCAAATTCATAATGTGTGTTTTCTAAGTTTATCTAAGCAATTAGTAAATCATATCTTGCCCTGGAAATATGTAAAGTAGTTGGTCTTGCTTTACATTCATAGATCTTTGACAATTATTACGGATAGTCAGAAAGCTAACCAAGGGATATAGCTAATTATGGTTTTAACCAGCAACTGGGTTGTAGAATTTCTATAAGCAGTCGCTCCCTGTAAAACAGTGGTATTTAATTTAATTCTGTTATCTTAGAAACTAACCCTAATAAAAGAGGGTCTGGGAGGTAATAATTTCACCAAGAATTTATTTATGAACTACTATCTTTTGCTCGCGACTTTGTCTGCCTGAACGTTTGCTGCGGTCTCTAACTCCCTTCATTACTCTATAACCACTTAAATCACTCACGATAAGGCTATCTGACGCTCAGCTTTACCGCGAAAAAGGGGTTTTAACTGATACCGTCCCATTAATACAGCGGTCATCGTTATTTACCATCCATTTTTGGCGAAAATATGTTCTTGCCAACTCACTCAAATGACAGTAGTTTATCAGGCTTAGGACGGAATTCGCCAAACTTTTATTACCTACTTCAAAGGTCGAATTGGTTTTCGGTTTTTCCATTAGTAAGTTTTTCAGTAACACTCTGTAGTTTAGAGGGAGGTGACCCTCCCATGCCATCTAAACTTAAGAAAATACAAAAAGCCGTTGGTCCCGGTTGCATTCGTAGATACTTGTCAGTCGTTACACGTAGTTAGACAACAAATTTTACCATGGCGCATCGTAATACCTAATATGGAAATTTTATTTCTTGCTATCTGTACATTTTTGTGAAGGTCTGTAAATGAGAATTAAAATATCATTAAACCTTGTAGATATATAGTGTCCTAAGACGGTTTTCGCGAACTCCTTTTTCCAAGATGGCTACCGTTAAAACTAGTTGCGGAATGTTTATAATAGTTACCGTGACCCTGGAACATAAAGAGCAATTGAAGGAACATGAGTGGGTTTTAGTCAGTAAAAGTCTAACACACAGTATATCCAAAAATACAATGGCGTCCTCTAACAAAACCGACCCCAAATATAACATTGTAATGGCAGCGAGTTAACGGACAATTTTAATGATCATTTGAGCGACTTTTACTACTTTACTGAATATTGCTATATTTCTACCATCAGACATACTGATACCATCAGACATATACCTATATACGTCTAAAAAACTACTACTATAACTTACTATCCTCTAGTATTATAGATGCCTATAACAGGAGGTCATCATCATCTCCCTAGCCTTTTCCCAATCGTGTTGGGGTCGGCTGCCAGCCTAACCGGATTCAGCTGGATACCGGTGTTTTACGTGGAGCGACTGCCTACCTGACCTCCACAACCGAGTAACTGGGCGACACGATACCTCTTGGTTAGTCTGGTCATAGTTTCTGGCTAACCAGTAACGACTGTCAAAGTTCTATAACAGGAGGTAACCATTTAAAAATAGGTGGACCACCATCAGCTTGTTTTTACTAACACTATCCCTATATTACCAACCAAAATACAAGACAAATAAGTACATATTTACCCAAACTAACTACTAATGTTACCTATACAAATTATACCTATCTATATTCTGTACTTGCGCACTACCCCCACGCTTAGGGCGTGGCGCTGACGTCATACGCCCCCTCCCCACGCCGGGGAGGGGGGGTGTTAAAGGGGGTGAGTTCACCCCCCTTCGCGTACAGATTGAAGATATTTGGTTCGACAAATTATGCGCTGTTGAGGAGTTAAGCCCTGAAGGGTAAGTTCGTCTGAGATGACTTGGATATAAAATTGACGTATTGTAAAATTGGAGATTGTAAGTAAGTGAAAGAGATTATTTTAGTATTCGAATTGAATTATGCATAGTGCCTAATTCAGGTATTATTCCGCGTGTATAAAAACGTTGGCCGAAAATAGAAAATCTTTTGAAAGTCCGTCTTTTTACACAATTACATAAAAAGTGAAATTAAAATATTTTCAGCTGAGGATGTTCTTGTCAAGCGTTGATAGTCAAAGTTTTCGTATGTAGACAAATAAACCTCTTTTAACCCAACTAATAAAAATAAAACATAATATTACTGCTTATATATGGGCTATGCATGCCACTTTTAGATTTTCAAACCATACCAACCGCTATTCGTAAATTCATTGTACATGTCTTTGAGAAGTTAAGAAGGTTTTTAATTAAAATAATGAATGAATTTCCGATCATGATTAAGAAAGACATTTAAACACATTTCAATTATTTTGATTTCCCAAACCTAGTAGTAGATATATGCCCTTACTAATAATCACTGTGTTATGCAATTATGCATTATAAAGTTATGCAATGAATAAAGCCTGTGTAACCATACATTTTTTGACATATAAACCTGTTATAACTTTATGCAGCGTTTATTAGTAAGGCGCATAGAATAACCGAGGACTTAGCACAAATCCAGTGTATAGTCACAGTGTCAAATTTTCTTTTTCGTTTTTTCCTGATGAATATTTATACTATTACGCTATGAACCATATGCCATGATTCCACGAAAGCATTTAAAACCAAAACACTTGGGTCCCGGAAAACACAACCCGTTAATTTTTAATAACTTTTTCACTCCTGTTAAATTTTAATGTTTAAATGTGGAAATTTTTTAATAGTACTTGTGTTATTTTTTCACTTGTCCCTATATTTAAATCAGTTCTAATTCAATGTTGTTTTATAAGCTTTGCATTGTATTATTATTTTTGTTATTGTTTAGAGCCAATAGTTTTGCTGTATTATTTCTAGATATGCTGTTTAACCTGTAATTGGCGGCTGTATAAGTTTGAGACTGATCGTGAGTTATCCGTACTTATATTATAAATGCGAAACTAACTCTGTCTGTCTGTCTCTTCCTCTCGACTAAACTACTAAACCGATTTTAATGAAATTTGGTACAGATATAGTCTGGGACCCGAGAAAGGACATAGGAAGTTTTCATTCCGGAAATCCCCCGGAAACGGGAACTTATTCCACGCGGACGAAGTCGCGGGCAAAGGCTAGAAAACTAATAAATAAATGACCCACAGGTACAGAGCAGTAAACAAAGATTTCCATATAAACACTCCAGCAATATTATCGTAACATTTATATGCCTCGGTATTCGTTGCCTCTAAACGGGCCATATATTACCGACTATGTGTCGCAATGCTGTTGTATGTATTAATCATTTGGGACCACTACAAAATGTAAAGACGATCCATTTTCAACCGTCTTCTAAATAGAAGAGGTTCTAAATTCCTTTGAATCTTTCGACGACAGTCATTTTTATTCGTCGTCGGTATATATTTATTTTGTTCCATTGTTACGGTTTTTACACGTCAGCATGAAAAATGGAAGGCAAAAATATATACCTGGAAAAAAAGCAAATAATTGCCATCTACTTCCGGAATTGCAGTTAGGTTTTTTGGTTGGGTAATTATTATTTTTATTACATACTAGCATTTGCCCGCGTTTTCGTCCGAGTGAAGTTATAGTCCGGGGGATTACCAGGATGAAAACTATCCTGTGTCCTTTCTGGGGTCTCAGGCGATATCTGTACCAAATTCCATTCAAATTGGTTCAGTGGTTTAAGCGTTAAGAAGAGACAGACAGACAGACTTAATTTCACATTTATAATATTAAGTACGGATATTTTTTATTTAATGTCATTACTTCCCTATGTCACTCCCACAACTGAGACGAATACAATGACATATCATATCATAATCGTAATTAAAAAAAGAGAATTTAAAAAAAAGTTTCAATAAACCTAACAACATTTTTGGAACTTGGTGGCAATTACATGAAACAGTAACAAAGCCACCGTCTCCCGGAATTGCAGTTGGGTTTTTTGATTATTTAATAATTATTTTTTCCTTCCTATATTACTAAATATATAATAATAATAATATAATACCAGCCTATAACTGTCCCACTGCAGGGCAAAGGCCTCTTCTCATACAGAGAAGGCACGAGCATTGATCACCACGCGCGGTCAAGGCGGGTTTGCGATTTCGGATTTATATTAACTACAAGTCCAGGTTTCCTCACGATGTTTTCCTTGATGTCTACGATGTCCTAGATAAACTTTAGAAAGTACATATGAATTGAAAAAGTCACATTGGTACTTGCTCGGATTCGAACCTACAACCACTTGCATGAGAGGCGGGTGCCTTAACCACTAGGCCATCACGACGACTTTCCTTCTATAATACGTTAGAAAATATAAAAATAAAATTAAAAAAACGGTATCAAATGTATTATTATATACATGAATCTTCGATTACAGCAATTTACACAATCGAAGTCGCGGGCAAAACCGAGTCATATAGATTTTTCGATGATGCCACAAAAGTATTTATTAAAATACTTTTTATTTTTATGAACCGTTCTTCGTAAAATTCAGAACGGGAAATGTTACTCCTTATCTTATCGGCTCTCGTAAATACAATAAACTGAGGGACGCTTTATGTGGTATTTGCTTGGTTCATGAATTTCAGGAGATTTTTATGAAACCATATTTTTGTGGAGATTTCGTGGCCGTTTTTGGAAATTCGCCTTGTGTGTGCGTTTATGAATATTCTCCAACAATACGGTATTTTATACTATCATCAATTGACGTACTTTTTATGAGCTGTCAAAACGCAGTTCTCCAATAGATTTTGTATGGCAATGTCACCTTATGACGTCACTCATTTAACAACTCAATTGACCAATTTGAAATCAAATCAAAATTCAATACTACAGTTACCGAAAAATTAACCGAATTATTAGGGCTAAAATTAAGAAAACCTCTCTTAATATTAGCCAATTTTATAGAAATTGTGTCGTACATTTATTGGTTAAGGATGTGAAATACCCAAATAGAAGTGAAATAAACATTTGTTCCGTACGGGCGTCGAAACCGTTACACACAACATAACAGTCAAGCAGTCGATTAATACGCCAAATGAGACGCTTCAATGTTTTAAAAATATTTTAAAGTTCCCGGCCTGCACCGACCGGTTACTTCAAAAGGTCTTTAAAACCGTACCGTATCAGGACCGTTTTATGAACGTATTAGGCACGGGTAAATACATGATATGGATTTCACCCCCCTAGTACGTATCTAAAATGTATCTTATCATATTGTCGCGTGTTTATGAAATTCTTGCCACCAGGATTCGTGTTTGAAGTATGAAAAAAGATGATCTATACTAGGTGTATTTTTGGTCTTGCACAACCCGCTAGGAGATCATTCTACCCATGAAAACAAACAACTTTTATTATGAAGTCGGGGTATCCCATTTCATTATAGTCCTTATTTTTATTACTTACAGACTACTTTTGTGTGAACAATTTTGGTTATTTAAGTTCTTGGATAATTTTCCTACAATTTAAAAAAAATAAAATTTTATAATCTATGCTCGTACGTTTTTCTTTTTGGGGTGGTAGTGACATTTCCGCAGTCATGAAGAAATCGGTAAATAAAATAAAAAGATTGGGATAGCACAAAAAAGTCAAGATTTTCGAAGAACATCCGTGCGAAACTAGGGTGGGTTGCTACTCACATACATACTTCCGTATTCTGTCCACGTTTTTCCGTGTGGTTATACTAACATGAGGTATCTGCCGCGTTTGTATTCGCTTCAGTATGCTGTATTTCATGACTTAGTAGACTTAGAATAAATTGCCTACATCTTTTGTTTATTATTTTAGGTAGGTTTTCATATCCTATTAACCTAAACTGCGAAACCTTTGTTGTTTTTTATTATTAGGGCGAAAATTGAGAATGGTTTTATTGAAATTGTGTCTATTTATTCGTTAATCTATATCTATACTAATATTACAAAGAGGAAAACTTTGTTTGTTTGATTGTAATGAATAGGCTCAAAAACAAACTGGACCGATTTTAAAAATTCATTCACCATTCGAAAGCTACATTATCCCTGAGTAACATAGGCTATATAATATCACGCTATGTCCCACGGGAGCGAGGCAGTAACCAAAAACCTAATGTAACAGGAGTTAAACCGCGAGGAACAGCTAGTGATGTAAAATACCCAATTGTAAAAGACCTACAAGTGTCAACTTGGACCAAAATCTTTACTTTCAAACTCCAATTTCTACTATAAGAAAGTTCTAATGGAAAATTCAACAACACAGAAAATTCCGATAAGATTATTAAATAATTTAGCTTCGACTTTGATGAAAGGTCACCCTACAGACAGACGGAATTTATTTAACAAAAACGGCCGAAAGTCAATGAAATGAGGTCGTGACGTCATAAACAGGCGTCCATTTGGGCACAGATCCAAACTGAACAGATTATTGTTCCCTGGGAGGCAGGGGACTGAGATAAGGTGGCGATCGATAATAGCGGCATTCATCTCCTTAATACAAATAATCATCCATACTAATATTGTAAATGCGAAAGTAACTCTGTCTGTGTGTCTTTTCTTCACGCCTAAACCACTGAACCGATTTGAATCAAAGGTACTGATATAGTCTGGGACCCGAGAAAGGACATAGGATTGTTTTCATTCCGGAAATCCCCGGGAACAGGTACTATATTCCACGTGGAGAATTGAACATTTTCATAAAGGTTTTAATCGACGCAGCGCTATATAAAAAAAAAAGAATTAAATTGACCTTTCGACGAGCAAGCGACAGCCGGCTGTCGCGCTGCTATGGCCTTTCTTTTTTGTGTCTCAAATCGAAGGTCTAAAGAAGGCGATACAAAAAATTCAGGTTTTCGGCGTTTTCTGCTTTTAATCTAAATTTTAATGTGCTGTAATACCCCCTTCGATGTTTAAATACTCCATAAAACTTACGTAACACTTTTGCACAAACTCCACATGACCATAAAGGCCAGGGTTCACGGCACTCCGCCCACTATCCTCGCCCACGGACTGACCTTTGTAATACAGCCTTTGTTTCAGAGGGAATGTTCGTGGGAGGGCTTCATAGCCGTTTCTTTGTTATAGCTTTTTTGTAGATGAGTATTCTGGAAAAATACTAAGAATTGTATGTCCGTGTTGTTTTTGTCTTTTTATTTGCATGGCTTTTATGTTTTGTAGAGTAATGTAATTTTATTAGAGGCTAGTTTTTACCCACAGTTCTACCTAACAATTTTATAGAAATAACAATTTCTATAAAATTGGCTAAAATTGAGAGAGGTTTTCTTAATTTTAGCCTTAGGTTCATTTTCTATTTATATTGAATACTAGCTTTTGCCCGCGTCTGCGTCCGCGTGGAATAATAGTTCCCATTCCCTGGGGATTTCCGGGATGTAAACTATCCTATGTCCTGTCTCGGGTCCCAGACTATATCTGTACCAAATTTCATTCAAATGGGTACTGAACCCATTTGAATAAAATTTGGTACAGATTGTGGTTTAGGCGTGAAGAAGAGACAGACAGACAGAGTTACTTTCGCCTTTAAAATATTAGTAAGTATTGATAGTATTGAATATTTATTTTTTATTTGCTTTGAAATCAATAAATAATATCATTCGTCCGAACGCGCGCGCGTTAGCCGCACGCGTCTTGTGCCACTCAGTTTCGTTCGTTGCACGTTGTCGTTGAGTGATTCCCTACGTCACCAAGTCATAGTGATTGTCAGTGATGGAAAAGACACTTATCGATACCACTAATCATCGACTTATTCTCCGAGTGCACTATGGATAAATTCATAACACGCTCTAATTCCGTGGGTAAACGCCCACTGGAGGGTCCTGTTGATACCAGTGAGTGGAAAATTCCCAAGTTTGGTCTGCCTGCTGCGAAAGAAAACAAACCTGAACCGGTCAAAACATCCAATCGGTTCAGTGTTCTTCGAACCGACAAACCTCAAGAAATAGATACGCCCGCTGCTCGTCTCAAGGCAGCTTCTACTCCAAAGAAAAAATCAGGCCATATTCCGCCTATAATCTTACAAATGAAATCCGAATGGACACATAATAATGTCAAGAATCTCATCTTGAAGCACGCCAAAGACTTCGATCTACAATATAGAGGTAACAACAAAATTGTAATTTCTTGCTATAGTCCAGAGAGCCACCAAGCAGTAAAAGAAGGATTAAAAGCGGATAATCTTGCATTCCATACATTCCCAAGGAAGGACGAGAAAACGTACAAAGCGGTAATTTTTGGCCTACCTCCTTGCACTGATGATAGTTTAACAGAAGAAATCGGGGCCTTAGGCTTTAAAGACGTGAAAGTTCGCAGGATGAAACTGCCTGCCGAAAACAATAAGAGTAATGATTATTGTCCACCCATTCTAGCGCAGCTTCCAGCTGGCAGCGATTTTTCAAAATTCCTTAAAATCAGATACATTAGCAACTGTGTTATACAAATACAGAAATATCAAGCAAGGAACCCTTTTGGTACACAATGTTTTAGATGCCAGGGCTTTGGCCATTCTTCAAGAAATTGCAATTTAACTGCACGTTGCGTTAAGTGCACAGAATCTCACCCTACGTCTGACTGTCCCAAGAAAGACAGAACCAGCCCGGCACAGTGCTGCAACTGCAAAGGTAACCATCCTGCCAACTTTCGGCAATGTATCGAGAGACAGAAATATCTTAAACTTGTACAGATTCGTCAAGAACAAATAAAAGCAACTCGAGATGCTAAAACCAATCCAAAAAATAGCCATGTTGATGGACGAAGCTGGACCTCTGTCGTTGTAAACAAAACGGAAACAAGCAATACTGGAGCTCAACCACAAATTGGTACTCAAGATCAGACTACGGCTGATATGTTAGCAATTCTTATGACTATCAAATCCATCAAAGACCAGTTTGTTACTTGCAACAGCATGATGGATAAGGTAATATTAATCCTGACCCACCTTGGCAAATATGTTTAATAGTAATAAATTACGAATTTTGTACTGGAATGCAGATGGCATTCGCACCAAAATTATGGAATTATTAGATCTGATAGGTGAAATGTCAATAGATGTTGTGGCGTTGTGCGAAACTAGGATATCCTCTCATCATAAGCTTGAAACTCCTGGATACGATTGTTACCGGCTTGACAAAAAGGCTGACGGCCGTGGGCAGGGGGTGGCACTGTTAGTTCGAAGTAGTCTACTGCATACCCTTGTTGCTATCCCTAGTACGTATAACTTAGAATGTATAGGCATCCAGGTAGTCACTTCAGATCAAAATTTGTGTATCTACTCCGCTTACCAATCACCAAATCTACCTTTCCTAAAAAGTGATCTTGATTGTCTAATTAAAAATTCAAATCACAAGACACTAATAATGGGTGACCTTAACGCCAAACATCCTTACTGGAACTGCAGCATACCTAACCCTCATGGCAAAATCCTCTTTGATCACATGCTTGATAACGAATATGAGATATTGGCGCCTTCTTCCCCAACTTTAGCTCATTACCGCAGCTCTCATGAACCCTCTATTCCAGACGTTGTATTAGCCATCAATATTCAAGAGGTGAGCGATCTACAGGTTCTAACCAACCTTTCATCAAATCACTTACCTGTGCACTTTACTATAGGTGGTAGGTACTAGATCAAAATATCACTCTTTCTATTAAAACACTAGACACAATACCTTGTATTGAGGCTGCTGTAAATCATTTTACTGAATGTGTAATAAATGCCCGCAAAGCGAGTGTCCCTACCGTCAAAATAAATGAGACACGCTTAAAATTACCAAGACGCATCAAGAACCAAATTAAGCGCAAAAATTACATCCGCAGGAAAGCATTAAATGAATACAACCCTTGTCTCAGAAAACAACTATTTTCTAAAGCTAACCAACTAGTACATTCAATTAAAGCCGGCATCCAGAACTTGAATGATAACATATGGAATGAAAAGCTCTCGAAGGTCGACAATCCTAGTAACGATGTCTGGCGCTTAGCTCGATCAATCAACCATAATCCTAGTACTATTCCTCCCCTAAAAATCCGAGGTGATCAAATGACATCTTCAGTCGCCGAACAGTGTGAAGCTCTTGCTAATGCCTTTGCCAGCAATATGAGTCTTACCTATCAATGGACTAGCGATCTTGAAACTGAGGCGGCTGTCAAAGAATCCATGGTAGCATTAAACTCCGCGGTCACAAGCAGTTACCCTCCTCTCACTAGACCCAAGGAAATTATAAAACTCATACGCAAATTAAAACCCCGCAAGGCTCCTGGCCTGGATGGTCTCAATAATAAGCTACTTAAAAACTTATCGCAAAAGGCCTTGGTCTACCTCACAAAAATATTTAATGGTTGTCTTAAAATAGGTTACTTTCCAACAGCCTGGAAAACTGCCAAAATCATAGCACTTAAGAAGCCCGGTAAGGATGGAAGTATCCCTTCAAACTATCGCCCCATAAGCTTACTCCCATGCCTAAGCAAATTATTCGAGGCTCTCATACTCACCCGTCTCCTAAAAGCTACTGAAATGTTTCTACTCCCGGAGCAATTCGGATTTCGCAAGGCCCACTCCACTACTCAGCAGCTAGCAAGGGTATCTGAGCACATCGCCCACAACCTGAACGAAGGTCAATCAACAGGAATGGTGATGCTAGATGTCGAAAAGGCTTTTGATACTGTCTGGCATGAGGGGCTGCTTCACAAGCTTGTCGTTAATAACGTCCCCCTATCACTTGTTAAGATTGTTCAGAACTACCTTTTTAATCGCCATTTTAAGGTTTTTATAGGTGAACACTATTCTGACTCAAAGTTTGTGCCCGCTGGTATACCACAAGGCTCAAATTTGGGACCATTTCTTTTTATCTTGTACCTCAATGACATCCCGAAACAACCTAGAACTCATCTTGCAATATATGCTGATGACACTGCATCATATACTTCCTCCAAAGATATCGACCTAATAATTGAACGGCTTCAACTGGCACTAAGCCTTCTTGACACGTTTTTCACTAGATGGAAACTAAAATTAAATTCAAATAAAACAGAAGCCATTTTATTCACGCGAAAACGATGTTTACCTTCCAGGCTTATTAAATTCAAAACAATTCCTATTCCATGGAGCCGTTCTGTAAAATATCTCGGTGTGGTTCTAGATAGTAAAATAACCTGGAACGATAACACTGACGCACTTCGAGAAAAGGGCCTAAAGGCTATAAATGCCTTAAAACTAATCTTAAATAGAAAATCTAATTTGAGTGCTGCTACTAAACTACGTATCTATGCCACCCTCGTTAGACCATGTTTGACGTATGCTGCGCCAGTCTGGTGTTGCTTGACTGACAAAAACTACAACAAATTGCAAACTGTTCAGAATAAGGCAATAAAAATTTCATATAATACTGCATTTCGAACCAACTTAAAACGATTGCATGAGCAAATTAAATTCCCATTTATTAAAAATTTCATTTTAAAATCAGCCCGTAAATTTTATTTATATAAAAATCCTAAACATTATAATCCATTAGTTTCATCCATAGGTAAAACAAGATCAAATAATTTGCCGTACCCGACAACATACAATCGATATAGGTTACCACATCACTACTTCTTAGGTGAATAACAATATCTACCTACCACCGACCGACCGGGCTACCCTCACCTGGCCGCTGTAACTAGCACTTGGAGCAAAAAAATAAGCATACTACCCACAACCTAGACCTATAATAATATGATAATCGTTTACTGAATGTAACTGTTATTAATTTATTTATCCTGCGATTTCGCATTACTTTGTGTAAATAGTTTAGTATAATTTGTAGTGTGATACGTGTAAAGTCAGTGCTAAGACTTTTTGTGATTAGTAATATATTTGTGTTCTAAACGAACTTGTGATGTAAAACAATACCTACTTAACAAAAATGTCACTGTAAAATGTTTACAAAGGTGAGTAAACCTAAAAACTAGTACTTTTAAGGCTGTAAACAATTAGAATAAGATCTCTTTGTATGCAATTTATAACATATTGTCAATAAAGACCTTTAAAAATCAAATCAATCAATCAATCAATAAATAATAATTGGTCAAATGTCATATTATATTGTCATATGATGCCATTGCCATACAAAATCTATTGGAGAACTGCGTTTTGACAGCTCATAAAAAGTACGTCAATTATGATAGTATTAAATACCGTATTGTTGGAGAATATTCATAAACGCACACACAAGGCGAATAGGGATGACGACAGCATTAAAAAAATGGCATTCTGTTTAGTCCGTCTGATAGATCCTCCGAAAATACGGGACACGCATTTTTTGTTTGATCGAATTATTAAAAAAATAAAAAGATAAAAAGATAAAGAGTAACAAAGTTCCGGAGTGGGGGCTTTTGACGTCACCGTCCTGCAAAAATTGTATCAGATCGTTACGTCATGCTCAACTTCAACGCACTGTATCGTCGTTATTCTTCGTTTACGAGAAAAAAGAAAAAATACGTGTCCAAATTTTTTTGATAATCTATCTGACGGACTAATTACTTTTTTTTTGTCGTCTCGCCTATTGTATATCTGTGTTGTTTTTGTCTTTTTATTTGCATGGCTTTTATGTTTTGTAGAGTATTGTTATTTTATTAGAGGCTAGTGTTTGCCCGCAGTTTCGCCTGCATGGATGATGAACTTCCAACCACGGTCTAACACCTTAAGGGAACAAATTTCTAAAAATACTTTTTATTGGATACCTACACTTATCCTTTATTATCCTTATTAAAGTTTCATGTTTCTAGCACCAGCAGTTTGGGCTGTGCGTTGATATATCAACAGTTAATCAGTTTAACATTTTATTTATATATATATAGATTAATACTAGGTGTATTTTTGGTCTTGCACAACCCGCTAGGAGATCATTCTACCCATGAAAACAAACAACTTTTATTATGGAATCAACTCTGCAATCGCCAAAAAAAATATCAGCTGTTTCTAACAAAAGTTCAATGCCCTCCCGACCATATTGTATGAAACTGCCGATATTTTTTTCGAGATTTCAGAGTTGATTCCGTATGGCAATGGCATCATATGACAATATAATATGACATTTGACCAATTATTATTTATTGATTTCAAAGCAAATAAAAAATAAATATTCAATACTATCAATACTTACTAATATTTTAAAGGCGAAAGTAACTCTGTCTGTCTGTCTCTTCTTCACGCCTAAACCACAATCTGTACCAAATTTTATTCAAATGGGTTCAGTACCCATTTGAATGAAATTTGGTACAGATATAGTCTGGGACCCGAGAAAGGACATAGGATAGTTTACATCCCGGAAATCCCCAGGGAATGGGAACTATTATTCCACGCGGACGCAGACGCGGGCAAAAGCTAGTATTCAATATAAATAGAAAATGAACCTAAGGCTAAAATTAAGAAAACCTCTCTCAATTTTAGCCAATTTTATAGAAATTGTTATTTCTATAAAATTGTTAGGTAGAACTGTGGGTAAAAACTAGCCTCTAATAAAATTACATTACTCTACAAAACATAAAAGCCATGCAAATAAAAAGACAAAAACAACACGGACATACAATTCTTAGTATTTTTCCAGAATACTCATCTACAAAAAAGCTATAACAAAGAAACGGCTATGAAGCCCTCCCACGAACATTCCCTCTGAAACAAAGGCTGTATTACAAAGGTCAGTCCGTGGGCGAGGATAGTGGGCGGAGTGCCGTGAACCCTGGCCTTTATGGTCATGTGGAGTTTGTGCAAAAGTGTTACGTAAGTTTTATGGAGTATTTAAACATCGAAGGGGGTATTACAGCACATTAAAATTTAGATTAAAAGCAGAAAACGCCGAAAACCTGATTTTTTTGTATCGCCTTCTTTAGACCTTCGATTTGAGACACAAAAAAGAAAGGCCATAGCAGCGCGACAGCCGGCTGTCGCTTGCTCGTCGAAAGGTCAATTTAATTCTTTTTTTTATATATAGCGCTGCGTCGATTAAAACCTTTATGAAAATGTTCAATTCTCCACGTGGAATATAGTACCTGTTCCCGGGGATTTCCGGAATGAAAACAATCCTATGTCCTTTCTCGGGTCCCAGACTATATCAGTACCTTTGATTCAAATCGGTTCAGTGGTTTAGGCGTGAAGAAAAGACACACAGACAGAGTTACTTTCGCATTTACAATATTAGTATGGATGATTATTTGTATTAAGGAGATGAATGCCGCTATTATCGACCGCCACCTTATCTCAGTCCCCTGCCTCTCAGGGAACAGTAATCTGTTCAGTTTGGATCTGTGCCCAAATGGACGCCTGTTTATGACGTCACGACCTCATTCCGTCTGACTAGGGTGACTTAATCAAAGTCGAAGATAAATTATTTATTTAATAATCTTATCGGAATTTTCTGTGTTGTTGAATTTTCCGTTAGAACTTTTTTTAGTGGAAATTGGAGTTTTAAAGTTAAGTTTTTGATTTAGGTTGTCAGGCTGGTTTTATTGTTGAACGTTTCGGCAGCGCCAGCGCTGTTGGAGCGCGCGCGTTCAGAGATATATGAGAGTAGTAGATGCGTTACAAAGTAGCGCGCTTTTGCAGCGGCGCGGTGTTCAGAAAACGCGCTCTTTTGCCCGCAACTTTGTCCGTGTGGAATAATAGTTCCCGTTCCCGGGGATTTTCCGGAATGAAAACAAACCTGTGTCCTTTCTCGGCTCCCAGACTATATCAGTACCAAATTTCATTCAAATCGGTTCAGTGGTTTACGCGTAAACAAGAGACAGACAGACAGAGTTACTTTCGCATTTACAATATTAGTATGGATGATTATTTGTATTAAGGAGATGAATGCCGCTATAATCGACCGCCACCTTATCTCAGTCCCCTGCCTCCCAGGGAACCATAATCTGTTCAGTTTGGATCTGTGCCCAAATGGACGCCTGTTTATGACGTCACGACCTCATTTCATTGACTTTCGGCCGTTTTAGTTAAATAAATAAATAAATTCCGTCTGACTGCAGGGTGACTTTTAATCAAAGTCAAAGATAAATTATTTATTTAATAATCTTATCGGAATTTGGTGTGTTGTTGAATTTTCCATTAGAACTTTCTTATAGTAGAAATTGGGGTTTGAAAGTAAAGATTTTGGTCCAGGTTGTCACTTGTAGATCTTTGACAATTGGGTATTTCACATCATAAAAAAATAAATAGACACAATTTCTACAAAGCCTATCTCAATTTTAGCCCTTATAATAAAAAAAGACGTGTAGCACTCGGAGACTGTCGCGGTAAAGCTATTGCATAGCATTTTTTATCAACTTATGTAATTATTATAATTATTTCTATTTATTTTTTACTTTTTTCCTCGGGCTTAGCAGTCAGAGCCACTAACCACTAGACCAACAGGCCCTTTAAAACCACCTCATCAGTGAGAAAGGTCACGGCCGCCATCTTGGATTCTCAAATCGACCTCATTTTTGACCTTAGCACCATAAAAAACCATGATGCATATTGTGAAAAAGGTCACGGCCGCCATCTTGGATTCTCAAATCGACCTTATTTTTGACAAGCGTGATATTTCAAAAAGTCATTAAAAATTCTGCTATTCATCGATAGATGGCAAAACTAAAAAGTATCACCGCTGTGCCTGTGTGTGTGTGTGTGTGTAATAAAATTTTCGTTACGAAATTTCTGGATTCGGTCTCCACGCTCAAGGCCCGCGATAGAAGCTATGCAATAGCTTAAAAACAACAAAGGTTTCGCAGTTTAGGTTCGTAGAATACGAAAACCTACCAATAAAATAAATAAACAAAAGATGTAGTCAATTTATTCTAAGTCTACCAAGTCATGAAATACATTCGCTACAGCGAATACAAACGCGGCAGATACCTCATGTCAGTATAACCAAATACAAAACGGAAAAACGTGAGCGGAATACAGAAATATGTATGTGACTAGCCACCCACAACCCACCCTAGCTTCGCACGGATGTTCTTCGAAAATCTTGACTTTTTTTTGCTATAATGAGCATTTATTCATATAGGTACTAGTTGTTTCATCCCAATCTTTGGATGTGAAACACTATAGCCGCACGTGGCGATGCGTCGCCACGCTATATGATAGTGTATATATACAGTCACAGTCTTGTGTACTGTGTGGCGATGATGTAATGTCGATGTTTCACATCTGCCAGGCGTCCCGTGACGGCTCACTTTTTTTTATTTATTTTATTTACCGATTTCTTTATGACGGCGGAAATTTCACTACCACCCCAAAAAGAAAAACGTGCGAGCATAAATTATAAAATTTATCTTTTTTAATTGTAGGAAAATTATCCAAGAACTTAAATAACCAAACTTGTTCATACAAAAGTCATCATCATCTCCCTAGCCTTTTTCCCAACCGTGTTGGGGTCGGTTGCCAGCCTAACCGGATTCAGCTGGATACCGGTGTTTTACGTGGAGCGACTGCCTATCTGACCTCCACAACCCAGTAACTGGGCGACACGATACCTCTTGGTTAGACTGGTCTGAGTTTCTGACTAACCAGTAACGACTGTCAAAGTTCTACGAATGACAACCGGGACCAACGGCTTTACGTGCTTTCCGAGGCACGGGATGTCAGTGATATCTAAGATAAACTTTAGAAAGTACATAATATGAATTGAAAAAGTCACATTGGTACTTGCCCGGATTCGAACCCACAACCTCTTGCACGAGAGGCGGGCGCCATATCCACTGTGCCATCACGACTTCTTGTTCATACAAAAGTAGTCTGTAAGTAATAAAAATAAGGACTATAATGAAATGGGATACCCCCACAGCCGGCTGTCGGTTAGGTGTTAAGGGGTTAACATAGAAATTAATCACATTGGTACTTGTCCGAATTCGAATCCACAACCTCAGTCATACAGAACCAGAAGATACTGTTACGATATGGAATAGTACCAGTAACAACCCTAAGTAAACTGCTGACCACGCATCAGTTGTTTACTTCGTTTTTACTTAGAATCTAATTGACGTCAATCGAAAGCATTGTAAGCATTTCCGGCGATGCGCATGTTTAGTTCGGCTTACGGTTTTGATGTGGACAATTCTACTATTTCGCCAATAGGGATGACGAAAACATTAAAAAAATGGCATTCTGTTTAGTCCGTCTGATAGATCGACCGAAAATACGGGACACGTATTTTTTGCTTAATCAAATTAATAAAAAAGTAAAGATAAAGAGCAACAAAGTTCCGAAAAAAATGTTTCATATCGTGACGTCAAGCGCAACTTCAACGCACTGTATCGTCGTCATTCTTCGCTTACGAGAAAAAACAAAAAATACGTGTCCAAAATTTTTTGATAATCTCTCTGACGGACTAATTACTTTTTTTGTCGTCTCGCCTATTATTGTCAATCTCTAATTTTGGACAAAATATTTTTCTACTTCTTTTAAAAAGTGTTTTTTTAAAAGTCTCTCTCGTCCCACCCCATAACAGTACCTTAACCTCTGGGTTAAGTTAAATTACGTATAAACCCCTAGTTATTTTGACACCATCCTTTGCGCCTACAAGGACAAAGGTCAGAGGCCACGACGTCCTCCCACGCTGTACTACGTCGACTGGAGTACGGCCCACGCTTCTACATTTTACTGTAATTGTACATTTTTAGGGACAGAGTTAGTTAATATTCTCTGGAGGCCAGAGGACTGTTTCACTCTGACGAGATCTAGGGGCAAGTTAGTTATCCATACTTACTAATATTATAAATGGGAAAGTGTGTCTGTCTGTCTGTATGTTTGTCTTTCTTTCACGGCAAAACGGAGCGACGATTTGACGTGATTTTTTAAGTGGAGATAGTTGAAGGGATGGAGAGTAACATAGGCTACTTTCTGTCTCTGTCTAACGCGACCGAAGCCGTAGGCAAAAGCTAGTATTTTTATATTTCAGTAGCGAACCGTCTCGGCTTCGCTGGAGCGTTTCATTTTATTTATTTATTTACACTTTATGCACAACGGTACACAGGCGGACTTAATGCCGCAGGCATTTTCTCCCGGTCAAACTAGTATTTTTTTTAATTCTGTTTTTTTTTTGCTCTATGATGCATCTCAGTTTTTTACTACTGCTGCTATCATCGTTTTTAACCTGTTTCTATCTGTATTGTGTTTCTTGTTCCAAATTAATATTATTTTTAATTAATTATATTTTAATTTAAAAAAATCTATACTATTTTTATAAATCACTAAGTTTTTTAGTGACCACCGAATGAAAATAACGTTTAAGAATTTTTTGAGTACATATATTGACCCACATGGTTTTATAATATGTAAGAATTTTATTGTAAGGCAAAAAAAGCTGGCGGCTTACCTATTGTTAATTTAAGTGGTCACCGCACTATACACATATGCAATACTAGAGGTGAGCAGATGTGTTGTCATCATAAAGACAAAGATAATATGTGTCTTATGTGCTACGTCCGAAATTAAGCTCGAAATGCATAAAATAAAATTCTGTTTTTTTTTTATACAATTTATAAATAATGATTGTCTAAATGTCTGACCTTGAGATTTAAGCTAACTCCGTGGCTAATTTTATCAAAGTCAATTTATTATGTCTGAAAAATCTTTCTAAAAGGAAATATTATTGAGATGTTTAGGGTCGTAGGGGATAATTGAATAAGAACAACTCTGATTGACTGCCAATAGTATAATGCATTTTATTCATAAGAAACAAGTAAAATACTGAAAACGCTAATAAAGCATTTAACTTGATACCTAATGTTAAGGAGCATGCATACAAAATAATATAAAAGAACATATACACTTCACCTCCGACATTTTAGAAAAAAAAAAAAAAGAAATACAAACATTTTTTTTTTTTTTTACATTTCACACAACAGTCAGATTACAAAAGGCTTAGTTCGGTTTTTGTGTACAATATCAATTTTGTTATTATTTTTTATAATTTTTACGTTACATCCCATATCTTCTATGACAGTAAATGGACCTTCAAATAGAGGATCTAATTTATGACCGGTTTCATTTTTAATCAATATCAAATCGTCTTTATTATATTGAATTGGCTTCAAATATTTATCATAATAATTGTCTTTGCGATTACATTTGCTTAATATTAAATTATTTCTAGCATCCTTATGAGCTAATTGAAGCTTATACTTAAGACTTTTACAATAATTTTCTGGATTATATAGCGGTTCAACATCATTATATATTCTAGAAGGAACAATACATGGCCTACCAAAAACAAGTTCAAACGGCTGGTATTTTGTTGCTGAGTGGACGGTGGTATTATAACTAAAACACCAATAAGCTAACCAATGTGACCAAGTTTGAGGATTATTATTGCATTGAATTCTAAGAAACGCTCCTAAATTTTTGTTTGTATTTTCTAACGAACCAATAGATTGGTGATGGTACGCTGTTGATGAAATTTTATCGATGTCTAAAAGCTTACAAACCTGTTCCATTGTTGATGACATAAATTCAGCACCTCGATCAGTGGCCAACGTTTTTGGTAATCCAAATCTAAGAATAAAGTTATCTACTAAACATTTACTTACAGTTACGGTGTCCTTAGTTCTAAGTGGATATGCTTCCACGAATTTACTTAGCTCACACTGGAGACTCAATATGTATACATTACCTTCGTAATCTTTGGGCAATGGGCCTATGATATCTAAAAATATTTTTTCAAAGGCATAAGATGCCGTACTTGTAATACACATGGGTTCCTTAACAGGCTTACCATGCTTCATCGTTTGACATTTCTCACATTTTGATACAAAATCCTTAACATCCGTTTCAAGACCTGGCCAGTAAAATTGTCTTTTAACGTTGTTTATCATTCTGCGCACACCAGCGTGTCCACTGGTTGGCAGTAAATGATAGTCATGTAAAATAAATTTTATATCTTCCTCATTAGTGATTCTTTTGACACCTCTTAAAACATGAAATCGTGGTCCGGACCAAGTTTTCATTGATTCAATTTCTTGACTTAAGTCTTTAAGAAAGCTAGCATTTTTTATATCTTTTATTATGCATATCTCTTTTATATTTAATTTCTTACAAAATGTACCTAATTCTTTCACAAATTCGGCTCGCGTAAAATGTGAATTATAATCAAGATTAATGTATAAATTATTTCTTTTTTCATCATATGCAAAACATTTTTCATTTAAGGATATCCTATTATTTTTAATTGATTTAATTAAATCTTCACCTCTTATCAGAATCATTTCTACAGAATCATTTGGTTTCTTTAATATTTCCGCAACCCTTGGCTGATCAGACCTTGTGTCTGCGGATCTATTAAACAAATCTGCATTACCTGTATCGTTCATGTCATCATTCATTCTCTTCTTTTGAGCTCTTGTTAATACATTCACTATATCTTTGTTCATACATTTTAGTTCATCTGATGTTATTACAATCCTAGACAGTGCATCCGCTGCGACATTTGTTTTTCCTTTCACATACACTATCTCATAGTCATACTCCTCTAGTGTTAATCTAAATTTTAATAGACGACTCGATGGATCTTTCATCCCAAATAAATAAATTAAAGGTTTATGGTCTGTTTCTATGACGAAATGTCTACCGTACAAGTATGGCCTAAAATATTTGACTGACCACACGATGGCTAACAATTCCTTTTGAATTGTTGGGTAATTTCTCTCGGCTTTGTTCAACGGACGACTCGCGTAGGCAACAGGTTTCATATTTTTATTACATAGTACTGAACCAATAGCTATTCCTGAAGCATCAGTTTTTAATATAAATTTACTGTTATTTGCAAAATCTGGGTATTGTAAAATTGGTGGTTTAGTCATAGCATGTTTTAGTTTTTCAAATGACATTTGGCAACTTTCAGACCAGTCAAAAGGTACATTTCTTCTGCACAATTTATTTAATGGCACTGTTATTTCAGCAAATGAAGGTATAAATTTTCTATAATAATTGCAGAAAGCAACAAATCGTTTAATTTCATCTGGATTTTTAGGAACCGGGTAATTTTTTAAGATTTTTATTTTTTCTGGATCTGGCAAGACACCTTGCGCAGAAACAACATGACCAAGATATAGCAGTTCTTTCTTCAAAAATTGGCATTTTTCAGGATTTAATTTTAAATTTACCTTTCGCAGTCTTTCAAATATATCCATTAGGTTACGATTATGGGACTCTAAATTACGACCAAAAACAATTAAATCATCTAGGTACACAAAACATTTTTCAAAAGTTAAACCAGACATTGCTACCGTCATTACTCTACTGAACGCACTTGGGGAAATTGTTAATCCCATTGGAAGGCGTTTCATCTGATACTGGCCTGAATTAGTACAAAATGCTGTACATTTTCTGCTTTCAGGATTTAAAGGCACTTGATAGTAGCCAGAATGTAAATCTAAATGGCTGAATAAAACAGCCCCTGAAAGAGAATCTAATATTTCAGTGATATTTGGTAGAGGAAATCTGTCATGTTGAATTTGTTCATTAAGTTTTCGATAGTCGACTACTAGACGCCACTTCTTTTCATTAGGGTCGTCACTTTTCTTGGGCACTAGTATAACTGGACTAGACCATTCGCTTTGTGTTTCTTCTATAATGTCGTTATTGATCATAGTTTCTATTTGTTTATTTAGTTCTTGTTTTAAATTTTGTGGTAGTCTATATGGTTTTGTATAAATTGGATTAGTATTTGGTTTTAAAGTTATTGTTTGTTCATAAATGTTTGTTATCGATAGTTTATCGTTTGGCAAGTGAAAAATATCGGAATATTTTTTGCAAATATCTTCAATTGATGTTTTCTCTTTTGAGTCAAGATGTTGTAGTTTCAAAAGTGTTTGTAAGGTCTGAGCTCTACTTGCATTAGCATTGTGTTTATCGAATGTATAGCAGTTATATTTTGATAAAGGTTGCATAACTGGAATAAAGACAGGAATACGAATATGTTTTTCACTTACATTTAAGATTTTTATTGGTATTTTACTATTATTTCCTCTAACAATTGCACTACCTAAAAACAAATCTTTTCCTAATTCGCTTGTACAAACTACACAATCTTCTTTTAAACTTGAATCTAAGTTTACATAGTGAATTGATTCGCTTCGCGCCGGAATAGTCAACATTTCTGATTTGCATTCCGTAATATTAAATATTTTAGTACTAATTTCCTTTCCATTTATATGTAAAGTCAAAACTTCAGTCTGTAAATTAATATTTGACGAGTATTTACTTAAAAAGTCTAACCCGATAATTCCATCGGCCTTGATAGGTAAGTTATTAAACACGTGAAATTTATGTATAAATACTTCACCTGAAAATGGTGATGTCAAAGTAAGACAAACTTGACCAAGTGAACGAATTTGTCCAGCTATACCATTGACTAAAATGTCTTGTCCGTGAATCGAAATATCTGGAGGTAAACATTCTTTACGTACAACTGACAAGGAAGCTCCGGTATCTAATAGCCAATAATATTTATTATTTTCTATATTAAAAGTAACTAATTTTGTTTGTCCATTAAAAGCTAATATTTTTGGGTTGGGCACGAAAAAACTTATCAGCCTGGTCTATCTCTGGGGTTGTCTGGGCTTGGGCGCTATCACGCGCATCAGTTGCTTGAGCTGAATAAATCTGACGTGAGTTTCCACGATTGTGCGACTGATAACGGCCATTCTCCGAAAAGCAAATTTTACGTGTCCGGGCTTGAATAATCCGTACTTTTATCATATTCAATCATCCAATATTTTTTATATGTTAGATAGCATCCCTATCTAGCCATAAACAAAAACACAGGCTTCTGTTTAAAGTATTTAAGACTAAATTAATTTAATCTAAGTTCAAAAACCTCTGTTCTCTAATTACCGTAACGTGTCCGCACACTGTCTTAATGTTAAAACTTACTTGTAATTTTTATGACTTACAGGTTTACTTTGATCTATTCAACATTTTAAATGGTGTTAAACAACGTGTATCGCATAGTAAAATATTGACTCACTAGAACCAGTCTATAAATAATTATCATTAAATTATCGGATGTCCGATGGAAAGTTATAATTACCGTGACATATTCTGTTCTCGAGTGCACACCCCTAAAAAACAGTATTTGGCACACCACTTCCGAACGCGTCTCGTCTCCTCCATGTGTACCGCGAAACAGCAGCAGTTGCACGTCTCTAACGTTAGTGTACCGCTAATAAAGCGCTCTTGTATATAATTACCGTAACCTTGGTTACAAACTTTTCTAATTACCGTTTCACATTATATAAATTTGATTTTCTAAGTTAGACCTAAGTTGATCATGTAAATCGAGGCAGTACTTTGGCCTCCGTACGTTGTAATAAGCTAGTATTTGCATATTTTGTTGGTTTCCGAAATTTTTAAGAAAATCTATCGTTTTCTAATTACCGTATACTAATTACCGTATGTTTATAATTACCGTTGTATGAAAAAATAATTCTTATTTACTAACTGTAGCCTCAAAATAGATGGGTACAGAAGTCAATCTACATGCAAAGCGCGCTTGAGCATCACCCGCGATCATCAGTGATGAGTTGATGAGGCATATCCGCGGGATATATATATAATCCCGCGGATATGTGGAGGACGAGGCTTTCTTAATGCTAAGTCTCTCCTCAACCGCGAGACCCGGAGGTTGTATCTCCGGGAATATTTCCTTAAAGCTGACGTGGTTCCTTACGTCAGCACCGAGAATCCGAGATGTGGTCACTGTGGTCAAGAACCTCACTCCGCTCTCCTTACCTAAAGAGAACTGGCGCAAACTTGTAGTGCTTGAGGCAAAGGATCGTGAGGAAGTATGGCAGAGTAAGGCGCTACACGGGCGGTTTTTCCGGGCCCTGCATGGGCCCGATGTAGACTTTTTAGTGTCAGTTTAGTAGCTACAATTTGGTGACCTATTTGGGGAAACCGAAGGTTTTGTCTGTACAATTATGGATGAGGTTATCATGACGAAGAATTGTTTGGAATTTATTGTGAAAGATGGTACGGTTGACTTATGTCGGGCGTGTCACCTGCCGGAAGAACGATTCGACACACTATCTCTGATTATTCTCGTCTTGCTAACAAAGAGGTGAATGGGCACAACCTAGTAGCCAGGATTATCAATCAGCAACTTGCTCTGAGATACGGCCTCGTAGAATCTGAAGATGGCAATGTCACATTGTACTGGGGTCGATACATCATCACTGAAAGGACTGTTGTAGCAAACAAGCCTGATATAGTTTTGGTGGATTGATTGGAGCGGCGCGCAATGCTCGTTGACTTAACGGTCCCGCGTGACAAGAACCTTGTGAAGATCGAGAAAGATAATAAAAATTAAGTATCGACTTGGCTCGCGAGATTGTTGACATGTTGAATGTGGACTCAACGGTCATGTGCCGATAGTTGTTTCTGCCAATGGTTTAATTGCCAAGAGTCTCGACCAACACCTGTGGAGGCTCTCGTCAGATGGCTGGATCTAGGGCTTTATTCAGAAGCTTTTGGACACGGCTCGCATCGTTAGGAAGTTCTTCTCTCTGAAGCCCTGATCACCGGTAGCTGGGACCCTGTTCCCGATGCCGTTGGGCTACTGTTTTTTTTATATTCTTACATGTTTTTGTTTTTTTTATATTTAAAAATGTAAATAATCTGTATGAAAATAACGCGAAAACGAACCCGCGGCTTCTCTCCTACTATACCATACTCTAGCCTACTCCAGCCTACCCTACTATATCCCACTCTAGCCTGCTCTAGCCTACCCTACTATATCCCACTCTACCCTACTCTACTCTAACCTACACTACTCTAAAGTAAACTTTTAATTTTAATTTTTTTTTCCATAAGAACCTTCTCCAAACAATAACAAACACAACAAAGAATTAGTGAAATCGGTACAAAGGTGACAAAGGGAAATAGGGATTCATTTTATATAAATAGATGTATACAAATTATTAATGTGTGTTATTTTTATTATATTATATCACATTTTACTTAAAATTGACAGTGTTTTCTAATTACCGTGGCATAAGATATTAAACTTTTCTAATTACCGTACTCATAATTTTTTTAAGTCTCAATAACTAGAAAACTACCAGTAATTAAAACATGCCTCATTTATTATTGAATTCGTATTTTTTACTAGTTTCATATTTTAATCAGTTTAAGGTAAATCAGTGAAAAATAAAAATGGTTACGGTAATTAGGCAAATAACGCCGAATAGGAGAATGACCGATAATTACTATTTCTAAACCTTCCGCCTCTAAAATAACCTGAATTATGGTAACAGCGTGAACGGTTACCACGATTGCCATAATTATTACCACGTACATACCTATTTGATGACTGTCCTCGTCCTTGTGCACCTCGTCCTCGATGTCCTTGATTCCTTTGACCATTAAAATAATTGTTATACATACCTCTCTTTCCTCTTTGGTATGAAGAAAACTTACCAGAATAATGCATGATATTGCCGTTGCTTGTACTCGTACTCGGTGACAGGGAACACTCCTCATCTTTAGCTGCCTGAATAGCGTCTTTTAGTAGGCTATAGTTACGAGCTGCAATTATAGTGCTGAGCTTAGAGTTTTTCAAACCCTCTGAAAATTTTCTGATGGCCAACTTTTCATTCAATGGCTTCAAAATATCATATCTATTAGACTCGCCATCGGCCTGAGCTATTGTTAAGTCTGTGAAAAGTTTCTCGATTTCAGAAGCAAATTCATCAACCGTACGGTTACCTTGTGAAACATTTTGTAAACGCGATTGAATTGCCGTAAATGACTTTTTTGTTAAAAGATGCGTGCGCATGTCCTTGACTATTTCTGAAACAGAAGTATAGTTTGAAGCCATTCGTAACTTCGCGTTTTCCGATAATCTACTTTTTAAAATAAATTTAATTAATAAACCCTTATCCGTTCCGTTAATCATATCTGAATACATCTCAATACCATCAATTAATCGTTTTGTCACATTTTCCGTATCGTCCATAACAGGCAACAAATTACAAGCAGTTTTCAAATCGAAATCCATGTTGTCAGACTCAGCTTTTGGAAAAGTACATAAAGTTTTTATAATTTCATAAAGTTTTCTTATATTTTGAAATATTTCCGTCGCAGAAGAAATAATCTGCGGTTCTTCCTTAGATTTTAAAAGTAAAAATAATTCACTACATTTATCAAATATATTTGTCGCTTCATTTAATTTTAATTCAATAGTTTTACCTAAATATCTAGACTTTCCTTTTTTAACTAAATATTTTCTTATATTTTCTAATAAAACATAATTGTCAATTAATGTATCAATCATAATCAAAATAAAAGTTGGTGTTACATTTCATTACGTTCTGAGTTAATTATTCTATAATCGTGCACTCTAGCTCACGTAACTCGATACTTCGCCACAAAAATGAAACGCTCGACATTCTTTCGCCGCGCTACCAGAAACTTTACACTTTTGTTTTGATCTTTACTTAGAATTATAAAACTACTGGAATGAGTAAATGATTATATTCTATTTTTAGAATTTAGTGTTACTGATTAATATTTTTAATGTCCATAATTATTATTTTTAGTACTAATTAATTTTAGATTTAATCGCACACAACACGTACCGACACTGACACTCACTTTTAAATCAGTTTAACGTTTTGTTACTCACGATTTCTTAGTTTGAAGATTCGGCGTTAGTATGTCCTCGGATAGAAGCCCGGATACGCTGCACGGCAGAAAGACCAATCTCCTCTTGAATCCACTGACGATGGCATCTTCTGTATAGCCGCGCCATAAAGTAGATGATGGCTATGATAAATGCAGCCAGCAGTGCGAACATCACAATGTTCATTTGCGCCATGTGCTGACCAATACCCTTCAACGTGGCCTCGTTGCTACCCGCTGCGTTTTGGTTAATAAATACCTCGTCTTTTTCGACCGTTGAGCGGCACATCTTCTTTAATTATTATTATGTAGTGACGTTAATTACTTATAGTGATTATACTTTAACTTCCAATTTTAACTGCCGAAACCCAGAGACAGCCCAAGGCAGGGTCGCCATGAGATGTTTAGGGTCGTAGGGGATAATTGAATAAGAACAACTCTGATTGACTGCCAATAGTATAATGCATTTTATTCATAAGAAACAAGTAAAATACTGAAAACGCTAATAAAGCATTTAACTTGATACCTAATGTTAAGGAGCATGCATACAAAATAATATAAAAGAACATATACACTTCATTATGTCTACGCTTTTTTAAGTTTGCTACGAAACGCTACGAGGTGCTACGTGCGTAGCATAGACTGCTACGCACGTAGCGAACGTACGCGATTTCAGCTGAGTAAACACTGTCTTTTGGTCACAAGCGTCCACTGAAGGATTTCGTAGAGATTTAACCCTTAAGGATTTGTCACACTGGATGCGTTCTGCGGCCTGCGGTCAGGTCAAAGTGAACGCAGCCCGCATCATGTATGAACAACGCTGTGGTCGCCACCCCGTCGGCCCAACATTCGTTCTTTGGTTGTGCTCGCACGGTCAGATCGCATTCTATACAAAATATATTGATACCGACAAGGCTGCGTTCACTTTGACCTGACCGCAGGCCGCAGAACGCATCCAGTGTGACAAATCCTTTAGGGACCAAAATGAGGGATGAACGGTCGTATAGAAAACAGTATTTTTTAAAGTCAGTTAGATTTTTATATTTACTTTCGAAATACAAAACAGAAAATATATTGCATAGGTAATACTGGGTATTCAACTTCAGATCGAGTCTGCATTGTGATCTCACATCTTTAGAACGTTATTTTGTCGTTCTAAAGTGCCTTTGAAATGGTCTATTAGAAATAAATGATTTGACTTTGAGTTTGAGTAAACTACACTACTTTTAGTGTAGTTTACAAAGTTAATGAAAAAATCAATTTACATGGGAGAAATCCATCTTAACTAAACTAAATGCATACAAACACATACCTGCGGGACTATTAATAAGTCGAAGAGAATTCCATTGGTCAAAAAGACCGCATATAGAAAAATTTTCTGCCAAAAAACTGACAAATATTTATCACCTGAGCTATTATATCTAGGGCATAAGAACCGGTTTTTCCCGGTTCCATAAGAACCGGGTATTCCCGGTTCTGAGCGACCCTGTTAGAACCGGTTCTGTAAAACGCAGAACCGGTTCTTCGGTTCTTTCGGTTTTCTCTTAAAATAAATTTAGAAATAATATTATCTATATAATATCCTTTATGCTAACTATCAAGTTATTATCCAATGGACATAACCCAAATTGGGCTAATTGTTAATTTGCCGGCCAACAAATAAAAACACATTATTTTAATAGAATTCAACATTATAAACATTTTTCATTACTATACCAGAGTTTTAAATCAATTTTCTGAGATTATATTTAGTATTGATCATTTAATCTCTAAGTTTCACTCAGTGTAAATGCAAAGTTTTTTTGCTTGTCAAAAATGTTATTTATAAGTGCTGTAATGGTAGTCAGTTGCATATTTTTGATTTCTCGTGCATTGTAGATATCTTGAAAAAAAAATGAACGAAATAACGTCTTCTTCCGTTAATATAGGGTACGGGATGTCCAGACTATTATAATTGTATATATAGGTGTCTGTGTTCAATTCTCAGATTATTAATTCCACATATTCCTATATCTGATTAATTTTTTCGATTCTTAATAGTTCAAAATCCGTTTTTGATCGTCTGATTGTGTTGACTTCCACCACCCAGTGGCACATGGTAACGAGGCGTGACTTGTCTGCGTGTACCGTAGTCAGACAAGTCACGTACTTTTCATCAGTCTTTTTTATTTAGGGCATATGCATGAAAGTTATGCTGCGTGTCTAAAACAGCGATCCAGAATACCCAAATACGTTGGCCCTGTAGGGCCAATGCGTGCTGGGGATGCGGAATTGTTCGAAAGAGTTAACGTGGCCCCAGAACATAAAGGGCAACTGAAGAAGCATGGGTGGGTTTTAGTCAGTAAGTCTGTCCCGCCCTGAGTCATTTGAGGATTTCTTATCCATTATCCTTTTTTACATTCTTACTCGCACATTAATACGAGAAATATAACAATAACTAGGTTTTATTTCTCTAACGAATTACATATTTTGAGTTTAAATATTATCTCACAGACTTTACTTAGAACTTCGGTGTAGTAATAAAAAGTAGTAATATTCTGTTATCCTCTAAGCAAATATTAAGTTTATTTTAGTTTTATAGATTTTCAAAATTTGCCCAAAAATTTATGGAGGATCTCCTTTATTATTCATACAGAATATATACTGTTATTTGACTGTTAAATTAATAAATAAGTTATAATAAACTAACGATGTTTTTAAGGGACATTCAGGGAAATGCTCCAGGATACCCCTCAAAATTCAAATTTTTGACAGTTGTTTTGCGGTTTGCAGCTCAGTCTCGGATAGTAAGGTAATAAAAGTTGTATTCGCGGTATTGACGCATACTATCCGATAGTGAGCTGGCAATTGCAAAAAACGTACGACTATTTGAATTTCGGTGTGGACTGTTGAATTGTTGGCAAAAGTAGTTAAAAACGATGTTGTAATTTAAGTATAATTAAAAAAATATATAATTATGCTTAACCAATAAAGTGTGTTATATATAGACCCTTTTCAACTAGAATTTATGAAAAAAACCCGAAAGAACCGAAAAAACCGGGTACCCGGTTCCGTCTAGAATTTAGAACCGAAAGAACCGGTTCCTAAAATAGGGCCGGTTCTCGATGCCCTAATTATATCTTACAATAATTAATGACTATGACCCATTTCACGAAACAATCAGAATAATTACCTCAAACCTTCATTACATTATAACAAAGGACCCCGCCCACGTTAGATGACCTGATTCTCAAATATTGACCAGCCACCCCCCCTGGCCTAAATGTCACCCCCCCACGACCTTTACACCGCGCATGCGCGAACCCAGGGCCCTGAAACCTCCCCCTGAAGGATCCCAGATTTCAGTCTGCCTAAATCCGTTACAGCAGCACCTCACTTCAGCTTTCAGGCTGAAATTGTCCCTGTAATAAAAATTTCTTTTACATATATGAGAAATTCTAACTCAGATAACCGCGCTTTGTTCTTTATTAAATACATTTTCTGTTTAAGGCATATAGTCATTTGTTTTTCCACGAAAAATATAGCTTACAAGTAGTTTTTTGTGGCAGCTGTGAAACAGGTATGTGTTTTTAGAATTTGTTCTTAAATGTTCGTTTTAGAGTAGATTTTGATATAGCATTTTTGTTTTTTTCTAGATACATCTGTCATTACTCTTCGCTCTTTTATTGTAATAAATGTAATTGTTATCAAAAATCTGCATTGCCGTATGCAGTAAAAAAAACTACTAAAAACTATTTATTTTTTAACTCTGGCAACATTGGTCTTGTAGTGTCAGAATCATTAACGTATTTCTTTCTCTCTGTTCACAGACTTTTCTAGAAGTTAGAGTAATGTCAAAGCTGAGTTTGGACGGCTTTTTTTCCTACTGCAAGCAAATAGCAGAACATATACAGTTGGTTCGTTCAATTTCCATCTTATTAGTCGGCCATCTTGGATTTTGACACGCCTTTGTTCTTTATGCATGATATTTTTTTTATCCGATGCATGTATCTCTGGTTTTATAGTTTTTGTGGTATTATCCTGCATGTTTTTTTACTGTATATAATTGGTTGTAGTATTTTATTTTAAAGCACTTTAATTTGGTGACAAAGGTGCCGATTCCTTTGTTCAAAAACCAAACAAAATTTAAGTTAACTGCTTCTTTTTCTTTACGTTCGTTAAGAAGAGGACTGGAGATAATATTTATATTAGTTTAGTCCTGTCAAATTAAGATACTCCAGTGATATATTTTAGAAGCCGTCGATTTACGTCAAGCGTTGACTAATTTGTCAGGAACTAACTAAAGTTATCTTCTGTTCTTTTTCAATGAAATGGAAATAAAAAGATGCACTGAAATTAAATTTTGTTTAGTTTGTCAACAAGAGAAACGACGCTATTATTATCTATAGCTTCATTCCAATGCAGTAAATGCAAAAACCACTTTCCTTTAAACTTATATTTCATTTTTTTTTCTCCTTTTATTATTCTTTAATCTGGCAACTTTACATCGCATCAGTAATTTATTACGCTACTCAGAAACAATTGAGCAACATTACAACATAACACACAATGACTATTCATTGTTTTTCTATCAACACAGAATAATTCAATTATCAACTCCTTAATTAAATTAAAACACCTAGTTACGCAATTTTTATCTATTCAATAGCTTTCGCCCGGGTGGATGACGAACTTCCGACCACTATTCTATTCTTTTAAGGGTCGATATAAATAAAGGGTCAATATTCCGACAACACTTTTTAGTGGATACTTACTCTTCATAAAGAACACACCCTCTAAGTTTTATGTCTCTAGAGACAGAGGTTTGTACTGTGCGTTGATAAAATAACAGTAAGTTAATCAGTCAGTCAGTTTAACATTAAATAGATAAAGCAGCAGCATCCCCAGCATACCTTTCACACAAGCCAAAAGCCCGGCTTGCACTAATAAAAATACCTGAGATTATTAATTAAAAAGTTAATAGTTATTGGAGGAGTTTCTAAGAGACTTGCAGATTTTTTCATAATCTTTTGAAACCGTACGAATGCGCTAATTACTCTGAAAATCATTGTTGAGGACATTTTGCACTGAGTGGTCGTCCATAAGTAACATAGCTATGTAGATTACTACCTACTAACATGTTTGTCTATGTGTACAGGGAGAAAGGATGGCGTCTCTCTCCGGCCAGGGCACACCTCGACTGACTTCCTCCGTCGGTAACCTGTATTATGACTGTGAGTATTATATCTTAATTAGTAGCTTTTCGTGCTGCTCTAAAGATATTTATTAAAAAACTAATAATAATAATATCCGTGTATACAAACATTGATCAGGCAGGGGCCATAGTCGTTCAATAGTCTTAGGTAACAAATCCATCTCAACAACCCAAACCCATAGTCCCATACTTTCTTTATTCCATGACCTGCAATAGACCTCCACCAACCGGGGGTTGACCTTAGGTGCACTTGAGTGGTGCATATAGGGATAATCGCCGGTTGGTGTCCCACTTCATATTATAAAGCTTTATTTAAGGGGCCTCTGCGAGCTGGCTTCGGCCCCTCGTACGCCTTCCAAAGGTCCGGGACCACAAGGTCCCGAGAAACGTAAAGTATTTATAATAATAATAATAATAATGGGAGACCCTTTGTTCTTCATCTCTGGCTTGCCTTAACTGGCCGGCCAGAGTGAGCACTGACGAGGAACAAGGCTCCCACCTCACTCTTGCCTTAATTGGCTGGTTTGAGTGGAGATTCGCAAGAGCAAATTTGCTCGGGGGAAGGAAGTATTCCAGTAAGATGCTGGTAGGGATCTTGACCGTACTTCCGGGATTGTCCTGATAGCCGTGGCATACCTCTCCACTCCTCCAGCACCTCGATATATGTTGCCCCCTTGTCGCTACGTCACTATGTGCTAGCGGCCGTTTTCGGGGGCCCATTTACTGAGTGTGCAAGTCACCCCCTGCCTTTTCACCCGTGTATACAAGCATTGGTTAGGCAGGGGCCATAGCCATTCAATAGATTCATATAAGTAATCCATCTTAGCAACCCAAACCCCATAGTCCAATACTTTCTTTATTCCATGACCTGCAATAGACCACCACCAACCGGGGGTTGACCTTGGGTGCACTTGAGTGGTGCATATAGGGATAATCGCCGGTTGGTGTCCCACTTCATATTATAAAGCTTTATTTAAGGGGCCTCTGCGAGTTGGCTTCGGCCCCTCGTACGCCTTTCAAAGGTCCGGGACCCCAGGGTCCCGAGAAACGTAAAGTTTATAAATAATAATAATAATAATATCTTGGGACAACTCACACACGGTCATCTGGTCCCAAGCTAAGCAGAGCTTGTGTTATGGTAACCAGACAACTGATATACATACTTATATACTTTATAAATACATACAACTTTTAAACTTTTTCCAATAAAAAGATAACCGACTTCAAAAACTAAAAGCCCAAAAATAACTATTTTGGAAGTCGGTGGCAACTGGCAACATATCAAATAGACCGGCAGAAGAGAAGCCACCGACTTCCAAAATAGTTATTTTTGGGCTTTTAGTTTTTAAAGTCGGTTATCTTTTTTTTGGAAAAAGCTTTTTAACATTTCCGTTTAATGGAAAATCTCAAAACCATTTTTCCCGACTCGATTCTAAATGCGCTCAGCAGTAACACTTGTGATAGCAAGGCTTCCGATACACTCAACCCATTACCAATTAACAGAACACAATGAGAACATGGAAGTGAACTTTGTGACGTCATTAATTACTCTCTGATGACGTCACGCGGTCGGCTTTAAAGCACTGATTAATTGTTGGTTCAATGATTTTGAGATTTTTGCTTCTTTTAGACTGGCTCGGTTTGGGGTTGTTAATGGGAAAAATCTAAGCTTTCAAAACAACAACCGTCGGTTGCTTTGCTCAAACTTAGTATCGTTTATATAAATAAATTATTTACAGGTACTTTTAAATAAAAAAAATATATATCTAACAAGTCGTACACGCTAAAGGATGTCTAGATTAAAACTACCACTCGTTAGTAAAACATACGTGATGGAAAATATAACAATACAAAATAAATTTTAAACAGCCTAGACAGATAGACCAATGGAGAACAAAGTGATCCTATAAAGGTTCATTTTCACTATACTAGTTTATTCCCTGCGGTTTCAACCGCTTTTTATATTAATGTTCCATTCACGTAGCGCGACTTTTAACCTTCCTTGTTAAATGGGCTATCCAAAACACGTTTTTATATTTCGGGTCAGTAGTTCCTGAGATTAGCAATTTCAACCAAACCAACACTTCAGTTTTATTATATTAGAATAAGGACATAAAGATTTATGTCTCAACCACCGTCTGACAGTTTTCGGAAATGTATCAGTTATCAAAATCTGCCCATTTATCTGTGTAATATGATAGTGTGGGTGTACGTCATTTCCCGTGACGGAAGTCGCGCCCTCTGACGGAAGTCGCTGATAAGGCAAGCGACTAAGTTTTAATCAGTTTAGGGATGAATATTAAGACCATGATCAAGTCTCTTGCTGTCCTTGTAATTCTAAAGGCAAAAAATAAGGACAGCAATAAACTTGAGAGCGTCTCAGAATTGAGTGACGTCTATTAATACGGGCCTTAGACTTCTAGCTCAGAACAAGGATCAAAGTAGACGAGCATACGCTATGAGTAATAATAATACATGGACCAGACAGTTTCTTTAAAAAACAGTCAGGAGGGGAAAATCGATCATAGACTCGAATATGCCTTATAAAGGTGAACGCAGACTTGGCCGCACCGCACGCGCCGCAGTCTTCGCATTCGAATTCTTTATATGAAGTTCTATGCCACCTCGCACACCTACCCGCGTCGCAGTTGCCGCAGACCCTGAAACGACAACAAAGAAAATGCGATGACTGCGGGGACTGCGGCGCGTGCGGTGCGGCCAAGTCTGCGTTCACCTTAAAAGCTCGATGAAGTCGCTAATGAAGCACCCTTCACTCATCTCCCTGAACCGCAAACTAGGCATCGGTCGGCAACGACGTATATTTTTTCTCACATTTCATTATTTCACCTGCTCGTATGAAAATTTTATACACAACTGCAAGGTGATTTATTTTTTAAAAGTCGTTGGCTAGGAGATTATATACCAGCTTATGGTGCTCATCCTCTTGTTCACAAACTTAACCAAATTCAAGGGGGTCCCTTTCCATTTCATTAAGAAAAGGACAGAAGATACATATTACTTAAGTCCTGTCAAATTAAACAGCGCTTGAAGTAAATCCACGTATTAAATAGAATAGATAGATAGAATATTCTTTACTGTACTCCAATAGGACAAAAACAGTGAAGGACAACACAAACAAATATGCAAGAGTACAATAGGTGGCCTTATCGCTAAAAAGCAATTTCTTCCAGACAACCTTTGGATGGAATTAAATTAGTATTTTTAGTCGCCAAGTTTTTAATCGCGTTAAAATTATCTATGGAGTGTCTTAATTTGACAGGACCAGACTAATACTTTATCTTATGTCCTTCTCTTAATATAATGGAAAGAAAAATATGCACTGAATTTAAATTTAGTCTACTTTGGGACCACCTATAACTGTCCCACTGCAAAACGACTCGCCTTCAGTTAACCTGGTGATCAATGCTGGTGCCTTCTTTGTGTGAGAAGAGGTCTTTGTCCTGCAAAGGGGCAGGTTTTTTTATATTACTTTGTTAACAAGCAAAGTAGAATCGTTTCTGCGGGACTCGTCGAGCTTCATTGCTTGGCGCTTTTTTGGTGAACTCCACTGTTGATCCTAGCTTTCAGGAGTTGCAGTGGTTGGTAATAGTGTGGCGGGATTAAAAAAAAGTATAGTAAAAGCCAGTGTAGTTACAGACACATGAAACACATCATCTTTGTCTCTGTGATGACAACACATCTGCTCACCTCTTATTTATTTATTATTTTTTGGTGAGTGGGAAATCATCCAATGTCTGCTCCCGTCCTGGGTGCGGCGGGAGGGCGTGTCAGACTCTAACTGACTAAAACCCACTCATGTTCCTTCGATTGCCCTTTATGTTCCAGGGTCACGGTAACTATTATAAACATTCCGCAACCCTGCTCACCTCTGCTATTGCACAATTTGCACATGTGTATAGACGGTGACCACTTCACATCAGGTGGACCGCCAGCTTGTTTGTCATTCAATGAGTCAAAGTGAGACTTCTTAATAAATAAATGCACAAGTTAAAAAATCACAACAAAACAAATATCTCCCACTTAAAAAATATTTGACTTAACAATTATTCGGAGCATTCAATGCACAAATAATTTGCTCGGAGAATTCATCATTTTCATTTTAACCCTCTGTCTGTTGCCGCGGTCCCGGGGACCCAGCGCTGGCATTCGTGGCGCTGGGTATAAGTGTTCAGAAGGTCCACTTAAAACATCATGCGAAATGGCATTAAAAAAAGTACTTTTAGGGTAATTTTTAATTTTCTTAGTAGGGTCATTAAACTCGCTTTATTTATTTACACTTAAAGCATAAAAAGTACAAGAACAGTTTTAGTGCTTTAGACATAACAAACTGTTGTGGAATAGATTCCGGAACGTAAAAGGCAACCTGGAAAATAAGTGAATTTTAGTCAGAATAAAAGTCTGAGATTTCCTCCCGCCGAGACATCATTTGATGTTTTCCCATCCTCAAAAAAGAACCGGGGTAAAACGATTCCGCACCGTTATAATAGTTACCGTGACCCCGGAACATAAAGGGCAATCGAAGGAACATAAGTGGGTTTTAGTCAGCAATACGCCCTTTCGCCCCGCTTAGGACGGGAGAAGTCATTTCGTGATTTCCCACTCACCAAAAAAAAAAATCCTCAAAAAAAAAAGGCATAACAAAGTAACATTACTGTTAAGTAACAATTTTTTTTACATATTTTACTGCCTTTATTGTTGTTTTTTTTTAATATATGCAACACGAATAATGTAATCTGGATTTTGTAAAAAAAAAATTAAAGTGGTCCGTGGAGTTTTTTGCTTGTTCTTCATTCTCTCTCCAACGCTTTAAAATTCATAAGTTAATCTTAGGGTGAAAAGATTATCTCTAAGTTGAGTTTTATGGCATTAATATTATTTTTTCTTAACGTAACTTCATTGTACTATGAACCTTCTGTCCCCAACCTGTCTCCTCCGGAATTCCGTCCCCTCCGTCCGATTAGTTACACGCGCGTGCGGAGTATTGCACTACGCAGTACACAGCTGCGTTTTACAGCCGCCGTCAGGAATTTAATTAAAAATTCTTCTGTCCGTATGTTTGTTCATAAATCGGGAGTGTAAGCTCCGTAATTCTATTGTGTGGTGTTATCTGGTAGAATAATATTGTGGTGGTGTTGGGGTCGGGTTTGCGATCGATTTTAGTTGACAATAGTTTTTGGATTTTATAATAGGGATGACGACAACATAAAAAAATGGCATTCTGTTTAGTCCGTCTTGTAGATCGGCCAAAAATATGGGACACGTATTTTTTGCTTCATCAAAATAATAAAAAAATACAAAGATAAAGAGCAACAAAGTTCTGGAGTGGGGGCATAGTGGGGGCTTTTGACGCCACCGTAATGCAAAAATTGTATCTGATCGTGACGTCAAGCACAACTTCAACGCACTGTATCGTCGTCATTTTTCGTTTACGAGAAAAAAGAATAAATACGTGTCCAAATTTTTTTTTATAATCTCAATGACGGACTAATTACTTTTTTTTCGTCGTCTCGCCTATTGTACAGACTAGTAATTTTTTTTACGAATATTTATTTCAATTAGACTTTTAACTTTTTTATGAATATTTGTTTTAATTGGACCATTTGTGTATTGTCAAAGAGTCGGCCGATTAGTCAGAAAGTTTGATCTAAAAGTACATGACCTTGGTTTTTTAGGAAAAAACAAGTAAGAATCTCCAAATATACGCTCTCTTCACAAAAAATATTTTTTATACTGTTTATACTGTATTCATCTATACTAATATTATAAAGCTGAAGAGTTATTTGTTAAAGTTATAGAGTTAGCGCCTTACTAATAATCGCTGCATAAAGTTATGACAGGTTTATACGTCAAAAAATGTATGGTTACACAGGCTTTATTCATTGCATAACTTTACACAGTGATTATTAGTAAGGGCATTAGTTTGGTTGAACGTGCTAATCTCAGGAACTACTGATTCGAATTGAAAAAAACGTATTGTGTTGGGTAGCATCGTGCTACGACGTACGGAAATGAAGTATTAAGTTATACTTATTTCTAAACGTGTCGCTGTGAAACGGAATGTTATTATAGTATTCATAAATTCTTCAATGAAAATAATTTTAATATTTTATTGTTTTTAATCTATTATTGTAATGTTTATTTGCATTTTCTTAAAATTGATTTAAATTTTTAATTGATTTGAGATTAACTTTCTTTTATTCATCTAATTAATACTTATTTGACTATAATGTATTATCCATTAACTTTTCTCAAACTCTCAAGCACAAACTCAAATCATTTATTTCTATTAGACCATTTAAAAGGCACTTTAGAACGTCAAAACAAAGAAAAATGAATCTAGTTGCCCATTCCAAAAAGTTGATTCGTATGGAGAAGAATGGGCAAGAAACTCCATACTTACTCTTTTAAAATAATGTTGTTACAATATTATTATTTGTACATTGTTAAGTGTGAAGAGAAGAATGTATATAATGTCAAAACCATTTCCGTCAAAAGAGTATATAATCAAAATTAAAATTAAAATTAATTAGGAAATGGAAGCTAATCAAGTTCACGAACATTTAGTGTAACACATTTACAAATAAATTACTTTCCTAAAACAATGAAAAATAATGTGTGAGCCAGCGCTTCCAACAATTAGAAAAAAGAATTGTGTCTAATTGATAATAAATTGTAAAAGTAAATGTAGTTAATCATTATCAGTTTAAATTAGCCACCAGTTTGGTTTTGTCTACTTCTCATTTTATATTATTGTTCGCGCCGTGTGCCACGGCAAAAAATGCTGTACATATTATATTTTATTGAACATCTTGTTACCTACCATGTTTTATGCAAATAAATGATTTGATTTGTGTACTATTTTCCTCGTAACCAATCTGTATTATTTTTAATTCTCCATTTATTTAGAGGAATTTGTCTCTTAAGACAAGAGAGTCCTAGCGTTACCTGAACTTATGGCAGTAATCAAAAACAACAAGCAACTTTCCACATCATGTCATCCATACTAATATTATAAATGGGAAAGTGTGTCTGTCTGTCTGTCTGTCAGTATGTTTGTCTTTCTATCACGGCAAAACGGAGTGACGAATTGACGTGATTTTTTAAGTGGAGATAGTTGAAGGGATGGAGAGTAACATAGGCTACTTTTTGTCTCTTTCTAACGCGAGCGAAGCCGCGGGCAAAAGCTAATATTCAATAAACCTCACCTTCATTCTTCTCCAAACAAACAAAATCACTGCCAACCCTCACCTACCGACCCCAAAATAGCCAAAACAAATTATTCCCATAAAAATCTAAATTCCTTTTATTACCGCGCCGTCAGATTCGTAAGCCGGTAATTTATAATCGTCTTCGAAAGCCGGGCTTCATATTTCGAGAGGTATTAAAAGCCCATCCTTCGAAGGAGATAGCCCATGTGTTGGCTTTGCGGGCTACAATTGATAGACTAGGGGCTTTAGAGATCTCGTGGGGAAATAGAATATTTTTTGCGTATTTTTCTTTGTTTTATAGAGTGGAGAGGGTTTTTTTATTGTGTTTTAATGCAGGTATCAAATGTATACAGTGAAAGGTAGAATTTTTATTCTAATCGGTGCATTTTTGTGACTAAAATGTCAGTCATGGCCGATGCATTATACGTTGATGCATACAAATTAAGATAAAAAGTAGCCTATGTTCTACGTTTTAGTTTTAACATATTTCATATAAAAATTAATTAAAATTGGCATAGTCGTTTAGCTGTGCGTAATACGAAAAAACTGCTTCTCTCAAGAGAGCACATCAGTCATTTACCTTCATGGACCACGCATAATATACCATAATTATATGACTTTAAAGATACTTTGACCTCTGAGTTTATTTCGGACGTTTCTTCTCAGAGAGTCAGCTAGTAAACACCGACTCGTTGGCTTAAAATAATCAAATCAATATTGCGGCGTAAAAGTGTTGTATTTAATCAATTACAAAAACAAATATCACTTTACCGTCTTGTCTGTCTATCTGCAGATTTATCAAGAACCCTAAATTTTTCCAAAAGGTTTCCAAAAAATATCTTCCTCCTCACCACAGCCCCTCGAAGCAGTGATCCGCACAAATGAGGGCTCCCGGTAATACTGCGTCATTACCGGCCGGATCAAACTGTCCCGGGTATGGGTATTTACTGCACCCGGCAGAGGAGGGTTGGCGAAGAGATACTAATTGAAATAACACACACTGTTCTGTGAAAATAGGAATGGATAACTGTTTTGTTTTCCGATAGTTTTTTAATAAATTAAATTGGATTCGTGACAATGTAAACTGTAAATATTGCATCTGATCCAGAAAAAGGCGAAGACAGTGCTACGGAAACTAGACAAAAACAATATATACATATGCTTATTTTTTTAAATAAGTACATAATAACACCCAGACACAGAACAAATAAACGATCTCCTCACATAAACATTTGCACTGGATTAAAAAAGAAAAACTAAGTTCAATTAATTCAAACATTCCGTGTCTGGTCGTGTAATGACTTACTGTAAAAGTCCTCGAGAAAAGACGTACTGCAAACTAAAAGATTCACTTTAATACTTCATCGTTACTACCCGGATCAAAGTGTCCCAACTGTGGGAATTTACTACACCCGCGCAGCGGAGGGTTGGCTCGTTACGAAGCGTCGATAAAATTACAGTAAGAAATATTGCTCTTGCTTTAATTATCGATTACTAGCTGTTCCTCGCGGTTTCACCCGCGTTACGTTAGGTTATTGGTTACTGCCTCGCTCCCGTGGCACATAGCGTGATATTATATAGCCTATAGCACTCAGGAATAATGTAGCTTTCTGCCAGTGAAAAAAAATATTTAAAATTCGATCATGAGATCCAGAGATTACCCCCTACATACAAATTCACAAATTCTACCTCTTTATAGTATAGATATGTATATATGTCTAAAATCTGAACTTGCATTAATATTCGATTTTTGGGTAATTTTCTTATTCGTTTACTTTTATTGTAGGTATTCAGCTGTATATCGAATATTTAAGTTTTTTTTAAGTGAAATAGTAAGTTAAATTAATACTTGGCTTAAATTCGCAGATTCGGTAACAAAAAAATACCTTTAGGTATATATACTACGACAAACTACTTGATAATTGTAGCGGTAGATTCACTTATGTTTTATAAGTATGACGTTTCAAAGTGCCTTTTTTTGGTCTAATGGAAATAAATGATTTGACTATTGACTATTGCACTTTAAAGTCTTTTAATATTCAACTGGAATTACGCATAAGATACAGCATGTGTATGACAAACATAAATAGATATCGTAATATCTACATAATAATTCTCCCCAGAAAATAAATACGAGAACCTTTTACACAATAAAGCTTACACTTCAGATAGACGTCCAGAAATGTACAATCACCGACAATCGGCTTATGACGTCACAACATCACTTCACACCAATTTTCACCACTGTACCATTCAGATAAACATTCACACAGCCCTTATTTTTGAGAACTTTGAGTTCAAAATCGTTCAGCAGAGAGGTCAATAAAACTAGTCGGCAAATAACATTTCACACGAGTGGTACAACACAAATAGGCACTTGACGTAACCTTTATTGTAAAGGGAAGAAGGTTTAAAATCGTTTAGCAGAGATACCTCAGAAAACTTGACAGCAAATAACATCTGGAATGCGTTGTAATGCTTTCCCCTATTAAGAGCACTTTCACTGTTTGCAAAACCTCGCTGAAACTGAATTAGACTTTATTTCTAAAAGGATAAAGTTCGGATTACAATGAGCGGTACAGGTTTATCTGCTGAACATATTGATATGGGAAAGTAAACTCTATGATTAAAGGAGCATGGTTGAGATTGAGTTGTGGTAATTTAAGGGTAGGTTATCCCTGAAAGTGACGTGAGTGGCTCTTAATATATTGTTGGTTAAAATGATAAGGGATGAAGGAAATGTCAGGGGATTAATGTTAGCGAGTTTTGTTCACTTACTGTTAGTGAAAAATCTATTTTTTGTCCTTATCTGACCTATACCTAACCCTTTTCAGAGAAGTAAAATAGGTAGTTATGGTATATTTTCGGTTACTGCTCGGCTACCGAAGGTCATAGCGTGATAAATAAATAAATAAATATCTTCGGACAACTCACACACGGCCATCTGATCCCAAGCTAAGCAGAGCTTGTACTATGGTAACCAGACAACTGATAAACTTACTTATATAATTTGTAAATAGTTACATACATATTATAGATAAATTACACCCAGACACAGAACAAACAATCATGCTCACACAAAGTTTGTTTTGGGTGGGAATCGAACCCACGACCTACGGTATAGCAGTCAGGGTCACTAACCCTAGGCCAACAGGCCCGGAAATAAACTTTTATCTATCTTCACAAACTTTCACATTCATAATTCTTCTTCTTCCTACCCTTATCCCATTTTACTTGGGGTCGGCGCAACATGTCTTTATCTTCTATATCAACCTGTCACCCGTCATGCTATCACTTACCCCTTTCTCCTTCATATCATTCTTCACACACTCTATCCATTTTTTCTTCGGTCTTCCTCTCCTCTTCCAACCCTCTACATTCATACTCATAACTGTCCTAACTATATGCGTCTCATCCCTCCTCTTAACATGCCCATACCACGATAAACGATTTCCTTTCAACTTATCTGCGACCGGTGCTACTTTTAAGCTTCCTAAAAATCAAGGGTCGTGACTTCCCAGTGGTTAAGGCGCCTGCATCTCATGTTTTAGGTTTCAGATTCAAAACCGGGCAAATACCAAAATGAATTAATCCATTAATATAACTCTATCTGCTACAACATCACTGACACCCCGTGCCTCGGAAAGCACCTAAAGCCGTTGGTCCCAGATGTCATTCGTAGAACTTTGACAGTCGTTACGGGTAGTCAGAAGCCAGAAAGTCTGACCAGCCTAACCAAGAGGTATGTGCTGATTCTCTTGTTCACATTTTAACTAAAGGAGATCCGCCAAATCCCATACAAAATTACCCCAGGCCCGGCGCCAAAATAATGTAACTCAATTTTTAGAGTATAAATAGCAATAATATTATATAGTTTCGGTATTGCTAAATTCACATGCTAACATAGTCTTTTTGCCCGTTGAATTTTAACAGGGGCTCTATGTAAAATTATATTTTTTAGAGAAACGTCGTCATTTTTAGTTCATAAATCTTGTAATTAGTCATTATGGCATATAAGCATGTATGTAATGTACTGTAAACTATGAAAAAATAAATTAGATGTTCGAAACTATGTGTAATAAAATAAAATAAAACACTTAGTATGGTTATAAAATAATATTTATTTTCATTTTCTCGACAGAATATATGTTTGATGGACTTAGTTTTCTAAATAATAATAATAATAATAATAAATATCCTGGGACATCTTACACACGGCCATCTGATCCCAAGCTAAGCAGAGCTTGTGTTATGGTAATCAGACAACTGATATACATACTTATATAATTAACAAATAATACAAAATCTAATGTTGTTAAAATGACATGGAATGTCATTAATAGCGAAACTGGAAAGTCTAAGAACCGAAATAGTGATTATAACCTTAATATTGATGATAATATAATTAAATCAGACCTTGAAGTCGCCGCGGCTTTTGAAACGTTCTTTGCAGATATTCCCGTTTCGACTACTAAATGTCTAAATTCATCACCCATAGCTGCAGAAGCTTTACTTAAAGAAAATGTCCCGGCATGTGATTCTGAATTTCAATTCGAGCATGTCACTTGTAAAAATGTAATTAAAACCTTTCACTCATTAAATGTTAAAAAGACTGCAGATTTATGGGATAACTCGGTTGATGTTGCTAAATCTATAATAAATATTGTAGCTCCAACTTTAGCCAATATCTTTAATAATTGTATTGATTGTGGTAAGTTTCCTGACTTAATGAAATATAGTAAAATAATACCATTATTTAAATCAGGTAGCACATCTGACCCCAGTAATTATAGACCAATTTCAGTGCTACCCACTTTTAGTAAAATTTTTGAAAAACTAATTTTAAATCAAATGCAAATACATTTTAATAAACTCGAGCTTTTGCATAAAAAACAGTTTGGATTTACCAGGGGTCGTTCAACAACTGATGCTGGTGTTGAACTTTTAGGACATATTTATAATTCATGGCAAGACAAATGCGATGCATTGGGCGTTTTTTGCGACTTGTCCAAGGCATTCGATTGCGTTCTCCATGAAACTTTAATCAGGAAGCTACACCACTATGGAATCCGGGCCTCCTCTCTGAATCTTCTCTCTTCGTACCTGAGTGATAGGATTCAAAGAGTTGATGTGAACGGTAAAAGGTCACCTGGATCTGTTGTGAGAATGGGGGTCCCCCAGGGCTCAATTCTTGGCCCTTTTTTGTTCCTCATTTATATAAATGACTTGCCTTATCTTATTAAAGATAAGCATGATATAGTGTTGTTCGCAGACGACACTTCACTTTTATTTAAACTAAGACGTCAACAGCTATGTGTTGACGTCATAAATAGTTCTCTCGCGTCAATAGTCAACTGGTTCAACGTAAATAATCTACTGCTGAACGAGAAAAAAACTAAACTTGTTAAGTTCACGCTACCAAATGTTAGACAATCAGAAACCAGTATACTAATAAAGGGACAGGAATTGAAGCCCGAAGATTCCACAGTATTCTTAGGGATAACCTTGGATGCTAAACTTCAGTGGGGCCCTCATATAGATAAGTTATCTAAGAAACTTAGCTCTGCAGCATATGCCGTCAGAAAAATTCGTGGTTTAACTGATTTGGAAACAGCCCGATTAGTTTACTTTAGCTATTTTCACAGTTTGATGTCGTACGGCATTCTATTGTGGGGAAATGCAGCCGACATTCAGACTATATTTGTTTTGCAAAAAAGGGCTATTCGTTCAATTTATAAACTGAGTCCTCGACACTCCCTCAGAGACAAATTTAAAGAGGTAAATATTATGACTGTGCCGTGCCAATATATATATGAAAATTTGTTGTACGCGCATAAAAATATTAATTTGTTTAAAAAATACAGTGATATCCATAATATAAATACAATAAATAAGGACAAATACATAGTTCCTTCAACTAGGCTTAAGAAAATAGGTGGCTCGTTTAAATGTCAATGTATACGCTTTTATAATAAACTACCCAGACAAATTCAAGAACTTAACATTACTAAATTTAAATTATCGGCCATTCTCCGATAAGCAAATTTTACGTGTCCGGGCTTGAATAATCCGTGCTTTTATCATATTCAATCATCCAATATTTTTTATATGTTAGATAGAATCCCTATCTAGCCATATACAAAAACACAGGCGTCTGCTTTAAGTAGTTAAGACTAAATTAATTTAACCTAAGTTCAAAAACGTCTGTTCTCTAATTACCATAACGTGTCCGCACACTGACTTAATGTTAAAACTTACTTGTAATTTTTATGACTTACAGATTTACTTTGATCCATTTAACATTTTAAATAGTGTTAAACAACGTGTATCGCATAGTAAAATATCGACTCTCTAGAACCAGTCTATAAATAATTATCTTTAAATTATCGGATGTCCGATCGAAAGTTATAATTACCGTGACATATTCTGTTCTCGAGTGCACACCCCTAAAAAACAGTATTTGGCAAACCACTACCGTGCGCGTCTCGTCCCCTTAATATGTACCGCAGCAAAACAGCAGTTGCACGTCTCTAACGTTATTGTACCGCCAATTAAGCACACTAGTATATAATTACCGTAACCTTGGTTAAAAACTTTTCTAATTACCGTTTTCATAAATATATATTTGATTTTTTAAGTTAGACCCAAGTTGATCAAGTAAATCGAGACAGTACTTTGGCCTCCGTACGTTGTAATAAGCTAGTATTTGCATATTTTGTTGGTTTCCGAAATTTTTAAGAAAATCTATCGTTTTCTAATTACCGCATACTAATTACCATATGTTTATAATTACCGTTGTATGAAAAAATTATTCTTATTTACTAACTGTAGCCTCAAAATAGATGGGTACAGAAGTCAATCTACATATAAAGCGCGCTCGAGCATCACCTGCGATCATCAGTGATGAGTTGATGAGGCTGTATATATCCCGCGGAAATGTGGAGGACGAGGCTTTCTTAATGCTAAGTCTCTCCACAACCGCGAGACATACAACCTCCGGGAATATTTCCTTAAAGCTGACGTGGGGATGCACTGAGATGTGGTCACTGTGGACAAGGACCTCACTCCGCTTTCCTCAGCTAAAGAGAACTGGCGCAAACCTGTAGTGCTTGAGACAAAGGATCGTGAGGAAGTATGGCAGAGTAAGGAGTTACACGGACGGTTTTTCCGGGCCCTGCATGGGCCCGATGTAGACTTTTTAGCGTCCGTTTAGTGGCTACGATTTGATGACCTTTTTGGGGAAACCGAAGGTTTTGTCTGTGCCATTATGGACGAGGTTATCATGACGAAGAATTATCGGAGATTTATTGTGAAAGTTGGTACGGTTGACATATGTCGGGCGTGTTACGCCCACCGGGAAAACGATTTGACACATTATCTCTGGTTGTTCTCGTCTTGCTAACAAAAAGTACTTGAATGGGCACAACCGAATAGCCAGGATTATAAATCAGCTACATGCTCTGAGATACGGCCTCGTATTATAGAATCTGAAGATGGCAGTGTGACATTGCACTGGGGTCGATACATCATCACTGACATGACTGTTGTAGCAAACAAGCCTGATATATAGTGGTGGTGGCTCAATTGGAGCGGCGCGCAATGCCCATTGACGTAAAGGTCCCGCATGACGGGAACATTGTGTAGACCGAGAAAGATAAAAAAAATTAAGTATCGTTAGTAAATAACATTTCACATGTCAACAATCTCGCGAGCCAAGTTCGCGAGATTGTTGACATGTGAAATGTGGACTCAGCGGTTATGTGCCGTTAGTTGATTCTGCCAATGGTTTAATAGCCAAGAGTCTCGACCAACACCTAAGGATGCTCTCGTTAAATGGCTGGATCAAGGGCTTCATTCAGAAGCTTTTGGACACGGCTCTCTCTAGAGCCCTGATCACCGGTAGCTAGGACCCTGTTCCCGACGCCGTTGGGCTACTGTTCTTTATATTCTTACATGTTTTTGTTTTTTATAAATCAATATTTAAAAATGTAAATAATGTGTATGAAAATAACGTGAAAACGAACCCGCGGCTTCACTCCTACTATACCCTACTCTATCCTACTCTATCCTACTCTAACCTACACTACCCTAAAGTACCCTAATTTTAATTTTTTTTTTCATATGAACCTTCTCCAAACAATAACAAACACAACAAAGAATTAGTGAAATCGGTCCAAAGATGACAAAGGGAAATAGGGATTAATTTTATATAAATAGTTATTAATGTGTGTTATTTTTATTATATTATATCACATTTAACTTAAAATTGTCAGTGTTTTCTAATTACCGTAGCATTGGATTTTAAACATTTCTAATTACCGTACTCATAATTTTTTTAAGTCTCAATAACTAGAAAACTACCAGTGATTAAAACATGCCTCATTAATTATTAAATTCGTATTTTTTGTTAGTTTCATATTTCAATGAGTTAAAGTTAAATCAGTGAAAAATAAAAAAGGTTACGGTAATTAGGCAAATAACGCCGAATCGGAGAATGACCGTTATTTATAAAACGTAAACTTTGTCAGAAAGCTTTTTACTCTGTCAAAGATTACATTGAGGATTCAAATGCTTGGGATTGAGCTGTTTCGATTAATACATTGGCCATTATTTACTTTATTTACATTTCTTTTTACACTTCTTTTCTCTTTGACATTTCAATTATTATTTTGATATTTATGTGTACTTTTTAAAGTATATAATCTTTTTTATGTATTTCTATTTGACATTGATGTGTACTTTTTAAAGTATATAATCTTTTTTTTTATGTATTACTATTTGACATTGATATGTTCTTTTTAAAGTATTGTGTATATGTTTTTGTGACATTTTTTTTTTGTGAATGTGAGGACTATGGAAGTCGTTGGTTTTTTTTTTATTAAATATGCGGTCTGACGGTTTGAGTATTTAATGCGGCCTACCCAAATGTCCTTACTTTGGTACTGTTCGTCAAGACGTTGGGCTCCTTAGTTTTTAGTTGAGCTAAACGATTACTGACAAATGCTTGCACTGTCTGGACAGGTCCACTCAAATCTGTGTCCTCCTCTCATCAAGAGAGTGCCTCAGACATTAACCTCCATGGTTCTCGCACATTTTTGACCAATACGATTGTATGGACTTTAAAAGAGACTTTGACCTCTGAGTTTGTTTCGGATGTTTCTTCTCAGAGCAGTCCAGCTACGAAACACCGGCCCCATCGTTCGCTTAAAATAAATAAAAAAACAAAATATTGACGTGTAAAAGTGTTATATATATAACCTATTTACAAAATAAATATGATTTTAATGATTTTAATAATCCTAGAGCTGGGTCTAAATCACGTTCGTTGTGTCTAGCCCAACCCAAATAGTACATGACGCTTATTGCATGGGCGCAACTTCCCAGTGTTCTGTTCCCGTGATAACAGGAACAGTAATGTTCTTTCACTGCCTCAATTCCAAAAACCGCAGCATTAAATAACAAATAGGTATAATAAGTTTTTGATCTGTCAGAACGTGAATTAATTCTGAATCGAATCAGTACTTTGTTTGTATGCGACTGTGGCCTTATAACTCGATCATTTACTATATCTATTTGTATTTTGTGTGTCTGTAAACCTCGATTTCATATACGCCAGTTCCCATCGTGTGTTCGCTGCAGTACGAACGTGCTATTTTGAGGTGATATGTGCCTATAGCGAATTTTATCAGATCTTCGTACGTCAGCTCCGGAAATCTGATACTTCTGGACTATTTGCGTTCAGTCTAGTAAATGATGCTCTTTGCCTGTTCGAGTGGTTTTCTAAAACATCTTCTATTTATTTATGGGAACTTTATACTATTTTTTTTTTTCTAAATATAAATATAACTGCAAATGAAATATGTTTATATAATATGATTGATATACATGCTTAAATGCCATCATTATTTATTACAATGTTAATGAACTAAAAAGGACGACGCCGACGCTTCTCTAATAAATAGAATTATTTTTCATAAAGCGCCTTTGAAAATTCAACAGCCAAAAAAACTATGTTAGCATGTGAATTTAGCAATACCGAAACTATATAACATTATTGCTATTTTTACTCTAAAAACGGAGTTACATTATTTTGGCGCCGGGCCTGGGGCCATTTTGGCGGATCTCCTTTAAGTTAAATGCATCTTTCTCTTTCCATTTCTTAAAGAAAAAGACAGAAGATACATTTTAGTTTAAACCTGTCAAATTAGACAACGCCTGAAATAAATCGACATATTTTTAGTCGCCATGTTTTTAATCGCTTCTAAATTATCTATGGAGTGTCTTAATTTGACAGGACTTAACTAATATTTTATCTTCTGTCCTTTTCTTAATGAAATGGAAAGAGAAAGATGCACTTAGTTTCAATTTAATTTAGCTTGTGAACAAGAGAGTCGACACCATTGTGTCGCCCAGTTGCTGGGTTATGGAGGTCTAATAGGCAGTCGCTTTATGTAAAACACTGGTATCCAGCTGAATCCGGTTATACTGGAAGCCGACCCCAACATAGTTGGGAAAAGGCTAGGGAGATGAGCCCTCATTCACTCAAACAGTACTTATTACTAATCTCCTATACCACGCATCGCTTGACAATTCAACCTGTTACTATTCAAATAATAATGAACTCAATCACACTACCCACAGAGTTCATAATCATATGCCAGATTTGACACGTCATTTGTTTTCTTACACAGTGCAGTCTAATTTCATTTCTATGGCGGTTGAGTTTAGGTTCATTGTCAATGGGAACGGTTATAGTATATTGTTGCTTTCCTTGAGTTGGTCTAAGAGCTGTCAAATGCATGTGTTTGACCCTTCAATGATGGTAGAAAGTTCCGATGGTATTGAAGTGTCATAGTGACAGCTTAGTATCTTCTATTTTATTGACAGAAAAGTGTTAGAGGGAATCAATATAGCTCACGCTTAGATTGAAATAAATAAACGTTGCTTAGTAAATACTATCGACAAATTGGAATCATGACCCATTTAATGACGATAAATCGTTTGTAACTGTCAAAACAAGAAGACGTGACATCCGTACTATCCGTACTAATATTATAAATGTAAATGTAATGTTGAAAGTAACTCTGTCTGTCTGTCTCTTCTTCACGCCTAAACCACTGAACCGATTTGAATGAAATTTGGTACAGATATAGTCTGGGACCCGAGAAAGGACATAGAATAGTTTTCATCCGGGAACGGGTATTATTAATCTACGCGGACGAAGTCGCGGGCAAAAGCTAGTTTTTAGGGTTCCGTAGTCAACTAGGAACCCTTATAGTTTCGCCATGTCTGTCCGTCCGTCCTCGCTTAATCTCTGTAACCGTTAGCACTAGAAAGCTGAAATTTGGTGCCAATATGTATATCAACCACGCCGACAAAGTGCAAAAATAAAAATTGGAAAAAAACGTTTTATTAGGGTAGCCCCCCTATATGTAAATAGGGAAGTGGTTTTTTTTTAATTACAACCATGACGTGTGATATATTGTTGGATAGGTATTTAAAAATGAATAGGGGTTTACTAAAATCATTTTTTGATAATGTCAATAATTTCGGAAATAATCGCTCCAAAAGGAAAAATCAAAGCGTCCCCCCCCCTCTAACTTTTGACCCGTAGGTTTAAAAAATATGGAAAAAATCTGGAAAGTAGAACTTTATAAGAACTTTATAGGAAAATTATTTTGAACTTGATAGGAAGAACAGTTTTTGTACAAAAAAGACAAAAAGGTTGTACAAAATAATTTTTGCGTACTTAGTATGTCAACGTAACAAATAGCCTTTTTTTAAACTTATAAGTAGATACACTTATTGTGACGGACGGGAAACTACGGAACCCTACATTGAGCGTGGCCCGACACGCTCTTGGCCGGTTTTTAATAAATGTTTACGTGAATGTCGACCTAATTGTATTTGAATGTCTGTAGGAAAATAAGCTTATGATGGATGGGTCATGAATCCAATTTGTTGATAGTACTGCGCCTTGTAATATTATTTAAAAAAAAACTACTATAAACAGTTATTTTTTTTATTTTTTTTTGTTGTCTGAATCTGTAGTCCAAATCAAGTTATAGGTCTAAACCAAACACAATCATGTCGTCAATATAAACCACACACGAACAAGACAGTAATGTTCATAAATTGAAAACTACTGGACCAAAATATGTTAAATTTTAATTGAACCAGATGGCAACTATTCTGCATCAAACTAAATAAGAATCACGTAAATCGGATGATAAATCTCAGCATAATCGGTGTACAAACATAAAAAAACCCATCGAATTGAGTAGCCTTTTTTAAGTCGGTAAAAAAACAACATAGGTAATATAAAAAAAAGTTATAATAATAATAATAATAACTGCTTGGACCCTGTTCCCGATGCCGGTGGGCTACTATTTTTTATATTTTTAATTTTTTTTTATATTGATATTTAAAAATGTAAATTATATCGATACCTTTGGGTAGAAAGGTCGTATAAACCAAAACCCGACTTTTCAGGAGAGCAGAAAAACAATTTTTTTTTTACAAAAAAATTCATAACTTTTTTGCTTTTGAAGTTATAAAAAAATGATCTATGAGAAAGGTTATTAGAATTTGCAAATGAAAAAGGTTAAATCATCAAAACCTACCTATCTTCTTTAGTTTTAAAGTTAGCTTGGATTTACGACTCAGAAAATATCAATTCTTGGTTTATACACCCCATGAAAATGAACTTTAAAAAAACTGTATAGGTCGTATATCCATTTTTGGTAAGCTTTTGGTCACATTTACGATCGTAAAAACCCATGTATGTAGTTTTTTTGTATTAAAAACCATTGTTATAGTCACAGATTAATTTAATTTTGACTAATAAACACTCTGTTACTCTCCGAATTAGTAGGAACTCAATAATTATTATTCTAATACCCATTAATAGTTGATTTAAATAAAATAAAACTACATGAAATACGTAATCAACATTTATTAAATATTATAATACCTTTTAATCAACATTTACTATTATTTTAATAATAATTATAACAACATAAACAGAAAAGTGAAAAAAGAAATCTACTTAGTCATACTAAAAACTAAAAAAATAGTTATACTAATTATGAATCAATTTTATATTATAAATAAATTACTCATAGGACATAAGTTAGATACGAACGTTTATCATGTCCGAGTCAGGGTGCTCTGAGTCGGGGTGCTCTGAATCGAGGTGCTGAGTCAGGGTGTTAACCATATTGATGGTATCAATATTATTTTAAACGTTACGCCTAGTTATTTTCGATTCAAACCTTATAACATACGTGCTTCGAGACACAATAGCAACCCGAAAGCCGGCTTTCGCTAGGTCGTTGAAAGGTTAATGGTTGATTCAAATAAAATAAAACTTCCTGTAATATGAAATCAACATTAATAATGTATTACAATATCTTCTAATGAACATTTACTATTATTTCAATAATGGTACAACATACCTAACAGGTTTAACATTTTTAATTGAATAATAATGGTAACAACTTAAACAAAATAGTGAAATAAAATAAAAATCTACTTAGCAATAAAAAAAAAAAAAACTTCTTCAAAAAAAAGTAATCATAAATTATTGAATTTAGCCTTTGTACTAAGGCTTACTTACTAAGTGATTTATTGAATTGCAACTAAGTAAAATAAAAAAAAACAATCAACAACTTAACGTATTTAACTTATGCACTATGAGTAAGTTATTTGTGATATAAAATTGTATTCATCATTAGTTTTTTAATTTTTTGGTATGACTAAGTAGAGTTCTTTTTTCATTTTTCTGTTTACGTTGTTAAAATTATTATTGAAATAATAGTAAATGTTGATTAAAACTACCTGAAATACTTAATAAATGTTGATTATGTATTTCAGGTAGTTTTATTTTATTTGAATCAACCATTAATGGGTATTAGAATAATAATTACTGAGTTCCTACTAATTTGGAGAGTAACAGAGTGTTTATTAGTCAAATTCAATTAATCTGTGACTATAACAATGGTTTTTAATACAAAAAAACTACATACATGGGTTTTTACGACCGTAAATGTGCCCAAAAGCTTACCAAAAATGGATATACGACCTATACAGTTTTTTTAAAGTTCATTTTCATGGGGTGTATAAACCAATAATTGATATTTTTTGAGTCGTAAATCCAAGCTAACTTTAAAACTAAAGAAGATAGGTAGGTTTTGATGATTTAACCTTTTTCATTTGCAAGTTCTAAGAACCTTTCTCTTAGATTATTTTTTTATAACTTCAAAAACAAAAAAGTTATGAATCCTGAAAAGTCGAGTTTTGGTTTAACGACCTTTCTACCCAAAGGTATCGATATTTTACATTTTGATATTTACAATAAGTTATTATAAAGTGCAGTTAGGGACATAATCATCACCTTTTCATGTGTATCTCTCTGCTTTTTGATCTTTTATTACCTAAAACTTTTTTAAACATGGTTTATACACCAACCTTACGCATCCAAAGGCAATTCCTTTGGATTTACGACGTTGAATTTAAACTATGTTTAAGTAATGTATTTAACACGTTAGGGCGTATAAACCATTTACAATTAACGACTATTTTTACGCCCTGAGTTAATGTAAATCATGGTCATTACATCATAACTAAACTAAAAAATTAAAAATATTTGGCTTTTACGTTAAAAAAATCCTTTTTTTAAGAGTGTATGACCGAAAATTTCTTGGTCGTATTAACCCTTTTTGTGCGAATTTCGGCATTTCCAATATACAGATCGATAGAGAAAAAAATTCTGAGCAAAATGGTATATATAACTCAATTTGGCCAAAATGGTTTATACGACCTTTCTACCCAAAGGTATCGATATGTTACATGATTAAATGAATGGAATAATAATAATACCAGCCTATAACTGTCCCACTGCAGGGCAAAGGCCTCTTCTCATACAGAGAAGGCACGAGCATTGATCACCACGCTTGCTCAAGGCGGGTTGGCGATTTCAGACTTATATTAACTACAAGTACAGGTTTCCTCACGATGTTTTCCTTCACCGATGTCTGTGACGTCTAAGATAAACTTTAAAAAGTACATATGAATTGAAAAAGTCACATTGGTACTTGCCCGGATTCGAACCCGCAACCTCTTGTACGAGAGGCGAGACACTAAAAAAAAGTTAGGTAATTCTATTGGAGAAGTATCTCAGCGAATTCCTGGGATTTTTCTTAATAAGTGGCTATCTAAGGAATAAAATTTCCTTCTTGACAGTTTTTATTTTGACATATTGTCACAAAAATTCTATTCTCCGGTTAAAATTATATTTATCTTATAAAATTTTTGGGCTTGTACTAATTCCGACCCCTAGGCTCGCCAAAAAATACTAACATTTCATCGCATGTCTTCGTTGTAACCCCTCACTGCAACAGCCGGGCCCAAAGGGCCTCTGATTAAAAAGTCAGCGCTTTTAATATTCGCCCCTGTGTCCAGGAATGTTGCAGTCAGGCTGGGGTGTCTAACAGGTTGGGACTTTGTTGGATATTCTATTTGTAATTCCTACCCTACTTTTTTTTTGGGGGAGTAGGAAATCATCAAATGACTGCTTCCGTCCTGGGTGCGGCGGGAGGGCATGCCAGACTGTTACTGACTAAAACCCACTCATGTTCCTTCAGTTGCTCTTTATGTTCCAGGGTCACGGTAACTATTATAAACATTCCGCAACCCCAAATTCCTACCCTACTCGTTGTACTAATCTTATGAAGGTGAAAACTCGCAAAAACTGAACATTTCGAGATTTTTTTAAAGTAATTTAGACATAAACTTTATAGGGTGAATGGTAATTAGTGTACGATACTTAAACAAGTGATTGTGCTCATGATATGGCCAATTGATCACAAACAATGTTTATTATGGGAGCAAAGCCGAAATCGCGAAAAAATATCAGCTGTTCAATACCTAAGGCAAACATAACATATTTTTTAGTAAGAGTTGTTGGTTATCATGAGCACAATCACGTTTTTAAGTATCGTACACTAATTAACAGTCACTCTATATAACATTACGCTATGGCTATAACAGCTGCTTCTTAATCTGCTTGTTAGAAATCAACGCTTTTTCCACTTAACATTTTTTTAATCCGGTGTTTATCCACTTTTGTAACTTCGTGCATAATATAACGTTTGAAGAAATAAATAATACTACACTAGGAGAGAGAAAAAATTATGTTTTTCCCAAATCCATGGTCACCCCATAAAAGAATATTGTTCGTTGAACACACATCTCTTTCATATAACCAATTCATAATATCTCACACAACACTCCATTCAAAACCCAACTATACTCCCCTACAATAAAGAATAACTTCCTATAAACACAATACACGAATAATTTCGCTCAGAATTTCCTAACAATGCCTTGCATTCTGATTTTGAATATTGTTACACCAACTTATTTTCGCAGTTCTGAAAAAATATTTTCAACCGTAACCTGTAAGTTATAAGGTTTAGGGTCTTATATTTTGGGTGTATGTAGATGTTGGTATATGCAGTATTGTATGAGACGCCATTGTCAGCTGATCAGTCAGTTTTTGTTCGTGTGAGCGATTACTTGATCTTTGACGGATAGGAATAGGAAATGAAAATATGGAGAAAAAGTTTCCGCATTTTGTGTATAAGCTTTGAATAAAAACGACTGAAAACCGATAGACGTCTTACAATAAGGTGGATGTTCAACATACACAGACATATGCTGCCGAACTTAGGCGTCCTGCGAGGGATGTTAAGGCTAGGCGTATGCCGAGACGCAGGCGACGCAGGTCCACACAGCGCAGAGCAGAGCAGATCATTATTATAAGTGAGGACTCCATTGTAGCCTTGAGTCAAGCGTGATCCCTAGGAAAACAGTTTCAATGACGAATTCTAGTTTCTCCCTGTTTAATACACCTTTACGTAAATATATAATGTATATATAATACACCTTTTTATAAACCTTTACGTAAATAGGAATAGACTAAGCAGATGATAAGATTCACATGGTCAGCAAGTGGTTCGATTCAATAAACTAGACTGTCAAAGTTCTACGAATGGCAACCGGGACCAACGGTTTTACGTGCTTTGCCTCTGACTTCCATGACTCTGCGGTCCAAATACACAAAAATGATATTTTTAATGAGATATTTACACACAAAATGAGATATAAGTACTCACAGCGGAGCCTTGTTTTATACAGTCAGGGGTAGAATTGAACCATAGGCGCGGGACTGAGGACGGCGAGCAATAGGAAGTTCGCCGCCCGACTAGGATCAGGTCCGTGTCGACAAGCGTTTTGTTTCACGCACGCCTTAAAGAGCAGTCAGCACGTGAAGTGCCCTCTAGGGCCAAGGTCTGCCGACGTTGCGGAATATCTAATAGTTACCGTGGCCCCGGAACATAAAAGGCAACCGAAGGAATATGGGTGGGTTTTATTCAGTAAAAGTCTGACACGGAGGGCGAGAGATAGATAGATAGATAGATAAAACGTTTATTTAGCACAACACAAGACACAATACAGGCAATTGACAAAAACATAATAAAAAAGGAGAAAGAGAAAAAAAAACATACAAAACGATACAAGCTAGAACCACACTATTCAAATTAATTCGACGCCACCGAACGTGACAACACGAAGTTTTATTACTTAGCAAGTCGGTGATGTGGTTCTGGCTAAAAAAAAAAAGAATTTGACCATAGACAGCTTAACATTTATGTCGGTCATACGGAGAGAAGTCATACTCAGTTAAAAATCTCGGTGATAGTGGCGTGTGTGTGGATCATTTGGTTCCCTACAAAATGGTTGAGCTAAATGGTGCTGATACATGTGTCAAGCTCGTGAACGGGCGCTGTAAATTGGGATTGGCTTATTTCTGAGAATCCATACTAATATTATAAATGGGAAAGTGTGTCTGCCTGTCTGTCTGTATGTTTGTCTTTCTTTCACGGGAAAACGGAGCGATGAATTGACGTGATTTTTTGAGTGCAGATAGTTGAAGGGATGGAGAGTAACATAGGCAAAAGCTAGTTATTTTATATTGCTCCATACCTTAATTTTTTTACATATAGAAGCAACACGATTGATGTAACCAAGATATGTTGTAAAACTTTATGATTGAAAAGAGTGTCCATGGAGTTTCTTGCTTGTTCTTCTCCATAGAGATGTACGTTTTGGAACAAGCAACTAGCTTCACCTTTCTGACGAACCGACTGACGCTTTGACAATTCATAAGTGCCTGTAAATGATCTAAGTGAAATAAATGCTTTGAATTTTTTGGAAGTCATTTGATGATTTCCCATTCCCAATAAAAAAGGGTAGAATTGCCGTTGGTCCCGGTTGCCATTCGTAGAACTTTGACAGTCGTTACTGGTTAGCCAGAAACTCTGACCAGTCTAACCAAGAGGTATCATGTCGCCCAGTTACTGGGTTGTAGTGGTCGATAGGCAGTCGCTTCACGTAAAACACTGGTATTCAGCTGAATCAGGTTAGGCTGGAAGCCGACCCCAACATAGTTGGGAAAAGGCTAGGGAGATGATGAATAAAAAGGGGTAGAATGGAAGCTCCTCTGAACACCACATAACCCTTGTCTCCTTGTCCCAGCGATCCTGCCGTACCGCGAGGATGCTCACGCGCAGACGCGCGAGTTCCTGTCACGCGTGGTGGACGTGCTGCTCGACTTCGTGCACCAGGTCAACGATCGGAACGAGAAGGTGAGGTCTTATCGTGCTGCATGGTATCTGCTTATTGTGCTGGCTCTACAAAAATAAAGCTATTCTATTATTTATATTCACCACCTGTATGTAACATTATGGAACGCAATAACACGTTTGTTAAGTAATATGTGAAAGAGCTACATTCTCATCTTTGTATCCCCTAGATCCTGGAGTTCCGCATGCCAGAAGAGATGAACAAGATCTGCGACTTCCAGCTGCACGACGAGCCGCTCCCGCTGAAGCAGCTCCTGGAAGACTGCAAGGTGGCGCTCAAGCACCAGGTCAAGACTGGTGAGTAGACCATCTTCGTAAGGAGTCCTACCTTTCTTTTTTTTTAATTTATATGGGCCTGCTCTTGGTCCCAGACTAGCTCGAGGGCATAAACGAAAGAAAAAAACCTACCTTACGTAAACCTACGCCTTTCTTGGAGAAAGGCGTCTCCAAAAGCAATCTATTGGCAAGATAAATAAACGTTACTAAGCACTGACTTTGGCTTAACACTATACCTGTCACTGTTACACAACTGCCAAACGTCAAGTGTACGATAGAGACGGAACATGGCTAAGCCAAAGCACGTGCTATTCAGTATTTTACATTGGTGCTGATTCTCTTGTCCACAAACTTAACAAAATTTAAGTTAAATGCATCTTTCTGTTTCCTTTTCTTAAAGAAACGGACAGAACATACATTTTAGTTTAATCCTGACAAATTAGACAGCGCCTGAAGAAAATTGGCGTATATTTAGTCGCCATGTTTTTAATCGCGTCTGAATTATCTATGGAGTGTCTAAATTTTACAGGACTTAACAAATATTTTGTCTTCTGTCCTTTTCTTAATATAATGGAAAGAGAAAGATGAACTAAAGTTAAATTTAGGTTAGTTTGTGAATAAGAGAATCGGCACCATTGTATGTGAATTTAAAGGTTTAAAAAATAAAAGCAGTACTTCTGTGTTCCAAAGAAATGACATCAAATACCTATAAAAGTCAATAGAACAAAAATACTGGAAATACCAAGCTTCCAATGAAGATTTCCCTCGTCTCTACCAGCTTGACGTCGTTCTCTTATGTTTGCCGACTCGGAGATCGGAGTTTTCACTCGAAGTCACGTTAACTCCAATCTTATTTAAGTCAACCAGCTTTAAAACTTGGCTCATTTAGAAACAGTCTTTGGGACCCGGATACGATATTTTTTATTTCAAAACAACTAAAAATATATTTTTTATATAATGATATTAATAATCGTGTCAGTGCTAAAATACCGGAGATTTGTTCAATGAACTTGTAGTCAAACTACGGTCTTCTACCATGTCAAAACAGTCATGTAACGTTTAAATGAAAGTCAAATTCTTATTTCCTTGAGGGCTGATTTTTCAATCATCAGTTAACTTCTATCTGAGGAATAAATATGACGGTTTGACATATTTTCTATACAAAAGCTGTCAAAACGTCAAACATACTCTTTTTTTTTTTGGTGAGTGGGTAATCATCCAATAACTGCTCCCGTCCTGGGTGCGGCGGGAGGGCGTGTCAGACTCTTACTGACTAAAACCCACTCATCTTCCTTCGGTTGCCCTTTATGTTTCAGGGTCACGGTAACTATTATAAACATTCCGCAACCCCGGCAGGCGTTGGCCCTGTTGGGCCCCTTCCTGTGCTGACTCCTTCTCTTTCAAACATACTCTTCAGATAAAAGTTATTTGGCGATTGAAAAATCGGGCCTAAACCGTTCAAAATAACCTTTGATAAGTTAGATACAACCTCATTTACAACAAAAACTACCTACAATCGAAAACCCAATTTCGAATTTCGTAACCTGTCAACGGCTCTTCAATTCCCGAGCGTTCCCGACAAAAGCCGAGCTCTCCCGAACCCTCCACCGCAACAAACAATTCAATTACATGATCAAATGTGTCGGAATGATAGCCCTTTACTAACACTTGGCTGAGCGGAATACTGTGCACTCATTTATAATTGCATTCTTAGGCGATTCGATACACTTGCTTGCCAATAAAAGGGGGTTTAGACGTGTGTGGAATTTTAAATTAAATCTAGTTTTTTCTGCGATTACGATTCGAATTCCAGAAAAATTTTGTCTATGATACGGCTGTAGTGTAGCTTTCTGTAATTGTTTTATTCAATATTAAGCAACTGTTTAGGCAGCGCACGCAAATAATTCTGTTTTATGAGGTATTTTTTTCCGACTTGCTAGACAAAAGTTGCGATAGCTCGGTTGATATACATGTTATAAAAATAATTTATAGCCTATAGCACTCAGGAATAATGTAGCTTTCTGCCAGTGAAAAAATTTTTGAAATTGGTTCATTAGTTCCAGAGATTACCCCAAACATACAAATTTACAAACTTACAAATTTTACCTCTTTATAATATTAGTATAGATATAGATATGTTACTCGTTGACAATGTAGCTTTCGAATGGTGGAAGAATTTTTTAAATCGGTCCAGTAGTTTTTGGGCCTATTCATTACAATCAAACAAACAAACATACAAAGTTTTCCTCTTTATAATATTAGTGTAGAGTAGCTGTTCCTCGCGGTTTCACCCGCGTTACATTAGGTTTTTGGTTACTGCTTCGCTCCCGTGGGACATAGCGTGATATATAGCCTATGTTACTCAGGAATAATGTAGCTTTCTAATGAAAAAATATTTTTTGAAATCGGTCCAGTAGTTTTTGAGTTTATTCGTTACATTCAAAATAAGTGTAGACAATAGAAACTGCTGAACAGGTTTTAATTACTTCAAAAAAACCTGTATTTTTAAATATAGAGCTTTTTTTATAAAACTAGCTGTCACCCACGGCTTCGCCCGCGATGATGCTAAATTTCCACCCAAAATTTTACCGATTTAGGGGTTAAATCAAAATTCTTTCTTAGTGGCTATTTACTCTTCACAAAGAACAACGTTCAAGTTGCATGTATCTAGGGCCGGTGGTTTGGGCTGTGCGTTGATATATCTAAAATCAGTGAGTCAAAGTATTATAATAGACTAGCTTCAGCCCGCGGCTTCGCTCGCGTTAGAAAGAGACAAAAAGTAGCCTATGTTACTCTCCATCCCTTCAACTATCTCCACTTAAAAAATCACGTCAATTCGTCGCTCCGTTTTGCCGTGAAAGAAAGACAAACATACAGACAGACAGACACACTTTCCCATTTATAATATTAGTATGGATTAGTAAGTTATTCAAATAGGTTTTACCAATTTTATAACACTCACTAAAAAGTTTTTACATCTTAAAACTTAGTTTCAAAACTGGCCGTTGTATCTAAAGAACAGGTAATGGCCATTATTTGTTGAGAAAAATAAGAAATAAAAAGTAAACACAAATGGCGTTTCTAATTTTTTTGACAAAAGAAGGCCAGCAACCCTTGCTTAATAATAAATTAAAAAGATCTAATGAGGTTTTATTCAAAATAGTATTATAGAACTTTTAAAAAATATAGCCGAAGTATTGAAGGTTTTCCTGTAAGGAGTCCATAGTTTTATTAACCATAAGTATCTGCGATTGTGTGATGCGGGCAATATTACATAAAAAATAAATAAATAAAATAAATAAATGCCATTCGAGTTTATATTTATATTTTTTGGTGGAAAAAGGATGTAATAAATACTAGAAATCACTCTATTAATAAAAAATTACATTAATTAATAATAGTTATAATTTATCTTATTTTTTTTTAATGTAAGGTTCTAAAATGTAATGCGGTTAACCTTTCCATGACCAAGCGACAGCCGGCTGTCGTGCTGCTATTGTCTTTCTATTGTGTCTTGAATCACGCGTGTTCGAAAGTTTAAATAAACCACAAAAAATCTTCTCACGATTAGTATTTTCCATTTTTTTTCCAATAATTCTTAGTTCTCTACAAAACAAAGATTAGATCTGTAAATACGGGTAGAGGGGCAATCATTCCGATACATTTGAGTGATACATAATTGAATTGTTTGATACCGCGGGGAGGGTTCGTGTGCGCTCGGGTGACTTCGGGTGTACTCGGAAATAGCCGATCAGAGCGATATCGGGGGTTTAGATTGTAAGAAGAATCTATACTAATATTGTAAATGCTGAATCATCGGAGAGGAGGATTTTCGGAAATCGATGAACTATTTCAACTTAATTTCAGATATACGGTCCACCTTACAAAAAATTCAACACACTAATATAGTTATTTGTTTACCGACTTTTAAATTCTTTATAAATTCTGTAATGTTTAATTCCCGTATTGAGATGTTTAGCAATCTACTTTATTTAGATATTCACACACACAAGTACGCCAAGTTACTGGACTCTAATTTTGATTTAGCCTATGATTCTACCATGTTCTCCACTTATACTGGAAGACTCAATAATAATGGTATGAGGAATGTATTCAATCATTTGCTATCGCTAATTATGATCGATCAAGAACAGTCTTTTACGTATACTGAATCAGAATTAAAAATTGACCACGATCATATTGTAAACTCAAACTCTGATCTTTTTCTTGTTTGATCACATTTATATTATGCATCAAAATATTGCTGGTCTGTTAAATAAGTCGGATATATTAACAGTTCATATTCAAGAACTATTATCTAAACAAATAAATATTGACATCTTATGTATAACTGAGCATTTCATAATGTCTGGCCATGAGAAACTGATAAACGTTCCAAATTATAAATTAGCAGCATACTACTCTAGAAATAACATAAAGCGCGGTGGAGCATGTATATTGATAAAACAAATGCTTGAATATAAAGAATTACCAGACATAATGAGACACTCGATAGCAGGTATAATAGAATGTTGCGCTATAAAACTTGTTGAACAAAATGTCATAGTATTGTGTGTATATAGACCCCCAAAAATGTGCAACTTAAGCAAATTTTATGAAATCTTAAACAATATATTAAAAAATATTTGTACCAAAAATGGTCCTAAAATAGTCTTGTGTGGTGACTTTAATGTAAATACAATGATAAGAAATAGATTGACATTGGAATTTGAATGCTTTCTTTTAAGCTATAACCTCAAATTAGAAATAAATGTACCTACCAGGCTTAACAGCAATACTTGTCTGGATAATTTTGCTCACAATCTTAAACAAAAATGTAAATGGGAAGTAATAGACCTAGCGCTATCCGATCACACAGCTCAAATTTTAAACATTAAGGTAAGTAAGTCATGTCGGATAAAATCTTGGCGTAAAAGTATACGAGATATATCGGATGAAAATCTATTAAAATTTAAAAAACATTTGCTATCTTTAACTTTTTCAGAAGTATATAATACTGAAGACCCAAACTTAGCATATGATATGTTCTTAGATTTATTTCTCCTACTATACAATTTGTGTTTTCCCCTAAAATGTATAAGAATAAAATTTGGAAAGTCAATTAAATGGATATCACGGGGTATTCGTATATGCAGTAAAAGACAACGCTATCTACTGTGGCAGGCAAGAATAAAACCCACAGCGGAAAACAAACAAAAGTTTCATAATTATTCAAGAAAATTTAAAAAAATCGTAAAGTTAACTCAAAAAGCCCAAAATAATCACTTACTCCTGAATTCCAAAAATAAATCAAAAACAGCGTGGCAAATAATAAATAATAGCAATAACTTTAAGGAACCCATCTCTATGATAAATAAACATGACTTAATAGTAACTAACCCTCAAGACATAGCTGAATCATTCAACGACTTTTTCATTGATCAAGTCTTAGATTTGCCAAAATCTTCTTCTTATGATATCAAGAAAATAGATCATAACCCCAATTCGATTTTTGTGTCCCCAGTAGTACCTCAAGACGTGTCAAGGATCATTAAACTGCTAAAGAATAAAAAGAGTTTTGGTTACGACGGCATTACAACAAAAGTTATAAAATACGTTTCGGATGTAATTTCTGGTCCTCTATGTCACATCACTAATGCAAGTATATCTTCTGGAGTATTTCCTAAAGGTCTCAAAACCGTAATTGTAAAACCTCTTCACAAAAAAAATAATAAAGAAGATATGTCGAATTACAGACCGATTGCCCTTATACCCGTGTTCTCTAAAGTTATAGAAAAAATCTTGTATGAATTAATTTACAATTTCCTATTGAAATTCAACATACTACGTGACGAACAAAAGGGTTTTCGTAAAAATAAAAATATTAACATGGCCATATTCGATTTATTAAAACTGTAATGGTAAACGTAGATAAGAAAAGGCCTATTTGCGCCATTTTCACAGATATGACCAAAGCGTTCGACTACGTAGATCATGAGACACTTTTATACAAACTACACGCCTACGGAATTCGAGGAAATGCATTAAATCTAATTAAATCTTATCTTACAGACCGAATTCAATATACTGAAATTTCTAATATTTGCTCAAACCTAAAACGTGAAGTAAAATTCAGATCTTCCTACAGGAAAATCAAAAATGGCGTCCCACAAGGAAGCGTCCTCGGTCCGCTTTTATTTTTAATTTATATTAACGACCTGCCACTTCAATTAGACCACCCAGTTATATTGTTTGCTGACGACAGTACAGCATTAATTAAATGTACCAATAGAGAATACTATGAAAATGATATTAACGAGGCTCTTAAATCTACAGTTAACTGGCTCAATTATAATAATTTAATAATAAACTTAAAAAAAACTAACATCATGCATTTTCACCAACGAATTTGTCCGGAAGACTTAAACGCCAATTATAATGGATATAAGATTGAAACTGTCAAAGTAGCAAAGTTTTTAGGAATCTGGATTGACAATCAATTGACATGGAGACCTCAAGCTGAAAATATTTGTAAACGATTAAGTACCTACGCCTACATTCTGTTCAATCTTTCAAAAAAGGTCAACACTAATACAGTACTTGTAGCTTACCATGGCCTCGTGATTTCAACCTTAAGATTTGGCATTATATTTTGGGGGAACAGTAGCGAAAGAGAAAGCATTTTCAAAGCCCAAAAACGATGTTTAAGATCAATTTTCAACTTGCAGGTTACAGACAGCTGTGTTCCTATGTTCAAATTACACAAATTGTTAACCTTTCCATGTTTGTACATTCTTGAAACAGCTCTCTTTGTCAAAAACAACCGTAACCTGTTTCCATCGTTAAATGATACTCGAAAAAGGACTAACTGTATGAGATCTCAGTATCAAAAATTATTGTGCACCGGTGGCTATAATACCACACTGTTAAAAAAAAAACGTCATATGTATGGCACCCTTGATATACAATAAGTTACCCAATGATCTAAAAGAACAACCATTAAAAATATTCAAAAAACGGTTAACCGACTTTCTGTTACGTAAATGCTATTATTCTGTAAACGATTTTCTGAACGATGTATTATGATAATTGTATTTTTCATCGTATATAATCTTTTTTAATCTTGAGCTATAAATATGTATTTCTTTGCCATGTGTGACTCACAAATGTTTGTATGCCGAAAGGTAGAATGTACAAGGATTCTTGCACTGTTGTACCATCTAATTGTAATACCTACATTCTATTCAAATAAAAATTTCTGATTTCTGATTTCTGATTTCTGAAGTAACTCTGTGTGTCTGTCTGTCTCTTCTTCACGCCTAAACCACTAGACCAATTTAAACGAAATTTGGTACAGATATAGTCTGGGACCCGAGAAAGGACATAGGATAGTTTTCATCCCGGATATCCCCTGGGAACGGGAACTATTATTCCTCGCGGACGAAGCCTCGGGCAAATGCTAGTTAAAAATATGTTTTAGTGCACCAATGTCAGTGAGTCTTGACGAGATAAGTAGACGTTACTAAGCACTGATTTTGGCTTAGCTGTGTTGCCGTCTCTATCGTACACTTTACGTTTGGCAGTTGTGTGACAGTGACAGGTATAGTGCTAAGCCAAAGTCAATGCTTAGTAACGTCTTTTTATCTTGCCATAGGAGAGCGAGCCCCTCTAAGAGAAAAAAAGAAGAAACGTTTACGTACTGATTTGGCACTACAAAACAAAAATTATAACTTTTATTTTTTATTTAAAAATGCTTTTATTTGAAAATAATAAAAAAATAACAGTATAAAAAAGTTGCACAATTAAAACTTATTATAGGTATTAGCCTAGCTATTTTACTAGCAACATATGGATCACGAAATAAATATTGATTTATTAATAATATCATAGCTTTTTTTTGTGAGTGGTGTCAGACTTTTACTGACTAAAACCCGCCCAAATTCCTTCGCTTGCCCTTTATGTTCCGGGGCCGCGATAACTGCCTATATTAGGACTATTCCGCAACCCCGGCAGGATTATTATCATAGCTGTGCCAAACAGACCAGTTTAAAAAGCAGACATTCGGAAAAGACGTCTGGCGAGTAACTTGGCCATGACGCCACTTAAACCATTTAAAAAACATCCTCAAAAATTCTAACTATCAACAAGGCCCCTAGCACTCACATCTGACATTTACTCAACACATCAAACGCAGCCGCCCTCGCTCAAATCTCATGCTCGACTGAGCGCGAGACGATCGCTTGTCTGAGCGACTCGGAGCGAGCCTGACGAATGGATTTATTGTTGAGCTCCAGCGTAAAATGGAAACTTTTTGAAAGGACGACGGTAGTTTGGAAATTAAAAGTTAAAATTGTGTGTAATTGGAAGGGATAGTTGGGAAACAGCAATAGAACTGTTTACTTATAAAAATTAAAGGAGTGTAATTTTAAAATGTTGAAATAGTTGTATCAGTGCAATAAACAGTAAAAATAAAAAAAAAACAAAACTCACTGTATAAATATTATTAAAAAAAATCAAGCAATCAGTTATTCATTTATTAACTATGGTAAATGATGTGGTGTTTCTTTTAAATAAATTCTCCATATTCTACTATAACATGCGACTAAGGCAAATAGCAATCAATTTAACAAATATAAATAAATATTGAGAAAAAATAATATGCAAGAACAATAATGGCAAAAGGAACATGATTCATCATTTCGAAAGTCATAAATTAGAACATTTTGAGATAATGATATGAAAGAAATCACCCATTTAAGAGTCCTGTTACATTTTTTACACAAATTCATGATTTTTGACGCTGTAATTTTCAGCAGTAGTAAGATATTTTAATTATTTGTTAAATAATAACGATAGTACCATTCTCTTTCTTGTAAGTTGCAGTTACACATTTTCATTTTTCTTTTCGTGTTATTTACTATAAATATTTTACGAACACAGCATTCACATTGCTACATTCAATTCTTATTAATGTTAAAATTACTAAAAGATATTTTGAATGTTTTACTTGTTTATTGGAGTTCTAGAATTCCTTTAAATTCCTTGAGTTTTTAAGGAAAAAATCGTAAAGAAAGCCTAATTTAAGCCATAAATGTCTTGATTCAGCGTCCATTGTATTCCAAATTAACGCAACTTTATCAAATAAACTAATATGATATAAAACTTCAATCTACAATGCATACGTTTCATTAATTTTCGTATCTCAATTTAATAAAACAAAATTGCAATAAATAAAGTTAAAATGCTTAATGTTAAAATTCTGCGTCGATTCAGCGCGTTCCTCAGTCCCGTTTACGATTTGTTATCGGACTCTTAAATATATACATCAGATATTCTGTACACCTCACTTCAAATTCCCAGCACCATAGAGTACTCTATACTCAAAGTCTGTGACACCATAAAGCGCGGGAAATAGCCATAAACTCGATAAATATGGCGCGTAAGTAGCGGGCGCGAGATTTACATGCGGGCCCGCTAATATTACGCAAATCATTGGATTAAATCGCCCTCATAGTAGGGTGCACTTGTATGGGGATTTTTGGCAGATTTTGTAAAAGTTTTAGGTAAATACTTAAAACTTGGAACACACTTGATTCGAGACACAATAGAAAGACAATAGCAGTGCGATAGCCGGCTGTCGCTTGGTCGTTGAAAGGTTAAAAGTAGTAATTAAAACAATGGGAAGACTTTTTTTAAAGAAGAGGTCATGTCCATTTTTTTGAACGCAACTGACATTTTAATATTTAAAGTACCTACTAATAACAACAAGGGAAGGATTTTCATGTCCATTTAGGCTTGTTTTATTGTTAAACGTTTCGGCAGCGCCCCGTTGGAGCGCGCGCGTTCGGAGATATATGAGAGTAGTAGTTGCGTTTCAAAGTCGCGCGCTTTTGCAGCGCCGTTTATAAAACGCGCACTGTTCGTCGGCGCTGCCAGGCGCGGGCCGGTTTGCGGTTATACGACCAGTGTGCGTTTAGTGTGACGCCGTTGAGACGCGCCGTTTTTAACAGCGCACTGCCCAGCGGCGCGTCTAGCGGAGTGACTTTAAAACCAGCTTTATGAACGTATCTGACATCATTTTAATAAAAATGGTTATAATAACGTCGCTGATGCTGAATACTTTAACGTGATTGAAAATGTCCTTTGGCACTTGCCGACTTTCAAATCCCGTAATCTAAAGCAGGAGAAGTGACAGATCAGCCGTTTTGTAAGATCAACTTAATAAGTTCTAACTGTTTTCTTTTTAACATTTAAAATAGCACTTCTCCAAATAGCACAAAGTCTGGCCACCCCACGCCGCCCCACGGCCCCGTATTAACATAGTTTGATGGATCATCCCCTTCCATTGTTGAATTTAGATTACAGCAGAGGATTCCTCTGTTATGGATTGATTTTTATACACTCGTGAGTGGATGGCGGATAATAGCCGGCTTTTGTGGATAGACCGAGGTTATGGGTAGCTTGGGTTTAAGACGTATCGATGGTTTTGGGACACCGTAGGTAATAGAGAAGCTGCAACGTTGGTCTTTTGGTTGGGAGAGAGAGGGTGGTTTTTTCTATTAGAAATTTCTTAAAAGCCTGGAGTTTTCTAGTAGGTGTTGTGGCAGGTTAGAGCCTTGAAAAGAACGTAGATCTTCGGTCTTTGATGGAGTGAAAAGATAAAATTTGACGACCTGTCTAACTGATGAGTATCGTGTTGTCGCAACTGGGTTTAAGAGGTCAGGTAGGCAGTCGCTTTACATAACACAGCTGCATTTGGTTGGATTGAAAACCGACCCCAACATAGTTGGAAAAAGTTTAGGCAATATGTCGATTGTCTAAATAAAAAAATCTAAATTTTATTCCGCCTTTCACGGTTAATTGGCTCCCAATGTACTTGCTAAATAACATACCAATGGACTTCAATACAGTACCTGTATTTTCCTTAGAATTTGCCATAACCGAGTCATACAATTTTCTATCAAACTATACCACGATATAATACCACGCTTCATAACCTCTAAAATTAAAATAAGCTCATAAAAACTAACATAAACACCTGAACAATAGCGCTGATTGCGGTTCCAACCGCCGCGAACTGGCGCAAACTAGATAAAATGGGATTTATCCGAACATAACGTTGAATGGCATCGTCAGTGATCACGTGCGCGCAAATTGAATCATTTGAAAACGTGACATGATAGAATAGTGTTAATTATTTTCATCCAAGTTAGGTTATCAATTTATGTTATGTGATTTTTTCGACAATAAGTCTTCAATTTGAATGATTCTCTATTTATTTCAACCTTCGAACAGACGTGATTCCAGATATAATAGAAAGACAATAGCAGCGTGACAGCCGGCTGTAACCTGGTCGTTGAAAGGTTTAAAAGAGAAGGGGTCCTGTATAAATATGCTATTAGATCTAATATATCTAGACCTTAGGAGAAAAGTTTTTGTTATTACTGCGTCGATATTCTCGATTTTAAGATCATTAAAAATCATTAAAATCATATTTATTTTGTAAATAGGTTATAAACATAACACTTTTACACGTCAATATTTTTTTTTTTAATTAAGCGAACGATGGGGCCGGTGTTTCGTAGCTGGACTGCTCTGAGAAGAAACATCCGAAACAAACTCAGAGGTCAAAGTCTCTTTTAAAGTCCATACAATCGTATTGGTCAAAAATGTGCGAGAACCATGGAGTTTTATCTGAGGTACTCTCTAGATGAGAGAAGCACACAGATTTGAGTGGACCTGTCCAGACAGTGCAAGCATTTGTCAATAATCGTTTAGCTCAACTAAAAACCTTTAAGGAGCTCAACGTCTTGACGAACAATACCAAAGTAAGAACATTTGGGTAGGCCGCATTAAATACTCAAACCGTCAGACTGCATATATAAAAAAAAAAAAAAATTACTTAGAACAACAACCTCCATAGTCCTCACATTCACAAAAAAAATACAAAAACATACATATACTTCAAAAAGTACACATCAATGTCAAATAAAAATAATAATAAAAAAATATATATACTTTAAAAAGTACACATCAATGTCAAATAAAAATAATAATAAAAAAAATTATATACTTTAAAAAGTACACAATGTCAAAATAATAATTAAAATGTCAAAGGAGAAAAAAAATGTACATAAAGTAAATATTGGCCAATGTATCAATCGAAGCAGCTCAATCCCAAGCATTAGAGTCCTCAATATAATCTTTAACAGAGTACAAAGCTTTCTGACAGAGTTTACGTTTAATAAATAATTTAAATTTAGTAATGCTAAGTTCTTGAATTTGGCTGGGAAGTTTATTATAAAAGCGTATACATTGACATTTAAACGAACCACCTATTTTCTTAAGCCTAGTTGAAGGAACCACGTATTTGTTCTTATTTCTCGTATTTATATTATGGATATCACTGTATTTTTTAAATTGATTAATATTTTTATGTGCGTACATCAAATTTTCATGTATATATTGACACGGCACAGTCATAATATTCACCTCGCTAAATTTGCCTCTGAGGGAATGTCGAGGACTCAATTTATAAATTGAACGAATAGCCCTTTTTTGCAAAACAAAAATAGTCTGAATATCGGCGGCATTTCCCCACAGCAGAATGCCGTACGACATCAAACTGTGAAAATAGCTAAAGTAAACTAAACGGGCTGTTTCTAAATCAGTTAAACCACTAATTTTTCTGACGGCATATGCTGCAGAGCTTAGTTTCTTAGATAATTTATCTATATGGGGGCCCCACTGTAATTTTGCATACAAAGTTATTCCTAAGAACACTGTGGAAGTCTCGGGCTTCAATTCCTGTCCCTTTATTAGAACACTGGTTTCTACTTGTCTAACATTTGGTAGCGTGAATTTAATAAGTTTAGTTTTTTTCTCGTTCAGCAGTAGATTATTTACGTTGAACCAGTTAACAATTGACTCTAGAGAACTATTTACGACGTCAGCACACAGTTGTTGACGTTTTAGTTTAAATAAAAGTGAAGTGTCGTCTGCGAACAACACTATATCATGCTTATCTTTAATAAGATAAGGCAAGTCATTTATGTAAATGAGAAATAAAAAAGGGCCAAGAATTGAGCCCTGGGGAACCCCCATTCTTACAACAAATCCAGGTGACCTTTTACTGTTCACATCAACTCTTTGAATCCTATCACTCAGATACGAAGAGAGAAGATTCAGAGAGGAGGCCCGGATTCCATAGTGATGTAGCTTCCTGATTAAAGTTTCATGGAGAACGCAATCGAATGCCTTGGACAAATCGCAAAAAACGCCCAATGCATCGCATTTGTCTTCCCATGCATTATAAATATGTCCTAAAAGTTCAACACCGGCGTCAGTTGTTGAACGACCCCTTGTAAATCCAAACTGTTTTTTATGTAAAAGCTCGAGTTTATTAAAATATATTTGCATTTGGCTTAGAATTAATTTCTCAAAAATTTTACTAAAAGTAGGTAGCACTGAAATTGGCCTATAATTACTGGGGTCAGATGTGCTACCTGATTTAAATAATGGAATTAATTTACTATATTTCATTAAGTCAGGAAACTTACCACAATCAATACAATTATTAAAAATAGCTGCTAAAGTGGGAGCTACAATATTTATAATAGACTAGCTTTTGCCCGCGGCTTCGCTCGCGTAGAATTTGTTCTGCCACATTAAGTTGCGTGATATTTTTTTAAATACTTGTATTTTATGTATCTTCACATCGTACATCCCAAATTTCTAACTTCAAAATTAGTTTCCATACAATTTTTGAAATCCGTTTGAAAATCGTGATGGCACAGTGGATAAGGCGCCCGCCTCTCGTGTGTGGTTGTGGGTTCGAATCCGGGCAAGTACCAATGTGACTTTTTCAACTCATATGTATTTTCTAAAGTTTATCTTGGACATCACTGACATCCCGGCGTTCCTCGGAAACCACGTAAAGCCGTTGGTCTCAGTTGTCATTGTCATGCGTAGAACTTTGACAGTCGTTACTGGTTAGCCAGAAACTCTGACCAGTCTAACCAAGAGGTAGCGTATCGCCCAGTTACTGGGTTGTGGAGGTCAGATAGGCAGTCGCTCCACGTAAAACACCGGTATCCAGCTGAATCCGGTTAGGCTGGCAGCCGACCCCAAACACAGTTAGGAAAAGGCTAGGGAGATGATAATGACAATCTTTGAAATCCTATACCTAATATTTAGTGGGAATCTCTTGAGGGTGGAATTATCTGAATTCCTTTCTAAGTGCTCATTATTTTAAGCTATAATAGAACTCTGCAAATTTCAAAATTCTAAGACCAGTGGTTTCTTCATCAATCTTTACCTGTATGGTGTGTTCATAAAGAGTAGCCCTATGTCCTTCCCCGGGCTTGAGGTTATCCTATCCAGCACAAACGGATTACTAAACACTGACTAATAAACAGGTCGGACCAATGTTACTTGCATTTAGTCACTACATAGTAAATATAATACAAAGTAGCTTTCTTTGTCCCTATGTAAGCTTAATTTTTTAAAACTACGGAAGGGATTTTGATGCGGTTTTGTTAATAGATTTTGTAATAAGTAAAGAATTAATATGTATGTAATTTGAATAGGTTAACAGCTGTGTTAAATTATCTGTGTTTTTACTGCAATATACTCCCGTATGTACTATGTTATGTGTTTTTTTTATTCAGCTTAAATATGTAGATTTTGGCATTTAGATACATGTGAGCATGGGAAAAACAGGGCATGCCTAAATGTATCCCCGCTATCTTCAAAGTTTGCCTTTGCGATTTATTAATAGTTATAGAAAATGCAACTTTAAGTGGGAACTGTAGTAAACATTTGAAATTAAAGGGTAAGTTATTGGGTATTATTGGAATGCGTGGAATAAGAACATTTTCACCCTTAGCTTCTCCAGTTACAATTGGTGCCTAGTTCAATGACTCGCAATCTAGTGCCATAACATAGTCTCGGGGCGTCCAAGTTGCGCATTAACAAAACAAATATACCGAATTTTAATCCTTCGAACACACGTGATTTGAGACACAATAGAAAGACAATAGCAGCCCGACAGCCGGCTGTCGGTCGGTCGTTGAAAGGATAATTTGAGCTTATATGTGATGGCAACCCGGATAGCTCCAAAGAGTTAAGAAACTCCCCAGGGTTGCTCGTACAGTCTTCAAAAAAAAAATCTTCAGATGACATGACTGCGTCGATGGATGGAGTTGGGTTGTTGCATCGCTGGTTACTTGGCCCAAGATAATTTTATTGATTTTCGCAACTGTCTCATTTCTAGGTGCTAGTATAATTCTTTCACATAGCCAACTTTCATCGTGGATGTTCTGTTGCCGTTTGGCGCTCCGTTCAAGTCAATCATATCGTGATAACTTTTAAACTATTCAACCAAATTACTTAGTGTGAAAGACAAAGTTTATCTTCATTATATACTTAATGCGAGAAATGTATTCATTTTGATAAGACTTTATTAATTATATACTAATATGTGCATTGTAAAATAGTACCAAATTTAATTAAATTTATGGTTCACAATTTTGGTCGTACTGGCTCGCACATAAGAGATAGATATATGCTTTCGCGGACTTTTATTTTGATTTATTTAAGACAAACAACCCTGTGGTACATCATCTTTATGTAACTCCATTGGTTTAGGCAGCGCACGCCAAGATAGATCTCAGATGGAAGATTTTTTTCCGACTTAATTGACACTTATCGTTTTATTATAATCAAAATTACATAAAATCATTATAAATTGTAGCCTATGTGTTACTCTGATAAATAACTTAAATTACTGTAAAGTTTCATTCAAATCGGTCCAGTAGTTTTTTCGTGAAAGAGTAACAAACATACATACACACACACATACATCCATCCTCACAAACTTTCGCATTTATAATATTATTATTATTTTAAAATATGTTTCCATATCTCGGGACCCTGAGGTCCCGGACTTTTGGAAGGCGTACGAGGGGCCGAAGCCAACTCGCAGAGGCCCCTTGTGGAAAAACTTTATGTGGAATGGGACACCGACCGACGATTATCCCTATATGCACTATGTAAGTGCACCTAAGGACAACCCCCGGTTGGTGTTGGACTATTGTAAATTATGGCAACTAACAAAAATTTTGGACTATGGGTTTGGATTCTTTCATGAATAAGGTACCAGAAACTATGGAGTGACTATGGCCCCTGCCTGACCAATGGTTGTATACACTGATAGAATGGCAGGGGAATATTATTATTATTATTAAGTAGGAAGGATTTAGAAACATCAACAGAATTATCCCATAAATCTGTAGTCTTTTTAACACTTAATGTGTGAAAGGTTTTAATTACATTTTTACAAGTGACATGTTCGAAATGAAATTCAGAATCACAGGCCGGAACGTTTTCTTTAAGTAAAGTCTCTGCAGCTATGGGTGATGAATTTAAACATTTAGTAGTCGAAACGGGAATCTCTGAAAAGAACTTTTCAAAAGCCGCGGCGACTTCAAGGTCTGATTTAATTATCTTATTATCAACAATAAGGCTATAGTCACTACTTCGGTTCTTGGACTTTCCCGTTTCGCTACACATTCGTGACATTCCATGTCATTTTTATAACATTATTACTATTTTTTATTTTTGAACTTAAGTAGCGTGACTTGGCCATGTAACAGACTTGTTTAAATAACTTAGAATATTTTTTGACAAATGAATTGAATTCAGTAGTTTTAATGTAAGTCCGTTCTTCATACAACTCAAAAAGACGTTGCCTACTTTTGTGAATACCAATGGTGGCCCAGTCACTGTTATTGTTTACGGAAATATTTTTTGGAATAAACGTGGAATTAAACTGTTTGCAATATAAATTAAAAAAGTCGGTATATTGCTGATTTGGATCATTATTGGTTGGCAATGATGGTAATTTATTTAACAATTTGGTTTTAAATGTTTCCAACCGATGTTTCGATTTAGGGTTTACAGTGATATCTACTTTTGTAATTTTTTTATTCAATATTGGTATTGTAATTAACTGACCACAGTGATCAGATTCTAATGAATTAATAATTTCTTTGTGGGTAGGTACAATATCCGTATAAATGTTATCCAGGCAAGTAGCGCTAGTGGGAGTTATTCTAGTGGGCTCCAAAAACAGGTTTACAAGATTGTATGATTGAAAAAGACTGGTAACTTTAGTATTTAAGCTCGAATTTTCTAGCAAATTGATATTGAAATCACCACAAATGATGACGGTCTTAGTCGAGTTACAGATCTTGTGCATCACTTCATGCATCACCATCTCAAAACAATCATACAGTCCTGAAGGAGGTCTGTACACACTTATTACAATATACTGCTCCAATTCTACACAGGCCATTTCAATTATTCGCTCAACAGAGAGGTCCACAATATCTTTCCGGTCTTTAAACTTAAGTTGTCTATGTATTAAGATTAATGAACCACCATGTATAGCATTATCTCTGCTGAACGAACTACCAACCTGGTGATTACTAAAATTAAACATTAACTGATGGCTTAAATTTTAATTATTATTATAACATTAAGCTTAAATTAATGTGAGGGGTTGTTTGTCACATCTCTTATCAACTACTAAAATCCCTAACTGAGAAATTCCTTACAAAAAGACTCCATTTTTAGAAGTTTTCCTTTTTTTTTCACCTAGAATTTAACCCCGGACCCCATGCTGAGCAGTCGCATTTGCCTCTATAAAACCAACTCTAGTCAACAAGATATTAATATGTCAAAAGGAATTTCCTATTAATCCCTCCCGCCTCCGACAGATGGGGCTACTGTCAGGTGTTGTGTAATGCTGGTTTAATCTCAGAGGGCGCCACTAGCGAGGGGAAGTTATTGTAAGGGTACTCGGCTTTTGTTTCAGATTAGTTAAGTGAAATGGCCATAGGAGATTTCTTATTGGGATTGCGAATTTTTTCGGTGTTTAAAAAAGTTTTGTTTTTACATTTGAGTATTTATATATTACTAGCTTTTGCCTGCGACTTCGTCCGCGAGGAATAATAGTTCCCGTTCCTGGGGGTTTTCCGGGATGAAAACTACCCTATGTCCTTTCTCGGGACCCAGACTATATCTGTACCAAATTTCATTCAAATCGGTTCAGTGGTTTAGGCGTGAAGAAGAGACAGACAGACAGACAGACAGATATAAAGACAGACAGACAGACAGAGTTACTTTCGCATGTATAATATTAAGTATGGATTTTGGTGATATTATGTAAATTAGAGATTTTAGATCAAAATATTTATTTATTTTATTTATTCGCTTATTTGGAGTAGAATAGTCTGACGTCATACACTTATGTGATATATCAGAATTTAATAAAGGTCTCTAGCTAATGATTCTACTAAAACTTGATAAATGAAAAAGTAAGAACTCAAAAAGAACTAACTGCCTTCAAAATCTAGATAAAGAAAAATATCATCACTCCTACCATTTCCAAAAAAGTCATGCTTCCTTTAAATGGATACTGGATGCACAGACTTTAAAGTTACTAAATAACCCACAAATTACCTCAAACGCTACACATCACTCAAAATCAGTTTGAAAACAATTCATCCCCTAGTTAATTCAAAATCCCCGAGAGTGTACCCCTATGGACCCCCGCGGCTGTGGGGCGCGATAAAAACTCCCTCGAGACGAAGCCCCGTGCGGCAATACGGTTAATCTATTCACACTTTTAAAAACGTGCGGCCAATTATTTTAGAGGATTATGGTTACGAGTTACGTAATACCTTAGTTTTAATGAGTTTAAAAATAATTGGTTAAAAATAACACTTAATTTGTCATTATTGGCTTTCTTATTTTAATCAAACGATGGTGTCGGTGACTACTCTGAGAAGAAACATCCGGAATAAACTCAGAGGTCCAATATAGGATCTTTCTTTCTCATTACAAAAGCCCACTATTATGTAAGTATCCTGCCGGGGTTGCGGAACCTGCCGTGACCCTGGATGGAACATAAAAGGCAATCGAAGGAACATGAGTGGGTTTTAGTCAGTAAGAGTCTGACACGCCCTCCCGCCGCACCCAGGACGGGAGCAGTCATTGGATGATTTCCCACTCACCAAAAAAAAAAAATTTAAGTATTCTTTTGCTGTGCCCAACAGGGTCCATGATTGTTACTTTTTTCGAATGTTTACCACCTAAGCCTGTACATTGTGGAATGCAATAAAGAATTGAGAATTTAGTGATATTACTATTACTTTTTTTTCAATTCAATTCAATATATTTATTTGTGAACATAGGTATATAATAGATGTTACAGTACTTACATAAAGCCTAGTTAGTTTTCAACAAATCAAGTATCTAGTCAAGTTGGTTATAGCTAATCACAAGCGAGGTATGTATAAGACCAATGCGCTGCAGTTGTTTTTGCAGTACAAAAAAAGCCACATTACTATTTTTATACCTTCAGATAACACAATATTATGGCTATATCCTTTTAATAACCTATTATAATCTATCTATTTCACGATAAAAAGCCCTCCAGTCTATCACCACTTCCCGCCACAGTCCCTAGAGGGCGCTATTCTCAATTCTCTGTCATTTATATTTTTTATCTGTGGTCCTGCCTCTGAGATGTCACAAAAAATATGTGTTTCTGATAAACAGTTTTGAGGGGGAGCAAAGAGGTCTTATCTCTATTATTTGTGGGCTATAGAAGTTGTCATGGACATGTTTTTTGGGGTAGATTGAATAACTGGTGTAATGTAGGGTTTTTGATTATGATGGGATTACTGATAGGATACTGGTACTGCTATTTTTTTTATAGTTTTTACCATTGATTAAGTATTTGGCTTCATATACAAATTCTTTGGTTTATTTTTTTCTTTAGTTATTAATATTAACCTTTTTTTTATTAACCTTTTAACACCATAGAAAGACAATGACAGCCCGACAGTCAACTGTCGCTTGGTCGTCGAAAGGTTAAGTTACATTCTCGTTAAAGATTACATTTAATAACTTTGAAATGTATGGAATTGACTTTCAAAACGTCACGTGATTAATCGTTTTTGATCTCCAATGGGGTATTTCACATCATTAACCAATAAATGTACAACATAATTTCTATAAATAACTCCTAATTTAAGCCTTAAAAATCTGGTTCATATTTAATTTATAGTAAAAATAGATTTTTAGATGCTTTGTAATCAATAAATAGACAATTGAGTTGTTTACTTAGTGACGTCATATGGTGTTTTGCCATACAAAATCTTTAGGAGAATATCGTTTAAAAAGTGCATCAATTGGTCATGGTGTAAAATACCGTATTGGTACTGTTAACAAAATAATACAAAAGCAGGTCACTAATTTATTTATTTATTTATTTGTTTATTATACAGTCATCTTAATGCTAACAGTTTAACCCATGCGCATAAAGTGATTATAATTTCTCAGTCTAGAGTGTAAATTATTTAAAGTTATATAGTATAAAATTCATATGTTATTAAATTACATTAGTCCATTATATTTATTATATTAAAATTATTCATTGATTAACTATTGTATACATAGTCAACTATTAAAATTATGTCACTGTACTGGCAACTGTCAACCCGTGTGTCACCCGGCTGCTGTAAGGAAAGCCCTTTCAGTACATGAAAATAAATCTATTGACGAGTCGTACGATAATATTTCGTTAATGTAGTGATGATTTCCATCTGATGATATCCATCTGATCAGAAATTCAGTTTTGAGGTATCCGATTCCTCTGTTTTTGTTCAATGGAATATGTAACTAATAGGGCTTTTAGGTTCCCGTGTCTGAATTCCTGATCAGCAAACCTTATTAAGAAACCGAACGTTTTGGCGGACTAAATATAACCCTTTTAACGACCAACCGACAGCCGGCTGTCGGGCTACTATTGTCTTTCTATTGTGTCTCGAACCACGTGTGTTCGAAGGATTAAACGAATATATTTGACGGTTGGTCTAGTGGTTAGTGACCCTGACTGCTAAGCCGGAGGTCGTGGGCTCGATGCCCACCCAGGACAAAATTGTGTTGTTTTGTTCTGTGTCTGGTTTGAGGGTTTATTCTTTATTTATTTATCTATATTATGATAGAAATATAAAAGAGACGATAATTTCTGAGTTTGTTTTTTCGTTTCTTCTCAGAGGTAGTCAGTTAGGCAATGCCGGCTCCACCTAGTTTATAAAAATACCCGTACTAATATTATAAATGCGAAAGTAACTCTGTCTGTCTGTCTGTCTCTTCTTCACGCCTAAACCACTTGTGAGATATGGAACGCATCCTTTAATGACCTTTCTCCCTCGCACTTATTGTTCTCTACCTTGTCTATTAAATCCTAAATGTCATGATTGTGTTTCTCGGTATAATAAAAGGTAATTAATTAATTTACGGTTTTATTTGAGATACAACAAAGTGGCGACAAGGGAAAAACTCACAGTGCAGCGAAAAATAATAAAAGTGAAAAAAAAAACATGGACTTAAAGCAAAAATAACAAAAATTAAAAATCAAACGCCGGGAGTGAAGTTGGCTACAAGCTACCGCTTTGCAAAACGAGATTGCAGACGCCATAATTTTATTGGGTTGACAGTGCTACCAACACTTCGAATCATTTATAACTTCACAGTTCACACTTCAAGTACCTATATTAATGTCAGAAGAAAACATCACATTTGAACAAAAAATTGCTTTAGTTAAGTCTGGAAAAAGAACATATATTTACCAATGCAATAAAGAAGAACTAGAACTAATAATTCAGGAAGAAGGGTTGAAATACCCTAAACAAGCAAAAATTGACGAATTACGCAGACTGTTGAGTACCTATTACAAAACAAAACAACATTTGGAACCAAAAAGCGAAATTAAAAAAAACAAAAATGTCAGTTTGCGGTGAAATTAAGGCTTTTGATGGAAATTAAATGGGAAATAGGTCAAAAAGTTATGGTTAGAGATTACAGAAAAGATAGAAAGCCATGGGTTTTAGGAATCATTGTAGAAGAGTCAATAGAAGGAGCTACTTATATAGTTGATGTGGAAGGTCAAAGATGGAAACGCCATGTTAACCAAATTGTAACTTGTTCAGAGTCGGTAGAGACTGGTTGAGCCAAGTTAATTACTTACATGTTTAAGTTTAGAAGTACCTATTTTAAGTTATTTTATAACAAACATTGTTAAAAATAAGTGCGGGAGAGTGTGAGATATGGAACGCATCCTTTAATGACCTTTCTCCCTCGCACTTATTGTTCTCTACCTTGTCTATTAAATCCTAAATGTCATGATTGTGTTTCTCGGTATAATAAAAGGTAATTAATTAATTTACGGTTTTATTTGAGATACAACACCACTGAACCGGTTTGAAAGAAATTTGGTACAGATATAGTCTGGGTACCGAGAAAGCATATAGGATAGTTTTCATCCCGGAAATCCCCCGGGAACTAAGTATAATTATTAATCCACGCGGACGAAGTCGCGGTCAAAAGCTAGTGACTTATAAAAGAGATTTGAAGACTCTACTTGCATAATATTATGTTCCAATTTCATTTCATTTGTATGTATTTATGAATTAAGTATGTATGTATATCAGTTACTTGGGTACCATAGTACAAGCTCTGCTTAGTTTGGGATCAGATGACCGTGTGTGAATAGTCCCAGAATCCTTACTAATATTATAAATGGGAAAGTGTGTCTGTCTGTCTTTCTTTCACGGCAAAACGGAGCGACGAATTGACGTGATTTTTTAAGTGGAGATAGTTGAAGGGATGGAGAGTAACATAGGCTACTTTTATTGTCTTTCTAACGCGAGCGAAGCCGCGGGCAAAAGCTAGCGATATATATCACTTTCCAAAAACAATATTTCCACTAATATCGGTACAAGCGAACACAAAGTCGTATATTTCCTGTTTCGGACCGGATGTCATCGAGCGGTGTAATCGTGTGTGGTATTACATCCGGACCGGTTCGCCGGACCGGGTGAAATCAATTGTTTTTGTTATTGACACTTTTGTATATAGACCTAAACCGTATTTCATACAGATCTTGTTGTAACTAATCGTGTACAGTATCTTTTTAGAGTCTTCGGAAGAAAAAGTGCAATTATATTACTAACAGAGGGAATGCAAATGGAACAATATTGTATAATTATGTATTTTTTATGATGAGCCTAAGTCCCTTTTTATGGTCTAACAAAAGTTTATAAAGCCGCAGATATTTTAGTTGAATTCTTGTAACGCCAAAAGCATAGAATGAATCATCCATGAAGCTAACAATGCAGTCCTGCAGAACAGATAACGTTGTATATTATTTTCCTTCATCAATCAGTCATCAGCTGTGGGACAAGATAGGTATACCAGCCTATTATTGCAATTTTTTTTCTATGATATATAATATTAAAATTAAATGTTCAGAAATTGTAAAAATAAAGCATCTCAAAATAAAATACAAAGATAACTTTTTGTAAAAAAATCGACTTCCCTCGATTTCGGCATGATACAATCATCAGATCCTGGATCTGATGACAATGGGACCATTTGGGAAGTCTACCCTTTCAAACTAAAAAAGAATTGTTCAAATCGGTTGGTAAACGACGGAGATAAGCGCGATAAACATAAAAAAAATACAAACATCCGAATTGAGAACCTCCTCCTTTTTTTAGAAGTCGGTTAAAAAACCACACAAAAAAGTCATATCAGATTTATATCTTTCATTCAGTAACGTTATAAAATAGCAAATTATTCTAGATCATCCTCTACAGCAAATTCAAACTTAAAAACACCCCTCTCCCCCGCAGGTCACCCCCACTTCTTCAACCAGCTGTCCTGTGGGCTGGACATCATTTCCCTGGCCGGCGAGTGGCTGACAGCGGCTGCCAACACCAACATGTTCACTTACGAGATCGCGCCTGTGTTCATTCTCATGGAGAATGTCGTGCTGGAGAAGATGAGGAGCATGATCGGTTGGAGGACTGGGGACTCTATTTTGGCGCCAGGTGAGAGGTCACCATCGAGCACAGATATAGGGACTTCTTGTTTATGGTTTTAGATTTTTTTACACAGATTGGATTCTTTTTGAGCGACGGGCTTGTTGGTCTAGTTGCTAGTGACCCTGACTGCTAAGCCGGAGGTCGTGGGTTCGATTCCCACCCAGGATAAACTTTGTGTAATGAGCATGATTGTTTGTTCTGTGTCTGGGTGTAATTTATCTAAAATATCTATAATATAAAGTATATAAGTTATCTGGTTACCATAACACAAGCTCTGCTTAGCTTGGGATCAGATGACCGTGTGTGACTTGTCCCAAGATATTTATATTTATAATTTTTTGAAATAGCTATGGGGATAGGAGAATGAGGGCATTGTGCAAGTGGGTGTTCTGTTTTTCCGATTTACGTTGTTAGTTTTTGTGGCTATTATAATAAATGTGTAAATGTGAAGCCTTGAAAAAAAAAAGAAAACTGTATTTTTCCATCAGTGAAAATATTTTTGCAAAAAACAGTTTAATATTAAAGCCTTTATAATTCAAATTATCTGAGACATGCGGTTGAACTCACATCCTAAACAGAAGCTGGTGGCAAACTTTTATGATATTTTTTTAATTAAATAATATAATAGGACAATTTCTTTCTCCTAAAATATAATCCGATAACTCCTATCCACTAGGTGGTTCCGTGTCCAACTTGTACGCATTCCTGGCTGCGCGGCACCACAAGTTCCCCGAATACAAGGAGAAGGGGCTCTCCAGCATCTCAGGACATCTCGTCATGTTCACCTCAGACCAGGTCAGTGGTAGACCCACAGGTCTAATTATAATTGAAACTAATTGGGCATTTAACTTACATAATTAACAAATACAGTCGACTATCGCTAATTCAAAGCTGCGATAATTCGAACCTCTCTACAATTCAAATAAAGCTTCAGTTACTGTTACTCTCGCGTTGGTTGATTTTAAACCACTTGATATTTCGAATACTCGATAGTTCGTAATATTTTAAGGCTCCCTCGAATTAACGAGAGTTGACTGTAATTCTAAGACACAGGGCATGCTTTTTTGTATCGTAGATTCCTAGGGCGCGTGGACTTTAGTCGTACCGAATTGTTGAGTGATCGGACTTAAAGAGGGAGGAAGAGAGAAGAAAAATATATGCGCTACAGTTAATTGTGTGGTCACTTGTACGACTGTGTGTCATATAACTTCTCCAATTCGTCTGGAAAGATTTGAATTAAACATGTGTATATTTTAATGAGTTTTTTAATAGTTTGGAAACCCATTTGCTGCTCAACTGCTGTCGGTATTGCAAAACAATGTTTGCCGGAACTAAAAATGGGGTATTCTGGATTTCTTCACTAACATTCTCCTTCTTCCCCAGTGCCACTACTCGGTGAAGTCTTGCGCGTCAGTGTGCGGGCTGGGCACCGACTACTGCATATGTGTGCCGTCGGACGAGCGTGGTCGCATGATACCCACGGAGCTGGAGCGACTCGTTAAGTACCATAAGGATAGGGGCAATGTGAGTATGTGTAGTCTGGGCTAGACTTATGATGCACAATAGTGTGTAAAAGTGTTACATTTAAATCCATTAAACCTTCGAACACACGTGATTTGAGACACAATAGAAAGACAATAGCAGCGCGACAGCCGGCTGTCGTGCGGTCGTCGAAAGTGAGTGCCAAATGTAGAGTTCCAAAAGATCAAGTTTTTAAAATGGCAATTCGTCCTAATTAGTATTTACGTTAAAATTATTTTCATTTGTCTCAAAGTAATTGCTTTAAATAATTATTTAAAGTTATTTTAAAACTTTGAACTTATAGGTTTTCAATCATAATATGCTTGGGTATAAACTTGTTTAATATAAGTGTCCATGGAGTTTTACTTCGTTTGTACTTTATTGAAACAAGCCTCGTTGCTTGTTACAATAACGTAGAAAGGACTCTAGGTTAATAAAAAATGAAGTTAAAACTCGACAATTCGAAATTGCATGTAAATATTTGCACTGAAATAAATACGTTGACTTTGGTCACAGGTACCATTCTTCGTGAACGCGACGTCCGGTACGACGGTGCTGGGCGCGTTCGACCCGCTCGAGGAGATCGCAGACATCTGTCAGAAATACGATATGTGGATGCATGTTGACGTAAGTTTTAACTTGATATTTATTAAACTTTATGTACGAACACCGTACAGAGGCGGTCTGCCAGTCTACCTTAGGGTGATGCAGAAACTAAACATAGCAGGTGCAAAAAAACAAAAAAGTTACAGGACTAAAATATTATAATAAAATACTTAAATACATAAATAAATACATACTTTTTTATATACATACTATATATACAAAGTGAAGAGAGATACAAATAAATACATGGAGAAATACAACAAATTAACTGTTAGACGGTATGTCTGTTATGTTCCACGGCTATAAGCTGTGCTATTGGTAGCTTCGGACGACCTGTATCTGCCTGCGCCTTAATAATTGAGCACTGTGATGCAGAACGAGATGTACATTAAATAATTATTCTATAAAAATATATTCTTTCAAATGCATCAATTAAATTTTTGGATTCGACGAAATTTCTTGAAGTACTGAGTAGAACCTAAACACATACATTTGTTAGTATACGACTTTCTCTCTCTTAAGTTTTCTTGTGATACTGTAATTATAATACACTGTCAATAAATTTCTCATTATTTATTTATTTATTAGTTGTCGTCCGTGGTTTTACCGGCGTAGTACCCGTTCCCGTGGAATATTTGGAATAAAAACTATCCTATGTCCTTTTCCAAGCTATGGACTATCTCTTTATTAAATTTTATTTAAATTGGTATCATTTATAGTTTTCCCGTGAAACACGGACAAACTAACAGACACACTTCACATTTATAATGTTAGTATGGATTAAATTTTAAACCTTCGAACACATGTGTATCGAGACAAAATAGAAAGTCCATAGCAGCCTGACAGCCGGCTGTCGCTTGGTCGTAGAAAGGTTAAGATACAATATCATGTTCCTTTTTACAAAATGCTGAGATATTTTTCGCCTCTATGTTGCCAGTGTAGTTTTTCGGTGACAAGAATATTGCTTAGGTTTATCATAATCGTATTGTTTGTGTCGCAGGCTGCTTGGGGAGGCGGTCTGCTGTTCTCCAAGAAATATCGCCATCCTCGTCTCACCGGCATTGAGAGGTAACATATAACATGCAGCTTCCCTCACGTTTACATACTTGCATAAATGGCAATTATTGGCAAACGAAATATATATTTATTGTATCCCCAAAAGTCTACGCTCTGCGTTGATGAATCAGTAGTAATACGGTATTTTACACCATTATCAATTAAAGTACTTTTTATAAGCTGTCAAAACGCAATTCTCCAATAGGTTTTGTATGGCAATGGCAACTTATGACGTCATTAAAATAACAACTCAGTTGACTATCTATTTATTGATTTCAAAGCAACTAAAAATCAAATAGTAGCAAACTTAGAAAATTGAAACCGTTATTATTAATTGATCATTTTCGAACTTGCAATCACATTACATGATCTTCATAAAACGACAAAAAATATCTCCAAACAGTCCCTGTAAACACAAACCAATTCTTAATCCCTAATCACACCCTTACCCGAACCTAATTGATACTCTCCCTAGAGGCCTAAGTACAAGTACCAAAGTTCCCTATTATCCGAATTAATCCGGGCGCCATTAACGTCTATCAATCATCAGTGTTTCGCGCTAAATGCCAGAGTTACCGGGCGGGGAGACGGCGGGGAGGGAAGGGGGTTGAGGGGGAGAGGGGAGGAGGGAGGGGGAAATCTTGCTAAATGCAGCAGACGTAGGCAGTGGAGCGTGTGACGTGGAAGTAGGGTTGGTAAGTGAAGATTTTTGGGTTATAGGCGTCTTGGGATTAGAATGTACTGGGTTAGTTGGAAACTATTGAAAACTGGACAGGACTTTATAAACAACAAATCAATTTGACATAAAATCCTTTTCTCTAAAACTCTTTCATATATTTATATAATTTATAACTCGACTCGATGTGAAGCGGCATATTATTTTTAATAAACAAGAATCATAGCACGCATTTATGTACCAAAGTTGTTTGGTTTCTATTTTAGTTCAGTTAAAAAAAAATTATACACTTTAATCATAATTAAGTATGTTAAGCAAAAAATACGTACTCTAGAAAAAAAATAGTCCAAAAAAAAAGCACTATAAAAAAGTCTCGTAAGTTTGTTACTTTGTTTTGACCACATTTCAAAGAGCTACCAAATAAACAAGTAAATAAAATAAATAGTTACAAATAACAATTTTCCTAGTACCAGCCCTACAGGCCTACACTCCACGTCAAGGATTACGCGTAGCTCTACGTCGTAGCCCGTAGCGCTACGCGACTACGCTCGTAGCGGCGTAGCAGGCCGCGAGTTCACATGTCAATCTCTTTCTCAATCCGGGGTAAAGCGTTACAGCTGATCGGTTTTAACGGTTACCCGACTGTGAAGAGAGGAGTGTTGTGTTAGAGTAGGAATGCCAGAATTACGACTGAATACAGAGATTCCAATCGTTTTTTAGGGTTCCGTAGTCAACTAGGAACCCTTATAGTTTCGCCATGGCTGTCTGTCTGTCCGTCCGTCCTCGCTTAATCTCTGTGACCGTTAGCACTAGAAAGCTGAAATTTGGTACCAATATGTATATTGACCACGCCGACAAAGTGGTAAAATAAAAATTGGAAAGAAATGTTTTATTAGGGTAGCCCCCCCTATATGTAAAGAGGGAAGTGATTTTTTTTTTAATTTCAACCCTGACGTGTGATATATTGTTGGATAGGTATTTAAAAATGAAAAGGGGTTTACTAAAATCAGTTTTTGATAATGTCAATAATATCGGAAATAATCGCTCCAAAAGGAAAAATTAAAGCGTCCCCCCCCTCTAACTTTTGACCCGTAGGTTTAAAAAATATGAAAAAAATCTGGAAAGTAGAACTTTATAAGTACTTTCTAGGAAAATTATTTTGAACTTGATAGATAGAACAGTTTTTGTACAAAAAAAGACAAGAAGGTTGTACAAAATAATTTCTGCGTACTTAGTATGTCAACGTTACAAATAGCCTTTTTTTAACTTATAAGTGGGAACACTTATTATGACGGACGGGAAACTAAGGAACCCTATAATGAGCGTGGCCCGACACGCTCTTGGCCGGTTTTTTGTGATTTGTGATGTCATCTCATCGACGATCAATTTAATAAATTAGAAGTATTTTTGATAGATTGAGACATAGATATTAAATCGTTGTTCCGCTTACTTGAATTGTTCCCCTCATAAACAGGTTGTAACGGAAAGGGTTTATCAATACGAAAACCCAGAAGAGGGCGCCAACCTTAGTTCATGTTGAAATCTCAATATTCAATTTCATGATCTCTTTTTATGGAAAATCATATTTCTTTTCCAATAGGAATCTTGGTAAAACTATAAAAGACCCAACTTCTTAAAAATTCAAATTAAACTAGAATACGTATTACAGCACAAACCATCCGCCTTACTGATTATGCTCTAAAAAACAAAACAAAAAAACAATTTCCACTATACCTCCAAAAAAAGGAAATATTTCACAAAAAAACAGACCCTCCCTTCAGAAACGGTGCTATTAAACCTCTTTTAAGATTAATTAAAAGTCCCCTCTGGCCCTCCGCGGTACCTCCGTGTACCGTCAGCAAGAAAAGTCATTTAACACTTTGTGCAGCAATTTATCGTATCATTTTAAAAGTAAATGTGTCAATGTCCTGATGTACTTTGTGTCTACTCAAATGTCCTTACTTTGGTATTGTTCGTCAAGACGTTAGGCGCCTTCGTTTTTAGTTGAGCAAAACGACTTTTGACAAATGCTTGTACTGTCTGGACAGGTCCACTCAAATCTGTGTGCTTCTCTCATCAAGAGATCACTTCAGTTAAATTACCTTCATGGTTCTCGCATAATTTGACCAATACAATATTGTATGGACTTTAAAAGAGACACTTTGACCTCTAAGTTTGTTTCTTTCGGAGACCGGTGTCTCCATCGTTTTATTTAAAAAAAACTTTATGACGTGTAAAAGTGTTGTTACCTATTTACAAAATTTAAGATTAAAAAAAAATCATTTATTGACGTTCGTTGCTGACTGTACGTCTGCGAGGAACAAAACAGAGTGTCGGTACATACGTCTGCACTCGCGTACTGCTCATTTATCACAAACTTGCCAACTTGACTAACTGTAACACCGGACCGTAAGATCCGAGCTCAAAATTATTAAGTATTTTTTTTTTGGTGAGTGGGAAATAATCCAATGACTGCTTCCGTCCTGGGTGCGGTGGGAGGGCGTGTCAGAATTTTACTGACTAAAACCCACTCATGTTCCTTCGATTGCCCTTTATGTTCCAGGGTCACGGTAACTATAATAAACATTCCGCAACCCCGGAAATTATTAAGTATTAAACCTTCGAACAACGAAAGACAATAGTAGCCCGACAGCCGGCTGTCGCTTGGTCGTCGAAAGGTTAATTTAACCATTTACAGACACTTATGAACGGTTAAAATGTCTATCAGTTAGTCAGAAATAGGATCAATACCAATATTATAAATATGCTAAAATACCTCTGTCTGTCGAACGAGAACTCTGCAGGTAAAACCGCGAGGAAAAACTAGTAATAAATAAATAAAAATTACATATCTTGGAACAACTCACACACGAACATCTGACCCCAAACTAGGTCTAAGTTCTTTTTTTTTTATTTTGTTACTCTGCGGTGTAAACGCGGCCACGTGTTACCCCCAAGCTGTAAAAACAGTGGATTATGTAAAGCGGCGCCGAGCGGCACTGTGTCAACACGATACACTCCTGTGTCACTTTGTGCTTGAGCTCATGAATATTTACTTGAGTCTGTGCGTGGGACAACGTTTTAAGATTTTTAATAGTTACGCATGTGGTTAAAAACTTTAACAAATACACACATATTTTTTTTTATTTTTTTTTATTTTATTTTTATTAATCTTATAGACATAAAAAATTGGGTATTTTCATTATCAAACAATAAACGTAGAACAAATTTCTATAAAATTTCTGTTAATTTAAGCCCTAAAAATCTAATTCATATGCAATTTTCTGTAACATTCAATTTTAAGATACTTTTTACTCAAAAATTACTTGATTGATTTGCTTACTTAGTGACGTCATAAGGTAACATTGACGTACAAAATCTATGGGAGAATCTCGTTTTGACAGCTAATAAAAGAACGTCAATTGATGATGGTGTAAAATAATGTATTCCAAGACATAGCGAGCGTTACACATTGACATCACAAGTCGTATCTCGAAAACAGATCAATGTATCGTTTTTTTAATAATATATTTTTACTAGCTTTTGCCCGCGGCTTCGCTCGCGTTAGAAAGAGACAAAAAGTAGCCTATGTTACTCTCCATCCCTTCAACTATCTCCACCTAAAAAATCACGTCAATTCGTCGCTCCGTTTTGCCGTGAAAGAAAACTTAAAACTTCAAACTTCAAAACTATTTTATTCAAATAAACCAATTACAGGTACTTTTGATCGTCAAGGTGTCAGTCTGACAAAAAAAATGAAGCTAGTTGCTCGTTCCAAAAAGTAGGTCCCATGGAGAAGAGCGAGCAAGAAACTCCATGGACAAACATACAGACAGACAGACAGACACACTTTCCCATTTAAAATATTAGTATGGATTTCTGACAAAGACCTATTTTTGCCGAAAATTAAAAACACATTTAAAATATGGGTTGTATGAAAAAACTGGCCAGCGATACCAGAGCAGTAAATAGTAAATTAATGTTTAAACATAACAAAATCTCGCTAAGATCCTCAGGAGCAGAGCAGTAACTAAAAACTACAGGGTACATCGACTAATCTCAAAATCCGTAATTTCATCAAATTTTCAAGTTCACTGCATTACCCCTATTTACCCTCAGTTCTACAAGTGCGAATCAATTCTCTACAAACAGAAGGGGTAGCTTGGGGAGTGTTGGTACACAATAGATTAGGGCATTATGCAAATTGGCCGGCGTCACCCGCCGCGGTGACTAATGACCTTGGGCGTGTCAAAAATCAACATTGAATATTCGATTTAATTTCCATAATAATTGTGTGGATTGAATTTGTGGGAGATAAGGTGTGATTCCGTGGTTGGAGGGTGGATTGTTGATCTGTGGAACGGAATACGTATTTGAAGTTGGGTGAAAAAGTTGTTGAGTAGTGATTATTGATGTATAATGGCGTAGGAGTAAGCTACGACTGAGGTAGTCATCTACTACGACTCACGTAGACATCCACTACGACTGACGTAGACATCCTACGACTAACGTAGATATCTGCTACGGCTGTCGTAGACATTTGCCACAGTTGACGTAGAATCCTGCTACGACTGTTGTAGACATCTGCTACGACTGACGTATACATATGCTATGACTTGTAATATCTTGATTTTTATTTTGTTGTGTCTTCGAATCTGTCTTGTACTTTTTTATTGCTAAATTGTCAATTTAAACTTATAATTTAACACCTTGATCTTTTTGTTTATATAGTTTAGTGTTTGTGTCACACATTAATGTTTATGGGGCATGCGGTGCTAACCTGTAAGAAATTGTTACACTAACCTTGATTATGGTATTATTTAACTTAATTACAATTAGTGTAAACAATTGTTGGTTGGCCAATAAAGGAAAAATAAAAAAAAATAAAAAATGACTGACGTAGCTATGACATATAGGTGACGTAAACGTCTGCTACGACTAATATAGACATCGGCTACGACTGACGAAGCCTTCCTCTGCGAGGGTCGTAGTCTTCTGCTACGGCTGACGTAGCCTTCTTCTACGAGTGTCGTCGTCTTCTGCTACGACTGACGTAGCCTTCCTCTACGAGGGTCGTAGTCTTCTGCTACGGCTGACGTAGCCTTCTTCTACGAGTGTCGTAGTCTTCTGCTACGACTGACGTAGCCTTCCTCTACGAGTGTCGTAGTCTTCTGCTACGGCTGACGTAGCCTTATTCTACGAGTGTCGTAGTCTTCTGCTACGGCTGACGTAGCCTTCTTCTACGAGGGTCGTCGTCTTCTGCTACGACTGACGTAGCCTTCCTCTACGAGGGTCGTAGTCTTCTGCTACGGCTGACGTAGCCTTCTTCTACGAGTGTCGTAGTCTTCTGCTACGACTGACGTAGCCTTCCTCTACGAGTGTCGTAGTCTTCTGCTATTACTGACGTAGCTCTCCTCTACGAGTGTCGTAGTCTTCTGCTACGACTGACGTAGCCTTCCTCTACGAGTACGTAATTACTTAATTACGTAATTATTTATATAGATTTTTGATATGCTCCTGTTATTACCATATAAGTATAAAGTTTAGGCTTGCATGAAGGAGATGACACACTTAAATTATGTATCTTAGTATTTGGAAGATAATACGTTGTTTGTTGCAGGGCTGACTCCGTGACGTGGAACCCTCACAAGCTGATGGGCACCCTGCTGCAGTGCTCCACCGTGCACTTCAAGTATGAGGTCAGTACTTCCTGCTCTTCTCGTTACCAGAATGTGCTTCTGTTTGCGGCGCAGGCATCGCAGATTTAATTCCTACGTGAAAATAAAGAAATGGTTGTACGATTTGCAGGTAGTTGTTTCGAGCCTGGTTTTTTGAAGATGTTACAAGTTTATAAACAAACCCATGACACAGGAGTAATTAACTTTTTTCCAGGAAACTATAGGAAAGAAAGAACGTTTGTGTAATTTAAGTTTGTAATGTTTGTAAACGCACTCACAATACATCAAAAATTCGTAGTAAAAGTAAGAGTAGGCAACAAATGCTAAACAACTTAGTATTTTGTTATCCGTCCTTCTGTCTGTCAGCGGGCTGCGTCTAATGAACCGTAGTATTGTTATTAATCAGTTTGTTTAAGACCAAATTAATTCACACAACTTCATATTAATATAGCAAAAATTATTAATACAGCAAAAAACGAAGAAATTACCAATTAACCCAGTAAAAGATACATTAGGCATTAAGTCCGCCATTGCACATTTTTTTATGTGCATGAAGTGTTAATAAATAAATAAAAGATAGAAAGTTGAAATCTTCTGTGCTTCTATAACAAAAAATAAGTATGCAGCTGTATGATACATACAATACTTACATTACGCACACATTGTTATTACTTCTAATAGCCGTTACAAAAGAAAGCCGGGCAATTATTTGCAGGCACTCAGTAAACTCTGTATTTAATGGTTGTTTTATAGCTCAACGTTTACTCATAGCAATGGATCTGTTGTGAAGGGGGGGGGGGGAAGCGATCATCCATACAAATCTGAACTAATATTATAAATGCGAAAGTAACTCTGTATGTCTGTCTGTCTCTTCTTCACGCCTAAATCACTGAACCGATTTGAATGAAATTTGGTACAGATATAGTCTGGGACCCGAAAAAGGACATAGGATCGTTTTCATTCCCGAAATCCCCCGGGAACGGGAACTATTATTCCACGCGGACGAAGTCGCGGGCAAAAGCTAGTATTATAAATGTGAAACTGTGTGTGTTTGTTTGTCCATCTTTAACGGCAAAACTACTGAACGGATTTGAATAAAATTTGGTAGAAAGATAGTCCACAGCTTGATAAAGAACATAGGTTATTTTTATCCCAAAAATACACCGGGGACGGGAACTGCGCGGGATACCACAAAAAAGTACTAGTACGATAGTTTCAGACACACACACGAATGATTCTAGTTCAACACATCTACCTATGTAAGAAGAGCAGGGTGAGGGATTATATAATCATACGTGTACTATGTATTATCAATCATAAAACATACACACTTGAGATAATACCAAAAGCCACTTGTAAACGGAACAACTACCTGAATCCCTAACATTACATAATAACGTTTAAAACAATTACAACCTTATTCCCTTGTAACACAGCTCAAATTTCACAAACCGACACCGCCAATATTACTTGCTAAAATTTAATAATAACAACACTGGGGAATTTTGAAGCTTATGTTAATGGTATTGAGGTTGGTTTTCATTTGTAATGCAAATATTGGTAGGTTGTCGAAATTGGTAACATATGTTAGGAAGCGTCGCGGAGAGGAATTTAATTAAATGTACCGGGCTCTTGGCAGCTAGGGATGTGACTTGTATCGATATTATTATAATTCGAAGCGTCTACCCGTGATATTGGTGACAAATGTAGAATAGGTACCATAAAATAGTGTCCGACAGAAATAGGACTCATAGCCGAAATTGTTAAAGAACGAATCTTCAACAACGGTCACTGTTTCGGCTAAAATCAATTAATTTTTAGGTTATGTAAATATTTCTGTACTTTTTGCGTTTTATTTTATTTTACACATAATATACAGATAGTTGATTCATTTCATATATTATATTTTATTTGTGGAGTTCTGATAGTCAGACACTCCACGTAAAATGCTGGAATTCAGCTGAATTCGGTTAAACTGGAAGCCGACACGTAGTTGGGAAAAGGTGACGATAAAGAGACAATAATAACATTAAAAACTACTATCAAAAATGTACCAACACTTTCGTTCGTAACTTTTATCTAGTCTAAATGGTCAATAGTCAAAAGAAGTATATCGATATCAACTCAGTTACATCCCTACCCTCAAAACATGGAGTGTAGGCGGGGTCCAGAGGAATTTATCATGAAGCATATTGTTTTGACGGCTCCAGCCATTAATAAGCCAAATTGTTTGGCTTACTACTACGCAATTAGGCTTACTTTTGCGTGGCATACTTAGTGAATTGTTTCACGTATATTGTTCGCTTTCTTTATTGAATTCATTGTGGATTTATTTATGAGTAAGTGATTTCGTGGAATTTCTTGCATGTTTTTTTTCTCCGGGATAAAAAATTGGTAGCTCAAACTCAAACTCAAAACTATTTTATTCAAATAAACCATTTACAGGTACTTTTGAATCGTCAAAGTGTCAGTCTGTCAGAAAAATGAAGCTAGTTGCTCGTTCCAAGGAGTAGGTCTCATGGAGAAGAGCGAGCAAGAAACTCCATGGACACTCTTTTAAAAATCAATAGATTACAAAAATTTGGTTACATCATTCATTGTAATTTAAAGTACTATGTGAGAACAACGTAACAAGTCATAATGTAAAAAGAGATATTGTGAATTAAGGAATCAAAACAAAATTTAAAATAACTGTGGCAGCTAAGAGATGACCAGTCTCAGCAGACAGCGCCCATTCACGGACATGACGTGTGGATCGGCACCAAATAGCTCAACCATTTTGAAGGGAACCAAATGATCCAACACACACGCCACCGTCAGTGAGACATTTGAGTGAGCATGACAAACTCCCAGCTGCCAGAGTACATTCAGTCAATGATAGACAGAAAAAATGCAAAGAACATAGTGCTTACATTGTATGCTATGTGAATTTATATAAAACAAACACTTTGACTCGACACAATACTATTATTTTTGTAGTACAATCAACACTAGCGTCGAATACTCATTAATTACACGGTTGTGAAGCAGGACCAGCAGTCAGCCAAGCATTTTGGTCATTAATGTAATCCCCTAATTTATAATAAGCTCGGCTACATAATGTGCGTTTTATATAAGATTTAAATTTAGTTTCAGTTAGTTGAGTAATTTGGGGAGGTATTTTATTATAACACTTTAAACAGTACCCCATAAAGGAAGTATCTACTTTAGCCAGCCTAAAACCAGGTTGGATTAACTGGTCCCTATTTCTTGTATTATAAGTGTGCCTATCGCCCCTCTTACCAAATAGATGGAGATTTTTCCTAACGTACATGATGTTTTCATATATGTATTGAGAAGGTACCGTCATAATGTTAATTTCCTTAAACAGTTCCCGTAGGGAATCGCGCATACGAAGATTGTAAATGGCTCTGACTGCTCTTTTCTGCAGAATAAAAATAGACTCGATGTCTGCAGCTCGTCCCCACAGTAAAATCCCGTAAGACATAACACTGTGAAAATAACTAAAGTAAACTAACCTCGCGGTGTCTACATCAGTGTAATGCCGGATTTTCCTAACGGCATACGCTGCCGAACTTAGGCGTCCTGCGAGAGATGCTAAATGAGGACTCCATTGTAGCCTTGAGTCAAGCGTGATCCCTAGGAAAACAGTTTCAGTGACGAATTCTAGTTTCTCCTTATTCAATACTATGTCATAGTTATTGCTTTTGACATTTGGCAAAGCGAATCTAATGCATTTAGTTTTATTTCCATTTAATACTAAATTATTTGCCGTGAACCAATTATGTACTTGAAGTAAAGCATTATTAATGTTATCAAAATTATTGGCCTTCCTGTTTATCTTAAAAATCAAGGAAGTGTCGTCGGCAAACAATACCATTTGTGGCTGGCTTTTTAATAAGTGTGGGAGGTCATTTACGTAAACTAAAAAGAGAAAGGGACCCAGAATTGAGCCCTGTGGAACTCCCATTTCTACTTTTAAACCATCAGAATTTACCCCATTTATCTGAACTGTCTGGAGCCTATTATTTAAATACGATTTTACCAAACTTTGCGCAAGTTTACCCAGTCCGTAATGCTGGAGTTTCAAAAGTAATGTGTTGCGCGTTTAGCGTTTTGGGACAAGCAATAAGGCTTAACTTCTGATTCCTTGAGAATTGTAAAGTGCCTGTAAATGATTTAGCTTTAAATCAATTTTATTAAGTAAGCGATGGGACCGGTTTTTTTCGGGACTACTAATTTATTTATTTAGGAAAAACAAACAGTAACATATTACATATTAATAACTGACTTACTTACTAAAATATGATAAATATGTTACCCACTACGTTTTCCACTGATTACTAAACACAATTACAAAAACTAGAGACATAAAATTAATTTAATATAAAATAACAGTTAATTATGTGTGATGCATATTACATGTAATTTTAAAAAGTATAAATATTATTGGAAGTTACGTAATCCGGCCACACAAATATACACCAAAGTATTTAATAGGGAGTGAAACGTAAATTTATGAAGTTGTCAACTGTCGATCCATAAGAACTGCTCGTATTTGCTTTCTGAATATATTTTTGCTAAGAAAAAGTATGTCGATTAAGCCAAATTCGTCGTTGTAAGTCTCAACCAAGCGATGAAGAGGTGATCGCGATCCGGCGTTAGATCTACAACGATTAGTAGCAAATACTAGTCTGAAAAGAAACATCCGAATCGAATTTCACAGACCAAAGTTTTATTTAAGGTTCATAAAATTATATTGATCATATCATGCGATGCTCGTCCCATTCAGTGTTAAGTGTAACCAAGGTGCTCTCTTAATGAAAGCAGCACTCATTTTCGAGTTGGACCTATCCAGACAGTGCAAGCTGTCACTACGATAAAACATCGTTGCAAAAAAAATGTCGTAAGTCTGTAAACAATATAAATACATAATCGCAAACAATGCAGTGCGCGGATTGTAGTAAATTTCTGTCGTTCACAGATTGACACATTTTCTTTGCAACGATTTATTTTCGTAGTGCGCGCATACCCTTATAAGTAAACAAAAACTAAAAACGGGAAGAACCCGACGTTTTCACGAACAATGGTGCCGATTCCCTTAATAAAACATTAGTCTAGACCTGTCAAATTAAGACACTCCATGATAATATAAATGCTATTAAAAACATGGCGACTAAAAATACGTCGATTTACTTCAGGCGCTGTCTAATTTGACACGTCTAAACTAATATGTATCATTTGTCCTTTTCTTAATGAAATGGAAAGAGAAAGATGCACTTAACTTAAATTGAATTTATTTTGTTTTGTTTGGAAACAAGAGCATCAGCAATACCAAAGTAAGAACACTTGGGTCAGGAACGAACGAAAAAGAATACATCGTTTTTTTCAGAAGCACACAGAGCTTAGTCGTTTAGAGTTCGAACTCAATAATAATCCAGCTATCTTTCTGATTCTCTCCGCAAACACAACCCCCAGAGCTTGAGTAGGGGTGTCTGTTTAGCATATAAATGTACAGACAAACAGCTGTGCGCGACAGATAGGGGTCTCCATGTAGCTGAACAAACTTCATGTCCTCTGTACATATTATTAAGCTTAGCTCTTTTTGATGAGGGTGCAATACCCGAAGCCAGACCGTCTAACCGACAGCGGGCTGATACTGTTGAAGCGTAGTAGGTGTAGAGTTAATATTTTTTTTAAGTTAAGGAACGGATTAAACATGTTGATTTTTGGTCGATTTGAAAATTAAAGGAAAACTTCACTTGATTTAGGGTTCAGTTGAAAACCAACGTCAGGCGTAGTTGTCTGGTATTTTTGCTGAATCAAACTGGACCTCTTTAGCGTAGCCGCGAGACCCGCAGTGCTATTTTTCTTTATTATTGATTTTATTTTTGTTTAACATGTGGTTTTCTGCACTGTGGTATGTCTATGGGTGCCAAATAAATATCTTTCTTTTTCTTCTTCTTCGTGTTTTTGGTCAACCTGGTTACAATTTTCTAACTTGAGCTAACTCTTCAAAATTCATGCAATGTGTTGCACTAAAATTGTTTATTTCTATTAGATTATTGATAAAATGTACTTTGGAAAGTAATTTACAAGAACAAAAGTCTTGAGTGAGTGAGAGAGTGTGAGTCGACTTTCCGATTTCAATATGTTGTTTCAATTCAATTTTGATCATTTAGAACAAAACTGTTACAATATCTTGTTTACATTATTTAATAATAACATTTAATTACAATGTCAAATACCAGTTCAAGTAAAACGTTTAACGAATAAACATGGACACAAGAAATAGAAGCCACATCTTGTAGGCCATATCCGAGCATAGTTTTAAGCAGCCTTCTAAACAGACGTCCTCTTCCAGGGCATCCTGCTGAGCTGCAATGCGATGTCAGCAGAGTACCTGTTCATGACAGACAAGATCTACGACCCGCGGTACGATACCGGCGACAAGGTCATCCAGTGCGGACGACACAACGACATCTTTAAGCTGTGGCTGCAGTGGCGCGGGAAGGTAGGCAGAACCTTATATTTATGAAAATATGAAAAATCCAGCCAAGTGCGAATTAGACTCATAGACCGATGGTTCCGTTCATACTAATATGTAAATGAATCTTGTTACAGTAACATTTTTTTAGATACATCTACAAATTTACGGTTTTTCAGTTTTTTTCGTGTTTTTTTCGTGTATATGACGTCGCTTTGTGCCAAATTTTATAGTTTTTGGTCAACGGCAAGTACTGAAGTACCCTATGAGTTTTGGTTCCCCTGAGAATGTCGAAAGAGATGGGTTTGAAGTGAGATATGAATATTTACCTCAGGCTTTCTAATCCACTCACCGCCCTACCTCGTTTTGTTCCATTGTGCAACCCCAAGACCCGCAAAAATGTCCCAGTGTCTCCCGAATTTTTAGTTTTTAGGAAAGCTATCATCGCACTTCTGAGGATACTTAAAAACTGAAACCAGCAGAATAATTGGTCTAGCCCTTCTCGAGTTTTGCGCTTCACTCTTAGCGATATATTTCTTTTATATAGATATCCTACAGTTTTCGGTATCCCTGGACATCTAGCTTATGCTTTCCAGGGCACCTCTGGCTTCGAACGCCACATGGACCGTCTGATGGAACTGGCGGAGTACCAGGTACGGCGCATCAAGGAGCAGCCGGACAAGTTCCACCTCATCCTGGAGCCTGAAATGGTGAACGTGAGCTTCTGGTACCTGCCTAAGCAGCTGCGAGGCGTGCCACATGACGCCAACAAGGAGATCAAGCTGGGAAAGGTAGGGAAATTGGAAGAAGTAGCTTTGAATACGGTATATTACACCATTATCATTTGACGTACTTTTTATGAGCTGTCAAAACGCAATCCATCCATACTAATATTATAAATGGGAAAGTGTGTCTGTCTGTCTGTCTGTCTGTCTGTCTGTTTGTCTTTCTTTCACGGCAAAACGGAACGACGAATTGACGTGATTTTTTAAGTAGAGATAGTTGAAGGGATGGAGAGTAACATAAGCTATTTTTGGTCTCTTTCTAACGCGAGCGAAGCCGCGGGCAAAAGCTAGTTCTCCAATAGATTTTGTATGGCAATGGCAACTTATGACGTCACTAAAATAACAACTCAGTTGACTATCTATTTATTGATTTCAAAGCAACTAAAAATCTAATTTTATAGCAAATTGAAAATGAACTGAATTTATTGCGCTGTAATTAAAAGAGGTTTTTTAGAAATTGTGTCTAACGTTTATTGGTTAATGGTGTAAACTACCCAATTAGACTATCCGTACTAGTACTAGTAATATTATAAATGGGAAAGTGTGTGTGTCAGTTTGTCCGTCGTTCACGGGAAAACTACTCGATCGATTTAAATGAAATTTGGTACACAGATAGTCCACAGCCTGAGAAAGGACATAGGAAAGTTTTTTAGTGAGTTGGGAACGGGAACTACGCGGTTAAAACCGCGGGGATATCTAGTGTTATTTATGTTAAATTACATGTCTATATAAGAACTAGGTAATCTGTAACTCAGGACTATCGTATCTCAGACACCTTTCTCTATTTAAGATCGACTTTTAACTACAATGTGAATAATGTACGCGTGATGTTGAGATAGATAAAGATTTATGATTATAGTTACATTTAGCCACTGTAAGTCAGTGCTTTCGCTAAGCAATATTGCTGTCACCGTCTCAAAACTGACATTAAGGGGGTGTTTGAGTGAAAATATTAACAGACAACTGGGAAAATGTCACATTCCTATATCTTGACATCTGTTGCAACTAGCGCCATCTAGTATCTAATAGCGAAACTATTTCAGGTGTGTGCCAAACTGAAGGGCAAAATGATGCAAGCCGGCACTCTGATGGTGGGCTACCAGCCCGACGACCGCCGCCCTAACTTCTACCGCAGCATCATCTCCTCAGCCGCTGTCACCGAAAAGGATGTAGACTTCATGCTGTCAGAAATGGACCGTCTCGGACAAGACATTATTATCGAATAAATTATAACTTTTGTGTAACGGCGGGAACATTCTTGAATTTGGGGAGAGCTGTTGGTGTTTGGCTGGTCAAAATCTAGTTGCTAAGGCGTCAAAATGCAGGTAAATTAAAGGTTGACAGGTTGATTGAATACAAGAAAGCCCAAAGTTGTGTTTTCTTAACTCCTCAAAACTTTGACATAATTATAGTGTTAAATGTGACTTTGAAATGTTCTTGTTGTCGTTGAATTCTACATAATATTTAGCAATCGTGTATCATGATGATATTATGTAATCTATTCCAAAGAAAATTTTGCCGCCGTTACCAAATTTATAGGAGTTAAATAATTTAAACAATATCGTACATATATCAAAGGATCTAGTGATTTATTTATCTAAATGTTATCTGCTGTAAAAATGCATAGCAAATTTAGTTGTGCGTGGGGAGATAGAAATATTCACAAAATAATAACTACACTGAAGCTTCACTGTCGCCATCTATTGAGGAGTAGCTAAACTAAGTCTCATGTAATTTTAACTGAGTATTTTGTTGTCAAAAAGAAAATTTTACAAAATAATGGAATTGATTGGTTCTTGAATGAATTTATACATTGGCCGAGTGTGTCTTGTTCTTTCGAATAAGTAATTAAAAATTTTTAGCTAATTTTAGAACAATTTTAGGATTTTTTTTATTTAGCATTTAGACATTTCTTCACAGAATGTCAATGTAGAGGTTATTAGATCTAGTAAAATCAACAACGACGCATTTTTTACTTTATAATGTTATAAATAGTTACGTTAGTTTCCCTCTCAAAACTGCGAAAATTCAAATTACACAATATTATTAACAATTAAGATTTAACTCAACAAATATATTTCCGAATATTTCGAACATTTCAATATAATATTTCTTCTTTGCTCGTTTTAGGAATTATCACCAAACTCTTTAACTCCTCAGCGGTCCACGTTAAATAATTCTAAAATAGAATGTTTTAAGAGAATGTCACGAGCCGTCTCTTCATTAAATTATTACATAAATTAATTGAAAATATACCTATTTATTAATGTTGATCCCTTCATATAAACATTTATATATATATCATATATTTAATATTATATTTATGTATATTATACACCTACATAATTATGTATATTGTGACAATGAAAATATATTTTCTGTTAGTGTGTAAGTTAGGTAATAAGTAAATTTAATAGATTACAACGCTCAAATTGTGTAGTTGGCCAGTTAAATGTGTGTCTATTTTCCGTTTAAATGTTTGGCGATGTTGTTGAGAAAAATTATTGTGTAGGTGTAGTTAGATTCTGTCAGAAAGTGTGTTTATGCATTGTGGGGGGTGCAGGTATGTTTGGGGGAGCATATTAATGAGTGAATGGATGTCTACGTGTGTAGCGTTATTTATAATAAAGTCTATTTATTAAAAACATCGATCGTTAGTTAAAAATATTTTTTTAAATGTTCAAGCTCTTAGTAGAAACTGTATGTGTTTGATAAATTTTAGGTATTCTAAAATAAGAGACCGTTTTCTTCGAGAGCTATACATTTATTTTCTGCGGGCTATTTAGATTATTTATAACGCATAGCGTACGAAGTGAATGATGCCTATTTAAAGGTAATACTTATTTTAAATAATAAAATTGTTATTTTATATCATTCACTCTGTATAAAATTGTATGTTAAGTAAAATAAATATATATTTATTGATATCAAAATCACATTATATACAAAACATATCTCCCGTTTTGCCAATTAAAGAGTATTCTTAAATTTTTATATGTTGTAAAGCGCATGTAGTCTACAGCTTATCGGTGCTTGTTGAGAAAAAAAAAATATTTAGTTACCGCCAAAGGCACGTCTTGGAGACTTAAAATTAAAAATAATAACTAACGCCACCTTGTGACGAGTAGTAAAAGCAAATGTTTTTCTATACTGTCAAAAGATGGCGTTAAGTCGAATAATTTTAGGATGAATAATTTCATGTGTAATATTGCAATAAATTATGATTATTCGTTTTATCAGTGTTAGATAATGTGTCGGTGTCTAAATGTAAGTTAGAATAAACGTACTTATCATTAAATAATATTGTTTTAAAATTTTGTTAACTAATGAATTGTTTATTTACGAAATACCTGTATTACTGTTCTTCTTATACTACTGTTATCGGTTGTTGAGTTTTGATTTGTATCTTCATCCTTCGTCGTATAGTCTAAGTTACATAATAGTTAAGTAAGTATGTAAATATACAAAAAATACGATGTGACAATGACAATAGAAAGAGTAGAATGAATAGTTCGAGACGAATAAATAATCTCGAAGGTGTGTTAGGGGTAGGAATCGGTGTTCTTGGTAATTTAACGTAAACTAGATTTTCTGGCTATCATTTTAAAATAGAGCACTCTAGCGGCCAATAGCAGAACTTGTACGAAATATTTATGTCCAATAAAAAATGACACTATCAGTCAAATTATAAAATTATTAACGTGTAAATATGTAGCTTGTGAAAGTCTTCAGGTAGACAACTTGTGCTAATTGCACACTTTTGTTCTAATCATAATATTCCTCATAGGATCTTCTACTATTCGACAACAGAGGGCAGTACGCTAGCTGAATAGTTTCCGTTTTCGCTCACTAAGTGTCACTTTAAAATTAACAACTTAATCGCAGCGCTTCCAATATGTAGCTCTAAGAATATTTATTTAGATTTAAGGGAAATATATTTTCAGTGTCAAAATAATATTAAAATAATATCAATGTCTTCCAGAAAGGTCTTCCAGTTAGCGAATTTTATGTTATTATATATATGAATATATATGTATTAGAAATATTTATCTAGTCTACACTAGTGTTTCGAAAAGTTTAGCATTTAGACGCAATATACTGTTCACTTTTTGATCACTTATAATGTGAGACAAAATTAGTAAAACTATCCTATTATTGTTGCTATATGTAAAAATCTGTATAACCAAATAAATGGTATTGTTGTTAGTTTGTTGTAGTTTTATTTTTAACTCTAAATCAATTGGTAGGAAAAATATGATATTCCTAACTTTTTCTCTCACTTTAGTTAGCTCATTACAAAGAAAATGTATTAGACTTCTTACATATATTTGAGTGTCGCAACATTTCAACCACTTATACTAAACCGATTGTTAGCCAGCCCCTTGAATGGGATAGTGAGATGACCCTTAATAAGGGATGACGACAACATAAAAAAATGGCATTCTGTTTAGTCCGTCTGATAGATCAGACAAAAATAAGGGACACGTATATTTTGTATCATCAAATTAATAGAAAAATACAAAGATAAAGAGCAACAAAGTTCCGGAGTGGGGGTTTTTGAAGTCACCGTCCTACAAAAATTGTATCAGATCGTGACGTCACGCGAAACTTCAACGCACTGTATCGTCATCATTCTTCGTTTACGAGAAAAAAGAAATAATTCGTGTCCAAAAATTTTTAATAATCTAACTGAAGGACTAATTACTTTTTTTTTCGTCGTCTCGCCTATTACTTATGTACTCTTCTTTTATTACTACTTAATAAAATGTTCGAGTCGGACATGAGCAAACAGGCTTCCATACGCCCTTGGTTTTTGTGGCGGAATGTTTTCACTATTAAACTTTACACTTTTATTATTTGACGGGCATGTTGGTCTAGTGGTTAGTGACCCTGGCTGCTGAGCTGGAGGTCGTGGGTTCGATTTCCACCCCGCGGTGTCACCAGCGTTATATCAGCTTTTTGGTTACTAAAAAAAGAAAATAAAAAGTATTCTATGTCCGTCCCCTGGTCCTAAGCTACCTTGAATCACCACCAATTTTCAGCCAAATTGGTTCTGCCGTTCTTGAGTTATAAAATGTGTAACTAACACGACTTTCTTTTATTTTTATATATATAAATATGTATGTATTTATAAAAGTATGTAAGTATGTATATCAGTTGCCTGGTTACCATAACACAAGCTCTGCTTAGCTTGGGATTATGGGATCAGATGACCGTGTGTGACTTATCCCAAGATATTTATTTATTTATAATTTATTTATTAATAATGCTATGAATTTGGCCCCGGTTTGTTTGTTTTTTTTTTTTATTACAATGGGCTTGCTCTTGGTCCCAGACTAGCCCGAGGGCATAGACGGAGCCTACGATGGAGCGAGCTTACCCAGTAGATGCCTATGCACTCTATTCTTAAATACTTCCGGGTTATATGAATTTGGAAACACAGACGCCGGCAGGGAATTCCATTCCTTTGCGGTGCGCATTATGAACGATTTTGAGAAGCGCTGCGTGCGGATGTGAGGAATATCAACCAAGAAAGGGTGGTATCCCGCCGTACGTCTGGATGTCCGGTGGTAAAATGGGGATGAGGGAATGAGCTCGTGTAGCCCATGAGCACACTCACCGAAGTGCAATCTGTAAAATACCGCCAGACAGGCAACTTTTCGCCGATGTGCTAGTGGTTGAAGTTGAGCCACCAGCTTCTTGTCGCCAATCAACCTTCTGGCCCTGCGATCCACCGAATCCAATGCGGCCAGTTGGTATTTGGCTGAGCCATCCCATAGGTGACTGCAATACTCCATACACGATCGGACTTGAGCTTTATAAAGTGTTAGAAGCTGTCCCGGCGTGAAGTATCGCTTAACCTTGTTAAGGATGCCCAGTTTTTTCGCCGCAGTCTGTGCTTTGGACTCGATGAAAGTGCCGAAGTTGAGGTCAGAACTCAACTCCATGCCAAGGAGTTCAAGGCAGCCGGTTACTTTTACAGATGCACCTCGGAAAGTAGGAGCCAGGTCAAATGGGCTCCGTTTGGCGGAGAACAGACACGCTTGCGTTTTGGCGGCATTGAACTGCACTAGATTGTCATCGCCCCATTGGGACACACGACTCAAGGCAAAGTTCACTCGCTCTACCATGGTCTCTCTCTGTGAACGAATATCGTCCCTACTGTCTTTTGCGCTGGCCAAATATCTCTCTACAACAGTACTGTCATTTGCGTAACCGACTATGCTAGGATTTAGCATATCGTTTATATGGAGCAGGAATAGAGTTGCAGAGAGAACAGACCCTTGAGGAACACTGGCATCAATGGCCATTAGGTCCGAAGAGCAGCCGTCGACGACTACTCTGATCGACCTTTCCGTCAAAAAGTCCGATACCCAGCTACAAAAGTCAGCCAGTATGCCATAAGCAGGAAGCTTGCTAAGGAGACTTGCGTGCCAAACCCTGTCAAAGGCCTTTGAGATGTCGAGTGAAACGGCAAGGGCTTCGCCGTTTTTCTCAATGGCTTCACCACAGCAATGTATAACATACACTAGAAGGTCCCCAGTAGACCGACCACGGCGAAAGCCATATTGCTGGTCATTGAGTAGGTTGTTGTCTTCTAGGTATGCCAACAATTTGCTATTTAGTACTCTTTCCATGACTTTACAGAGCATGGAGGTGATGGCGATTGGTCGATAGTTACAGGGATCGGCACGGCTGCCCTTTTTGGGCACTGGCTGCACATTAGCAAGCTTCCAGGATTTTGGCACCGTTCTAGTTTGGAGAGAGAGCCGGTATAGACGTGTCAATACAGGCGACAACTCAGGCGCACATTGTTTAAGCACTCGCGCAGGTATTCCATCTGGTCCACTGGCTTTATTCACGTCTAAATTCAGCAGAACCTTCTGTACCTCTTTTTGGTGAACAGCAATATCCTTCATTGAGGAATCGCAATGAGGTATAGTAGGTGGTTGATGGAGGCCTGCATCAAGACGAGAGTTGCTCGCAAATAGGGAAGCAAACAAGTTCGCTTTCTCTATCGCGGAGTGGGCCAGCGTACCGTCAGGTTTCTGCAACGGTGGAAATGTGGAACGGCAGAAGTTGGATTCAACCGCTTTGGATAGGGACCAAAACTGCTTGCTACCAGATGGGTAGGACGTGAGTTTGGCCCCTACTCGACTGATATGGTCAAATCGAGCCTTCCGAATCACCCTTTTGCAGGACTTGGCGGCATCGTTATAGGCTTTCTTCTTCCTGCGAACCCTCTGGGCCCTTGCTTTGGTGTCGCGGGCTTGCACCCAAGCCAGGTATGCAGACTGTTTAAGGGCTTCAGCCCGAGCACAATCCGCGTTGAACCATGCTTGAGTTCTGTGATCGAGCGATAAGTCGGAGAACGGAATATAATATTCCATTCCCTGCCGAATCACATCTACGACAGCCTCGGCAGAACATGAGGGATCGCCGGAAGAAAAACAGACCGACCGCCAAGGGAAAGACGCAAAGAATTGCCGCATCTCATCCCAATCTGCTGACTCGTATCGCCACACTCTCCTCGTGCCCCGTGGGCTGAAATCCGGAGGGGAGCAGACCGATACGGATTTTACCAGACAGTGATCTGACGAGCCCAGCGGAGCTGAGACCGAGACAGAGTGCCGATCCGGATCTGTTGTCAGTAGAAGGTCCAAGCAATTGGGTGTGTGGTCAGCAACATCCAGTACCCGCGTCGCAACGTTCACCAGCTGGGTGAGGTTTAGCGACAGCGCAAATTTGCGTGCTTCCTTGCCAGCGTGGCAGGTTTTCTCGAACGGGGGCAGCCACTCCTTGTGGTGGGCGTTAAAGTCCCCGAGAAATACTAGTTCCGCAGCAGGGTACCGTTGTTGGGCATTATCTGCAGTCTCAGTAAGATGGTCAAATAGCCTGGTTGTCTCCTGGTCTCCGACGTGCGATCGGTAAACACATGCATATAGGATCTTCTGGGATCCTGTGTCTACGATGGCCCACAGAGTAGAAAACCCGGAAGTCTCAAAACAGCGAAGACGCTTACAGCCAGGGCCGTCTTTACCAGGGGGTGCAAGGGGTGCGGTGCACCCGGGCGCAGAGCGCCCGGGGGTGCCTGTCGGGCGCTGAATTTTTGGATATTTCATTGAACTTAACGCCATTGCACAGTTTTATATACTACTTACAGCCAAACGCCAAGTGTACGATAGGGATGGAACGCAGCTAAGCCAAAGTACGTATTATAAGTTCATTTGAAATTGGCGCGCGGCGCCGCACCTTATCGTCTGTCATAGGCGAGTAATTGCGCCCTTTGAAATAGCCATCCGGGCGCTCGCACTTAAAGAGAAATGGAAAAAATAACACACAAAAAAATGATAACAAACAAAATGATTCGGACATTTAGTTATGATGACTCTAGAGTTTTCCCTTTGCCAAATCTTCATTCACATATCTTCACCTTGGGACGACCGCCATGGTAATTTAGGTCACGTGATAATTTTTTCGTATCCCATTGAGCAAACCACACCAAACCACCATTTAATACACATATAACTTTTTTTTTGGGAAGTGGGAAATCATCAAATGACTTCTCCCGTCGTGTCAGACTTTTACTGACTAAAACCCACTCATGTTCCTTCAGTCGCCCTTTATGCTCCCGGGTCGCGGTAACTATTATAACCCTTCCGCAACCCCGGCAGGCGTTGGCCCTGTTGGGGTTCTCGTGCTGACTGCTCTTTGAGGCGCTTGTAACACTAAACGGCCGTGGTCGGTAGTCGTCTTGTGACTATACCGGCCACGGCCTACGCCTGGGCTCTGTCCGGGGCGCGAGGCTTGACGCTGCCTCGCGTACGCCGCCGCTGCCTTCACCAGCATAAATGCTTTGCAGAAGGAAGCGACGGCTTCTCATTCAGTTTTGCCCCGGAGCATGGCCTAAACCAGCGCCGGGCGCGAGAGGTCACAGCCGCCGATCGCATCTGCGAGGACACGGCGATGGCTCGCCCATGCGGGGCAAACCTCCAGCGTGTCCTCCAGGCGACCGTTGCTGCACCCATTAGGTGACACCCAGGCGTCGCTTCCGCCCGAATCCGACACAGGAACCTCCCGAACTGACCGTGTCCAGTGAGGACTGTGTCAAGCGAAAAGTGAGTGCGCCGTGGCGCCTCTTCAGCCACTCGTCAAAGAGGGGTCTTACCGGCGCTATTACGGTGTGCCCAGGCCCTAGGTTGCGACAGTCGCTGTCTCTATTCCGCCATGTGATCTTGCCGGAGCTCTGTGCGGCCCGCCGCGATCACCCGCGGTTCGGGACTGCGCCCCGGCGTTGCGCTTCCACGCTCCACTGGTACGTGTGTGCAAGGACTGTTGCCTCCAGATCCCACGGTGGGATGGAACGGTGGTGGCTGGCAAGAAGGCTCGCCGCCTCACAGGAAATCATGCAGCGCCCCCGCACCATCCGAATTGCCAAGACCCTCTGGGACTCTTTTAGAAGCCGGGCCGGCGCCAAGGCTAGGTTTGGCGCACACGCTGGAGCGCCGTAGAGGGCCTTAGACCGCACGATCCCCGCGTAGAGCCTCCGGCAGGACAGGAGTCGTTTGGACCATCCAAATTAGGCAGGAGCCGCTTGAGGGCAGCTCCAGTCTTCGCCAGTTTGGGGTCTAAGCGTCGGCCAAGTGCTCCGTAAAGTACCATCGGTTGTCGAGTCAAGTCCCAGGTACTTTATTGTCGACTCGACACCGATGTGAACCCCTTCCAAATACCCATTTCATGGGGGTGCATTTCAAATATTAAAAGATATTGAAATTGTCTGGACTTTAAAAGAGACGATGATCCCTGAGTTTGTTTCGGCGTTTCTTCTCAGAGGTAGTCCCGTTAGGAAATGTCGTGTCCAACTAGCTTAAAACAAATATATTGACTTGTAATAGTGATTTTAAGATCCTGCTTGCATAATAAACGATTTCATTTCATTTCAAATAGCCAATCGGCAATCTTGGGTGTCCGCCATGTTATATTTGTAATGAAGGTTCTAGCTAGTCATGTATTGTCATCAGAATTCGGAGCGTGTGCAAAATTTCATCCTATTCGAAGACCGGGAAGTGGGTCAAATTAAGATTCCAAGATTTTCTTACATACATACATAGTTACAAGTGAAGCTAATAAAAGCGTGTTAAAAAAAACGAGGGCGCAGGCTGAGTCCTGCACCCCGGCGCAGGATTGGCTTAAGACGGCCCTGCTTACAGCAGATGTCATCGCGGACGTACACACAGACCCCAGCTTTCTCTTTGAACTTATGTTCTAGTGAGTAGCCTGGGTAGTTGAGGTACGCCACGTCCGCTGGGGTTTTAATTTGCGTCTCCGTTAAGAAGAACAGGTGCGGCTTTTCAGTCTCGAGGTGGTGGTGGATTGCGTCGAGATTTGAGTGCAACCCTCGTATATTGGATAGGTGCACTTTCAGCGGGAGGAAGTGCCGCCGGTGCTTGACCGTGTTCTTCTTTTTTTTTATTCATTTTGTTGAGTAGTGCGGGTTGGGGGACGTTTGGATGTCGAGGCGCTGCTTTCGCCAAGTAGATTGCACGAGTGACACCAAACAGTGAGGAGCTCACTTGGAGACTGCGGGGACGCCCGAGCCCCCCCGAAATAGCCACCGGGTCCTCCCATCCAGTCGCCAGCTGGCACGGTGGAGCTATTCCGGGATTTTTCGCGAGGTGGCGGGGCAGCCTTTGGCACGTGGCTAGCGCGCTACTTGGGCCCCCAACTACCTGCGGTCGGTCACCGGCAAGACCGTGCCACGGATCCCGCTACCCTCCAGCGTGAGCTACTCGGTCCGGCGTCGCTCAAGGATCTACAAGAACGGCTATATGCAACACAACTAACAGCCATTCATCCCCCCAAAGGCTCTGGTGTTCCCGCGCACAGATGAAACACAGCAAGCTGCTTGACACCTGACTCCGGCGGGAAGGTGGTAGCTACCAGGCGGACTCTTGTGAGACCTACCACCGCTGGCTGGGTCGTTCAGCCGTCACCACAAGTGGTGCCGTTGCCCGAGGTGGACCGCTAGGAGGTAGACCCAAACCACCTCGTTTGTCTTTCCTGACCACCAGATTAGGAGCTGTAAAAATAATAATTAATCATAAAATCCTCTTTAAACTACTCGATAACAGAGGGCAGTACGCTAGCGGAACAGTTTCTGTTTTCTTCCAATAGGTGTCACTTTAATACCTCAGGAGACAGACCGTGGATCTGAGAGGAGATAGTCAGTCAGTCAATTTACCGATTTCAGATGAAACTTATAACATCATATCATCATATTATATTATTGCCATCCACTGCTGAACTTAGGCCTTCCCGAAAGAGCGCCAGTCATCCCTGTCTTTGGCACCTCGCATCCACCACACATCCATCACATATTTAAATTGTCGATCCATCGCATGACGCTAAAATTGAAACTCCAGAAAACTGTTAAAATAACAAAAATAACTTTTTCCAAGGTAACAAATTGTATCTGGATTTACATAATTATCTATAATTAGATAAGCGAAATCGGAAATCCCGTACGTAATATTTCGTTCCATGAAAACAACAGATACACCCAACATATTGCATAGTTACGAATCATAGATATAAACTATTTCAGTCAAAGGGAAAACCCGATGCATACGACACGGGTTGCCTGTTCAAAAATAGCATAGTAAATTTGTTGAAAAGTGTGAGAATTTTGTTATTTCAAATTCAGAGGAGAATCTATACTGGGCATTTTTATTAAAGTTTGTATGACGATTAAACGTTATTTTAATTGGAAATAACAATGTTGGGCAACGTGTGAACACCATGTTTTTAGACTTATATCTACCAATAATTTAAAATAAAAAAAAATTGGTTGCCTGTAAAGTCGGTATACGGGCGAAAGTTTTACGTGACAACGACTTACTGACGTTGACTGAGGCACGCGTACCTTTCACTTTTTATGTCTGTCTCTCTCGCTCTTAGGCGGGCTAACCATGCCCGAGTGGAAGGGACGCGTGCCTCTCACTCGCTCTCATTGTGAGCGCATAACGTGAGCGGAGCGTAACGCAGTGTCTTGAAGTGTCACCCGGCAAACCAATTTATAAGACGTTGTCACGTCAAAATAAATAATTAAAATTTGAAAATGCAGTTATTTCTGTTGTCCCACCCTGTTTATGGCATATGTTTTGCCGCGTTATTTAAATTTGGATCGCAGTATTTAGATAATTCTCATGTCATTATAAAGAACGCAAATTCTACTTTTGCTTTTAAGAATTAATATTCAATATAGTATTAATATAATATAATAAAATATTATTTGCATAAATGTTAAAAATTTGGCCCTGGTGGAATTTCCTACTGACTTACGCAAATATATACAGGAACAAATAAAATCTACTAACTTAAAACCTTTTTTTTATATTGTGGCAACTCTGTGATTTCGTTTAGCAACGTCGCCATGTTGTTTTTTCGTTCCGTTTGACTTGTAACAGCACCAGAAGTGGTTAGCTCGTGATAGTACTGTTTGAAAATTCCGCTGATTTACGGTGATAGCGTTGTAAGTACGCTTGTTTTACTATGTCAAAGTGTTTTTATGAGAAGAATAATCTATCATTTGATTGCATTAGACCTGTTATTTCAAGAAAATTTTGTATAAAATTTACCTAACCTCTAAATCAGTTACGTCAGCTGAGAAACGTTTTCTCAGTGGATGGGTTTTCGTAACTCAGTGGAACGTAAAGCCTCGTGTACATGTACATGATTATTTTAACCGACTTAAAAAGCAGGAGGTTCTCAAATTGGATCGTATTTATTTTATTACCTACGTAAAATGTAATATTTTTCTCTGCATTTTTTGGAAGCTTTTACTTGACTGGAAAAATTCTTTCATTTCAAATCTTTGAAGTTGATTGATTGAAAAAAATATTGAGAGATTTAGTTAATTTGATTTTTTTTTAGTTTTGGAAGTAGTTGCCTTAAATTGTTGTCGATTAAAACTATAAGTTTAACAAGTAGTTTCTCCATACAGTCTTTGGAACAATGTTTCATCCCTTTAAAAAGTAAATTAGAGAAAATATTTTGTTATTTTTTGTATACCTACCAACTTTACAGGCACCGAATTCCAGGATTTTAAGTCCAAGGGTTTGGTGTGGTTGTTGATGAATCATCTTGAGTATTCTCTGTATTAGGTATTACATATTTTATATTGTTTTAATTTTAATTATACGAAAAGTAATTGTGTTCAATTTATCTTAGTGTAACTACTAACTAAGAGGATACAACAAGAACAGCAACAGATTAAAATTTGAGAGCGTCTTAAAATTAAGTGACGATGATGTTTGAGTAATCGGCGATAATCTTACAATTTCTATGAGACACCTGATCTCCCCTGCCCCGTCTGTGTACGCCCATGAATGCAAAGGACGGCCATGACATTCTTCCTAGGACATGACCTTCGACAATGAATATAATGTTAGCCAAACCCCCACATGGAGCCCCCCAGACTTTATATCTGAGCTTAATTTAAATCAAAATGGTTCCTACACGAATAGAAATACGATAGGAACTTTATTGCGAATAAAAATAAAGAGAAGCGGCTTTATTATCGATGTAGACTTTGTTCCACTGATCTGCTATGTATTTATATATTATGTACATTTGGCGGTCATTGCCACCGCCGCATTCAGTAATATCTAGTGATGTAATCTTTATATATAATAATATCGTTACGATGTTATGTGTGTTGAAGAATCAGAGGTTTTTTTATAAGATTGTTTTATGATGACACGGTTAGCGCTGCGGTTAAGCGCTAGGCTGCTGCGCTGCGTGTCACGGGTTTTGTTCCCACACGAGACAAAATATTTGCCAGACTCGGAACATATATTATACAAGTAGATTATAACTTGTATAATATATGTTCCCACACGATTATTACACACAAATATTTTGTCTCGTGTGGGTTTTGTTCCCACACGAGACAAAATATTTGCCAGACTCGGAACATATATTATACAAATAGATTATAACTTGTATAATATGTTCCGAGTCTGGTTGTTTTGTATGTAACTTTATCATTACATCTGTAGTTTAAAAACAGTCGGGATTTTCAAAAATTGTGACATCAGTGCGACGCTCATAATACTCATAAACGTTAACAAAACCTTTTAAAAACCACGATCCCTCTAAAATAAGCGAACAAGAGGTACCGTGGTTTCCAAACTCCTTTGAGAAAAAACGTCTGAAAAGTATAAAGTACTCGAAAGTTTAATACGAATTACTGATTGAACGGACTTGGTTTACTTGGAGGATTGAGATGATCTACTATTTAATTAGTTTCCATTACATTCAGCAACTTGTGAGTGAAGTCACAGGCACAGCTAGTATAGCAAGCAAGTTTAGTGCATACCTATATTTATTTATTTGTTTTGATTAGAGAGTAACCAAAGTTTTGGTTTCGGCCTTGCTAGTAATTTGGTGAAATCGGGTTTGGCTGCATTGGCGAAAAGTGTCCAAAAGCTTTGAGAACAAGTATTCTGAATGTCTGTGTTCTGTGTGAGCTATACCTATCAGGTACTCGGTACCCCCAATCTACTGACGTGCTTTTATGAGCTGTAACAAATGTTATTATTTATTTTATTTATTAATTTTAGTTATTACTTTTATTTTACAAATAGCATTTTTTCAATGCTAAATTGAATAAATGCCAATGGTATTTAACAAATTTGGTTAAATACCATTGGCTAAATAGTAATAAATTTTGAGTTGACTGTCTTATAAAGAATCACGTCAGAATTCCGTACAATTTTTGATAAACTTAAAGAATTACAAACAATTTTAAAGGTAAAAATAAGTTTATTATAAACAAGTAAGGGTTTTAAGGCCAAGCAATTATCAAAAAATAGTGTCTGAAAATCATTGGCTAAATACCCAATTACAGTCAGCTTTCGACCATGGAGGGGCCACTAGGTAACCGTAAACGACACGCCAAAACTAAGAAAAAAAAAACGAAAAACGATTTCAGTTTCGGCTGACGATGTAATGCAGTCTCTAGTGAAATAATAACATAATATCGTCACTCCGAAACACAGTGTCGCGACGGACCGTCGAGTCGCGCCACGTTTTCTTAATGCATGCAAGTGCGCAAAAAATACTCGATTTTTGTGACGCGATTTTGAATAAATTCAATTCATTGGATAGTGACGATGTAAGTATATTTATTACCTTTATATTATTACTCAAATTAAGTGAATATTTGTGAAACAAGTGCCGGTCGGTATTTAAAATTGCGTCGTTTCTATTTGTGCTGTTTTCAAGGCCAGCGTTGTTTTTGAGTAGGGTTACTGACCTAGGTCACATTGATAACGTGGAAGCGCTAACACATAGTAACTAAGATTCACGTAATTATTATTTTTATGTTGTAATGTTATTTTGTTGTGTTATGACGGGTTATCTTTACTCAATATAAAATGAAGTCCCTTCCTTTGTCTACGCTTAAAGATCTAAGTAAGATATCTTTAAAACTAGTCAACGGATTTTGATGTAGTTTTCAGCGATAGACAGAGGTATTCAATAGATTAATTGTTTAAATACTTGCATATTACAATAATTCGGGATTTCCAAAGATTTTTAGCACCCGTGATGACCCGTGCGAAGCTGGGGTGGGTCGCTCTAGTAATAGGGTAAGTTCGCCTGTTCGCGTCCATAGACCAATTCGCGTCCATTTTACGGATCTCCTTCAAAAAATCCTCGAAATTAAGAAAACTTACATACCAGTCAAACGAAAAGTCATTACCGGTAATACCTCAATGTATAAGAGACACGCAAATAAGGTCAAAAGGTCCGTGCGACAAACCAATCCTGTTTAAAAAAATATTTAGTCCCGGCTGTTTAACAAGGAAGCGCGAAAGCGCGGTTTTTTAGATAAAAAATAGTGTGCAGCGGTGCGTTCAATGGTAAGTTTTTTATTGTTTTATGTGAATTTTAGGATTAATAGCTGTTTCTAGACTTTTATAATGAAAAAAGGAATAATGTTAATCATGAATTTGCTTAGGTTTTTTACATTTAACGGTTGAAATAAGGTGGACGCGAATTACTACATCGAATTTACAAAACTTCCACTTTGCGTCCGCAATGGACGCAAACTGTACCTACAGTGGATAATAATAAATCCAATAGGGATGATGACTACATCAAAAGAATGACATTCTGTTTAGTCCGTCTGTTAGACAGTCCAAAAATACTGGACACATATTTTTTGCTTGATCAAATTAATAACAAAATACAAAGATAAAGAGCCTCAAAGTTCCGGAGAGGGGGCTTGTGACGTCACTTCTGAGTAAAAATTATACAAAGGCGTGACGTTTCACGAAACTTCAACGCACTGTATTGTCGTCATTTTCTGTTTACGAGAAAAAAGAAAAACTACGTGTCCCAAATTTTTTGATTATCTAACTGACGGACTAATTACTTTTTTTTTGTCATCTCGCCTATTGCGTCCACTAAGTATTTTAGTTAAATACAACTGTCTTTCCGTTTCCGGGGGTTTCCGGAATGAAAGCTATCTATCCTATGTCCTTTCTCGGGTCCCAGACTATATCTGTACCAAATTTCATTCAAATCGGTTCAGTGGTTTAGGCGTGAAGGAGAGACAGACAGACAAACGGATTATTAATCAAGACTGATATTTTGCAAAAAGAACAGAACTGATTACTGTTTATTGTAAAACGTGCAATCTTTATTTAATATCATAATAATCATTAGTACTACTTACAGTCAATGTTGAGATGATTTGATTTTTGATTGATTTTGTAAAGTAATTTTTTAATAAAAATATTTTTTTTTTTTTTTTTTTTTTTGGGACAATCCCACCACACTATTCCCAACCACTGCAACTCCTGAAAGCCAGAATCAACAGTGGAGTCCGCCAGAAAAGCGCCGAGCAATGAAGCTCGACGAGTCCCGGAGAAACGATACAACTGTCTTGGATCCCGCAACGAAATTAATCAGAAAAGAACAGCGGAGGAGTAAGAAAATATATTTTTTCCACTTCCCTCCATAACAAGCAGGAGACAGAACAGAACTAGGCCGATAGGCACAAGGGGGCGATTACAACTGGGAGAAGCCCAGATTGCCTAGCACCACGGAATTGGATCTGTTAAAAATTAATGGGTCCTAAAATGTGAGCTGTTACGATTGATTCCAATAGTAGGTATGGCAAAAACGCTTGAACGCACGGAAATTGGTTCTGGTTTCCACAAGGTCCGTATAATAAACAACACCGGATGTTACCTGTAAACTATCCAACATAACATTGCGCTCATTCTGCCAAAGAATACATTCCCATAGGATGTGATGTGCAGATTGTTCGAATTCACAGTTCGATGAGGAACATTGACACAAAGGCGAAGCAACAAGTTTGAAAGAATATAGTTTACTTTTAAAATTGCCATGACCTGTGAGAAATTGAGCAACGCAATGATCAACCTCCAACCATGTCTTAGCCAGCCGCTCACGAACGGATGGAAAGAACAGATGAAGGTGACGGCCCTTCATGGAATTATCCCACCTACTTTGCCATTCGGATAAGAGTTCCTCCCAGACTTCAGTCTGCGGTTTAAATAATCTAGAAATTTTATTAAGGTCGCGTTGTGGTATAAAGTCAGTGTCCATGGTTTCCCGCGCGGAATAGTACATTGAAGCACGACGCTGTACCTCAAGATCGACTGGAAGTACACCTGCGAGTACCGGTAGGGCTTCAGTACTGACCGTTCTATACGCTTTGCATAAAAATATCAAAGCCAAACGTTGACTTTGAAGTAGTTTACGTCGTACCGCCCCTATTGTGGCCCTATCGGCCCAAACAGGTGCACCGTAGCATATACAACCTAAGTAGGTAGCCCCGTATATAGTTTTTAAAGTTAAAAATGATAAACCCCAAGTTGCTTTAGATATTCTCGTTAGGGCATAAAAGTTCCTTTTAGCTTTTTCACCTACTGTTTTTATATGATCAACAAATGAAAAATTTCTTTCTAACACCATGCCAAGATAGCATACAGCTTGCTGTTTTTTGACGGGAACGTTATTAAATTTAATACTAGGCCACGATTTAAGATTGCCTTTTAGTATAAGTTGATATGTTTTTTGCGGTGCGAAGGTAAGACGATTACGATCACCCCACTGTGATATTAAACGTAGGCATGTGTCAGCCAAGTTCTCAAGTCCGGCTCGAGTACTTGACTGAATGAGCAGTAGGCCGTCGTCCGCGTAACCGGTTAGGGAACAGCCGCTTGGAAGCGGAATCGCGAGAAAATCATCAAAACCTAGATTCCATAGATAAGGACCGATAACAGAGCCCTGAGGACATCCCATAGTTAGCGTTTTACTCACAGAAAAATGTCCAAGCTTAAGTATCGCGGTTCCGTTAAGAAAGTACGAGTAAATGAGATTATAGATGTTTTTGTAGCAACCGCGGGTTTTTAATTTTAGTAAAAGCATAGGCCACCAAGCGTTATCAAATGCTCCAGAAATGTCAAGAAAGATCCCAATTACGTATTTGTGTACGGATAGATTAACAGTTCTTCTGACGGAAAGGGCCGCGTCGACTGTAGATTTACCTAAGGTGAAACCGTATTGATTAGTATGAAATTTTGGTCCGTCCGGTAATAAGCGCGGAACAATGAGGCGCTCCAGAAGTTTTCCCAAAGATGGTAAAAGCGTAATGGGCCTATACGACTTCGGGTCGTCCGGAGGCTTGTCGCCACTCTTTGGAATTATTCGAATAAATCCGCGTCGCCATTTGCGAGGAAAGACGCCTTCGACAATGCATCGGTTATATACAGTTAAGATCGCGTCACCCGCTGTTTTACATGCTTCTTTAATCATCCTATTAGATATTTTATCTTCACCTGATGATTTGTTGACTGGTAGCTTTTTAACAACATTTATGAATTCGTCAGGGGTTGGTAAGTCTGACGTTGGTGATTCAGGCGGCACGGCTGCCCACGCTCTGATCTGTTGGTGGTAGTCGCTGTCATTTACCGGTGAATCATCAGGGATAAGAGTATTAATAAGTACTTCAGTTGTTTCTTCTATGCCAGTGGTATGCTTATTATTGATTTTAATGTTTTGGACGTACGCAAGGTCGATCGATCTGTTGGCTTTAAATTCGTGATATAAAGGAGACCATGGACCCTCTTTGTCAAGTTTATCCACAATTTTCCGCAGTAAATTACCCTTAGATTTTTCAACCGATGCTTTGTAACGTGACTTGGCAACTCTAAAAGCATTTAACGCGAAAGTAAGTGGATCTCCGGTAACCTTACGTTTTTAAGTTTATTTAACTGTCTACGCGCTTTACGATAACTTTTACGCTGTTCAACTAAATAATCATTCCACCAATCACATCTACGAATATTGGTCATAGATCCGCGACCAATGGCGATGTCAGCACAGTAGGTAAAAGTTTCTGACATAATATCAGCACTTTCTTCAGCTGACAGCCCGTCTCGAATGAATTCCTTGGCGTGACACGCAAAAAGCGAGCTGAAAAATTCCCAGTTCGCGCCTTTACATTTATATCTAAAATTACCAGAGATATGAGACGGACCTTGTGTAAACACGGGAACAAATTCGTACACGATCAGGCGATGATCACTACAAGACGCGTCCGGCAGGACACGCCACCTATCCAAGCGTACGTCGGCACTAGAAAGTGTGACGTCAATACAAGATTCGCCCATTTGGCTGCAAAAAGTAGGTGGTGCATCTGGGGTATTGTGAATCGATAGGTTCATCTCAGCAATGAAATCCTCAACAGCGCAGCGTCGTTCGGTATCAGTGGCCCGAACCTTGCCATACCACAGGGACGATGACGCGTTAACATCCGCGCCAACGATAACTATTTGCAGCCCGCGAGCGACCGCAAGACGTGACGGAGGTTGTGTATATGAGGAGCAACAGGGTCAGAATATTGAAAGTAGCAGCTCAAAACGTAGACTTTAAAAGAAGCCGATGAAACTTCAGCAACCGCACAGTGAGGCGTCATGAGATTACGCAAAGATGTTACTGTAAAGTTATGAGAACGCGCAACATAAATTCCGGCTCGTGCCTTGCAATCCAGCTGTACTACCTTGTGACGTAAGCGCGAGTTTTGATATTGCTCTTGAACAAGTACAAGGTCTAAATTGTGATCTAAAATTAATTTATCTAACTCAGATGTCGCCACCCTATCGTTGTGAAGATTTAATTGTCCTATGTTTAACCTATCCATCCTAATTATTAATAGTTAGTGTTGAGTATAAGTTGCTCGAGTTTAAGTTTGTATGTTGCACATTGTTCAGACCCACAACGATGGTCAAACGATTTCTTAAAACGTTTACACGCCGCACAAGTCGGTGTAAAATTTAATTCATCCTTATGCGGGCAATCTTTGGTTTCATGAACCTCGGAACAATTAGCGCAGGTAGGTGATTTATTAACGCAATGTTTTTTAACATGACCGAATTGTTGGCAGTACGCGCAACGAACTACCTCAATATCGTCAATAAAACGGCAAGTGGCCCAATCAATAAATAATTTTTCCTTCGTAGAAACAAGATGTTTACGGACCGCTGATTCTATTTCTATTCCTATCCATTTCCGACCGTTGTCAGTAGAACGCCTACGGATTACTTTGGTTGATTTAATGAAGTCGTCTTCTTTTATCGGCAGCTCATTTTTAATGTTCTGGCGGTATAACGCGTGCAAAAAAGCGCTGTCCTCCATTGAGGCGGGAATGTCTTTAACTAACAAGCGGGGCCGGCGGCCTTTCGGTTTTTCTAGACGTAGACCTGCGGACTTTATTGCCTCGACCGATTCCAACTTTTTCAGTTGGTTTTCATTTGCAACACGCAATACAACGCCCGACTTTGCAGTTTTTTTGACGCCGACAATTTGGAACCCGTCGTCACTGGGCTTAATTGCCTTCATAAGGGCTTGTTTAGTCGCGGATGATGACGCAAAATCAGCCGATCGCTCGTCGGTAGGGTATGCAATAATAGACGGTAATGGTGCACGGGATTCCACCGCGGGGGCAACTTTGGGTAGACGCAATTTTAGTGAATCCGCGTACGATATTTTTTTGTCGACATTGATGTCAGTTTTAACGCCGTGATTTAATTTAACTTTATCTAATTCGCGCTCGGTAATTGCAAGTTTCGTTTCGTTACAAGACGATTTTAAAGCCAACAATGAGACGATACTCGTTACGCGCTGAGTCATATCCATGATTGCAGATTTATTCGCGACATTAATGCGGGAACCCTGGTCGTTGACCAGCTCGTTAATCTTGGTCAGATACGCAGACGCCTCAGAAACCAAGTCACAATAATCACCACTGTTCGCATTGCTAACATTGGAAAGATTTAATATGGGTGAGGACTTTTCAAGACATTCGTACGTTTGAAGGCGTTTAGACCTATCATCGGGCGAAATGTATGAGGGAGACAATTCACTAAACAGACGTTTACTATTAGCGGAGGTCGGCGCGGGCGGCGACCTGAGTGTCTTTGTATTTCTGCGGAAAATATCTCCGCCACGATCAGGCGGGTCATCATTATTAGATGACATGTTTTATGCAATAAACAAAAAAGGAAACAAATGTAAAACACTGAGAAAAAAACAAAACGGTTGCAAAAGTTATTTCGCGATACCCTCACAAGAAAAAAATAAATGTACTCACCGAATAGCTGACGAAATTAATTGATTACACGTAAATTACAGTAGCAAACACTAAAAAAACTTACGATACCAGCACAAGACACAATAGCACACAACCTGAAAGAAATCACGAGCCGAAATATCGATAATCGAACGCGATATGTGTAAACAAAACAGGAGCGTATTAAGACGATGCTCACAAGGCCGGCGCGCGGAGGGAAAGTAATGAGGGTAAGTAATAAAAATAATGTTAATTTTTAGGGTTCCGTACTTCTGTTCCTAGTAAAGGTAAAAACGGAACTCTTATATGATCACATTGCTGTCCGCCCGTCCGCCCGTCTGTCAAGACCCTTTTTATCAGAAAGGCGTCGTGATATCAATCTAAAATTAATATCAATAGGTTTGCTTTTTTCTTCTTTTTGGTCGATGAAACAAATAATGAAGGGAACACTCCCTCTTTTCCTAAAAAGGAAGCTAATGGACATGTGCATTCTGCCCGTCCTCACCTACGGAGCGCAAACGTGGTCATAAACCAAGCGTCAAAAGTCCGCACTCGGGGTTTGCCAGAGAGCAATGGAACGCAGTATCTTAGGAGTAAAACTCGCAGATCGCTGAAACTGAAACAAGTTACTGCGTTCCAAAACTAAAATTGCGGATGTAGGGCACACGGCTGCCAAACTTAAGTGGAACTGGGCTGGTCACATCTGTCGCATGCCGGAAGAGCTCTGGGCAAAAGTAACCACATTGTGGATCCCAAACAGCAGTAAACGGCAACGCGGCAGGCCCAGGCGGAGATGGCGGGACGAACTTGATAGATATGACAAGGATTGGCCTGAAACCGCACTAGATAGGAATATGTGGAAGGAGGGAGGTGAGGCCTTTGCCCTGCAGTGGGACACAGACGGCTGACAATAATAATAATAGGTCTGCTAACTCTCAAAGCAGTGAAAAAATCGAATTTCTAAATCAAAAATGTATGGCTGTTTACTTTCCATTTATATTGCACATTTAGACATTTGCAAGGGAATCAAAACCTATAGGGTACTTCCAATTGACCTAGAATCATGAAATTTAGCAAGAAGCATTGTCATGTGGCACAAGTAAAGGAAAAGTTCCAAAAACCGTAAATTTGAATGTATTTTACAAAAAAAAATAAGGAACCCTCGTTGCGCGAGTCCGACTCGCATCTGACCATTTTTTTTTTCATATTTTATATTCATAAATTAAGTTTTTTTTGGAATTCAGCTTTTTTTTACAAATTCTTAAAAATATCACCCCTATTTTCCTTTTCTAAATGGTTGGACGCAAAATGGTCCACGGGTGGACGCAATTTGGATTTTTTGGACGCAAACTGGGTAAAACGCCTAATTCTGAAACTTTTCTAATAAAAAAAAATCACTTAAGGTTTCGAACAAAACTGCAAGTAAATCTTAAAATAGACTAATATAACTAACACATTACATGATTTTTTCACAAAAAACAATTTAAGAACAATTTTATTATCGCCGTCAAAGTTGCCAACTGCACTAAATGGACGCGAACAGGCGAAATGACTATAAAGCTTACAAATCACGCGCTCCCTGCGTGATTGTAATTTTGAATTGTATTTTTTCCTGTCTTATAGTTATAATAGTTACCGTGGCCCCAGTACATAAAGGGCAACCCAAGGAACATGAGTAGTTTTTAGTCAGTAAAAGTCTGACACAAATGAGGAGAGAAGTCATTTGATGATTTCCCACTTACCAAAATTTTTTTTATTATTTGTTACATTTGGGAAAACATACATTATAAAACACATTTCAGAAATCAAGTTGTCAAAACAACATTCGAACACATACACAAATAGTCAAGTCAAAAGAAAGAGTCACAATAAAAAGTCACAGTAAAAATTACAATTCAAGTTAATATGTCATATTATATAAGGAAAAAACAAAAAACGTCATCAACTCAACTGACGTAAATAAATTGCTCCGTGGTTTTTTATTTATTAAAAATAGTGGGAGGCCAAGTTTGCCACCAGGGACTGCCCCCACAACTCTCGGAGGGTTGATTCAACCGAGGCGTGTGTTGCCCGGCTGGCGCTGCGGCGCCGAGTGTATATATTTGCTATTGAAAAATTTTAGTTGAAAGGTGCAAGGAGCTGCCAAAATAACGGACGCTTGTCACGCCTAAGCTGTTGCCAGGCGACGCTCTGCGCGTTGCCTGGCCGACGACCTGCGCTTTGACTTCAATCCATTGTTGCCACCAAAGACAGCCCGAATTGATTCAACCAAGGCGTGTGGTACCCGGCTGGCGCTGCGGCGCCGAGTGTATATATTTACTATTGAAAAATATTTGTTAAAAGTGTCAACTGAAAAAATAACAGACGCTTGTCGATTTATTCTCACTAGTTCGATTCATTAGTTCGATCGTCGAACTAGTGAGAATTTTTTTTCTCACTAGTTCGATCGTCGAACTAGTGAGAATTTTTTTTCTCATTTGTTCTACCGTCGAACTTTGTTCGATTCATTAGTTTGGTCGTCGAACTAGTGAGAATTTTTTTTCTCATTAGTTCGATCGTCGAATTGACGTATAAACCTGTTATAACATGGCGTCCACATAACTACCGAGGGTGGTAAGTCGTTTTCAAAAATGAGGTCAATTTGAGAATCCAAGATGGCGGCCGTGACCTTTCTCACAATATGCATCATGGGTGTCGTTTCCATGGTTTTTTGGGGTGCTAAGGTCAAAAATGAGGTCAATTTGAGAATCCAAGATGGCGGCCATGACCATTCTCATAATATGCATCATGGGTGTCGATTCCATGGTTTTTTGGGGTGCTAAGGTCAAAAATGAGGTCAATTTGAGAATCCAAGATGGCGGCCGTGACCTTTCTCACAATATGCATCATGGGTGTCGTTTCCATGGTTTTTTGGGGTGCTAAGGTCAAAAATGAGGCCAATTTGAGAATCCAAGATGGCGGTCGTAATCTTTCTCACAATATGCATCATGGGTGTCGTTTCCATGGTTTTTTGGGGTGCTAAGGTCAAAAATGAGGCCAATTTGAGAATCCAAGATGGCGGCCGTGACCTTTCTCACAATATGCATCATGGGTGTCGTTTCCATGGTTTTTTGGGGTGCTAAGGTCAAAAATGAGGTCAATTAGAGAATCCAAGATGGCGGCCGTGACCTTTCCCACAATATGCATCATGGGTGTCGTTTCCATGGTTTTTTGGGGTGCTAAGGTCAAAAATGAGGTCAGTTTGAGAATTCAAGATGGCGGTCGTAATCTTTCTCACAATATGCATTATGGGTGTCGTTTTCATGGTTTTTTGGGGTGGTAAAGTCAAAAATGAGGTCAATTTGAGAATCCAAGATGGCGGCCGTGACCTTTCTCACAATATGCATCATGGGTGTCGTTTCCATGGTTTTTTGGGGTGCTAAGGTCAAAAATGAGGTAAATTTGAGAATCCAAGATGGCGGCCGTGACCTTTCTCACAATATGCATCATGGGTGTCGTTTCCATGGTTTTTTGGGGTGCTAAGGTCAAAAATGAGGCCAATTTGAGAATTCAAGATGGCGGTCGTAATCTTTCTCACAATATGCATCATGGGTGTCGTTTCCATGGTTTTTTGGGGTGCTAAGGTCAAAAATGAGGTCAATTTGAGAATCCAAGATGGCGGCCGTGACCTTTCTCACAATATGCATCATGGGTGTCGTTTCCATGGTTTTTTGGGGTGCTAAGGTCAAAAATGAGGCCAATTTGAGAATCCAAGATGGCGGCCGTGACCTTTCTCACAATATGCATCATGGGTGTCGTTTCCATGGTTTTTTGGGGTGCTAAGGTCAAAAATGAGGCCAATTTGAGAATCCAAGATGGCGGCCGTGACCTTTCTCACAATATGCATCATGGGTGTCGTTTCCATGGTTTTTTGGGGTGCTAAGGTCAAAAATGAGGCCAATTTGAGAATCCAAGATGGCGGCCGTGACCTTTCCCACAATATGCATCATGGGTGTCGTTTCCATGGTTTTTTGGGGTGCTAAGGTCAAAAATGAGGTCAGTTTGAGAATCCAAGATGGCGGCCGTGACCTTTCTCACAATATGCATCATGGGTGTCGTTTCCATGGTTTTTTGGGGTGCTAAGGTCAAAAATGAGGTCAATTTGAGAATCTAAGATGGCGGCCGTGACCTTTATCACAATATGCATCATGGGTGTCGTTTCCATGGTTTTTTGGGGTGCTTAGGTCAAAAATGAGGCCAATTTGAGAATCCAAGATGGCGGCCGTGACCTTTCTCACAATATGCATTATGGGTGTCGTTTTCATGGTTTTTTGGGGATGCTAAAGTCAAAAATCTTGGACGCCGTTTTGGATTCTCAAATCGACCTCAGTTTTGTATTACTTGATACTGACGAAGCGGAGGTGGAAAAGATTATTATGGGTCTAAAAGTCGACTGTGCAGTTGGCTGGGATAACATATCTAGTAAGCAACACAAGCATTTCAAAGACCTGTTAGTACCACCTTTAACTTGCATTTACAATAAATGTTTAACTACTGGTGTGTTGCCCTAGTGCTTAAAAAAAGCTGTTGTTGTCCCAGTTTACAAATCAGGGAATAAAGACCAAGTAACTAATTATAGACCTATTTCCTTACTGCCTACTATGTCTAAAATCCTAGAAAAAATTATTAACAATAGACTTCTTAAATATTTGGAGGATAAATCTATTCTCTCTAGACAGCAGTTTGGATTTAGACCTAGAATGTCTACAAATAATGCCGTACACCATCTAACTGACTATCTAGCACAAGAACTGGATAAAGGTAATCACACAGTGGGAATCTTCCTGGACCTCGCCAAAGCTTTTGATACAGTTTCTATTCCCATTTTGCTGCGCAAGCTTGAATCCATAGGCATCAGGGAAATTCAGCTGAATCTATTTAAGAGCTATCTAGAATAACGTACACAATGTGTAAAGATTGGCAATGTTATCAGTGATGATGAAAAAAGCACAGCTTTCGGAATTCCTCAAGGAAGTATTGTAGGGCCCACACTCTTCTTAATTTACATAAACGATCTCTGTAATCTAAATTTAGATCATGGCCATATCGTTTGTTATGCCGACGACACTGCTCTTTTGTTTTCGGCTGACTCTGAAGAAAATGTCTACAAGTTTGCGCAACACGGATTCAATGTTATTAATAAATGGCTTCAAAATAATTCACTAACTTTAAATGCTGACAAGACTAATTACGTCAAGTTTTCGATGCGTAAGCAAAAACTAACTAGCACTACCTCAACATTGTATGCTCATAACTGCACGTCTAGCACAAATAACCAATGTATTTTTCCTAATATTACAATGTCAAAAGTGTAAAGTACCTTGGAGTTATAATCGATGAGACACTTTCTTTTAAACCTCAGATAGAGGCAGTAAATAATCGAATTCGGAAATTGATATTTGTTTTAAAAAAAATTACGCCTCGTTGAAGACCCAAAAATTGTTAGGCAAGTCTACTTTGCCGTATGTCAATCAATAGTAACATACTGTATGTCACCGCCACAATAGTGTCGGCTTAACGTCAATGTCATGTGACAGTTATGACATTGACGTAACGGTGCGTCAGAACGCGCGCCACGTAAAGTAGCTGTCAACATAAAAACTTCCTCTTGCGGCGGCCGTCGCAACTGCAACACGCGTTCACCATCACCTCGAAGTCACCGTTTAAAAAAACCGTTCCTGGGAAATTCAAGTAAGACCGTTTTCAACTTACTACACTCCTAAACATTGGACCTTCGTCGCCGGATCGACTACGTTGAGAAGAATCCTGCACCAAAAATTCGTAATTCAAATTATAACTGGATTTAACCGTCCGCCATTAAAAATTTCCGTTGAAGAAATTCATTGAAGACATTGAAGATTTAAAAAAGGTCTAAGAGGCTAGCGTGTGCGTGGGCAAAGGATAGAATTAGGCTGCATTAATACCGTGTTTTTTTGCATTTTTTGTGTTCTAATTAGCTACTCGTGTACGATCGCCGTTGGTGTCATACCTCCACGTGCTACTTGTAAGTACTCTTTTCAGTTTTCTACATAGTTACCACAATGAGTTTAGGAACAAAGGCACCTAGTAGTGTTTCTAATAGTGATGATGTCGAAATTCGTGATTTAAACAAAAAACGTGGTAATTTACGCGGTAGACTCACTCTGTTTAGTAAGTACGTTAGTTCGTTAGAAAATATTTCGTTAGATGACCAACAAATTGTTGAGTTACAGTTGCGCATAACTAATACTGAACAAATATTCGTTGAGCTCCAAAACGTTCAAACCAAAATTGAACATGCCGTTATCGAATCAGAATTAGATCAGCAATTGGAAATCAGGGATTTGATAGAATCACAATATTACAAAATTATTTCTTTAGCAAAATGTTTGACTGATAAACATGAAAAAACAAATGTACCCGACAGAGTATGTTCTCATAGCGGTAATACAAATTTTAATATGGTTAAGCTACCAACTATTTCGTTACCCTCCTTTGATGGATCATATGAAAACTGGTTAGAGTATAGGGACACATATGTATCACTCATTCACAACTCAAAAGAAATTAATTCCATTCAAAAGTTCCATTACCTACGTTCATCCTTAAAAGGTACAGCGCTTCAGGTTATAAGATCATTAGAATTCACTTCAGACAATTATCAAGTTGCATGGGATCTCTTGACTCATAGATTTAATAATGACAGGTTATTAATAAGTAATCATGTAAATGCTTTGTTTTCTTTACCAACCATCACAAAAGAATCACCCGCTCAATTGAGAAAGTTAATAGACACAGTTTTAAAAAACTTAAGATCTCTAAAAATTATGGGTGAGCCCACTGAACATTGGGACACTTTAATTATTCATTTAATTGTTAGTAAGCTTGACTCAGTTACAAATAAAGAGTGGGAAGACAAAAAAAGTTTAATTTGCAAAGATACACCCTCAGTAAAATTAGCTGAATTAATCCAGTTTTTAAGAGACCGTTCTGATGTCCTTGAAATGATCAAAGGGTCAAATAAACACATTTGTGAACCGTTAAAAAAGTCAACAAATAGTAATCCTCAAAATTCCACGCAACTACGTTCCTTTATTTCACATAATAAACAATTGTCTCGATCAAATAAGTCTGTAGCTAAGCCAATACGTAGTGACAAATGTCTCATGTGCGACGCTAATCACGCGTTATATTCGTGTTTTCGTTTTCTTAATTTACCTGTTTTAGATAGGTACAAATTCGTTTCTGATAAAGATATATGTAATAACTGTTTACGTTCAGGTCATACCATAGAGGAATGTCAATATGGACCGTGTAAGCAATGTTCACAAAAACATAACAGTCTTATTCATATAGATAACAACGCAAGTTGCAATTCTATTAGTTTCGTTCCTACTCATTCGCACACTGACGCTGCCGCTAGCGTGAATGGCGTGTCAGACGGTGCTTGTGCAGACTTACATTCGTTCAATGTTAATACAAATAACGTGAAGCAAGCCGTGCAGTCTATACCATTAGAACAGGTTTTGCTATCAACTGCCGTTATTGAAGTGTGTTACAATAATACGCACACCGTTGCGCGTGCCCTGCTAGACAGCGGCAGTCAGCGATGCTTCGTTACCGAATCGCTGTGCAATAAATTACGTTTAAAACCAATACAGTCCACACTCACTATCACTGGGGTAGGAAATACTGTTACGCGTTCACAGCAGTGTTGTGACCTCCTCATGCGATCGAAGATTAGTAATTTTAGTACTCGTTTAAGTTGTTCCGTTTTACCCAAGATTACTTATTGTTTACCGAACTCATTCATAGATGTTCGTTCGTTACAAATACCGCAAAACGTTACACTTGCAGATCCAACCTATCACATTCCGTCCGAAATCGACTTATTAATCGGCGCTGATGTGTTTTGGAGTTTGCTACAGGAAGGCAGGATGCGTTTGTCTAGTGGGCCTTACCTGCAAAACACTCATTTAGGCTGGATTATTTCTGGAACGTTCTCCCGTAATATTCCAACTAGTAGTAGTCAATTGGTTTGCTGTACGTTCACAAACTCACTCGATAACCAGTTAAAGCTATTTTGTGAATTAGAGGAGGTTGATGACGGCAAATCATCCCAAAATATTCTCACACCTGACGAAAAGGTTTGTGAGCAACTTTTTACTTCTACCACCACTCGCGATAGTGAAGGTAGGTTCGTGGTACGAATACCATTTCGTACATCAACCGATTCTCTTGGCGATTCATATGAATCGCTTCTTCGCGATTCTCTCGGCGATTCATATGAGTTAGCCAAAAGTAGATTCTTATCGTAAGAAAGCTAGATCGTTCGCCTGAGATAAAACGTATGTACTCAGATTTCTTAAAAGAATATTTATCATTAGGGCATATGAGTCTGATCAATACATACAAATCACCGTATTATTTTTTACCTCATCATTGTGTGCAACGTGAAAGCACCACCACAAAATTGCGCGTGGTATTTGATGCGGGTGCAAAAACAAGTACGGGCAAATCGTTAAATGATTTGCAGTTGATCGGTCCTCCGTTATTAAACGATTTAGTGGGTATACTTCTGCGGTTTAGACAGTTTGCGTTCGTTGCTTGTGCGGACGTTGAAAAAATGTACCGACAAGTTCTAATCCATCCCGAACAACGTTCGTTACAGCTAATATTATGGCGGGAAAATAAACATGATCCGTTAAAAGTTTATCAACTAAACACAGTTACCTACGGCACTGCGTCAGCCCCATACTTAGCTATGAGATGTTTAAGACAATTAGCCTTAGACTGTAAAGACAAACAAGTTTCTCAGCAAATATTATCATCATTTTACGTTGATGATTTAATTTTCTCGCATAATAACAAACAAGAAATGTTATCGCTTTGTGAAAATATTAACAACACTTTAAATTCTGGTTGTTTTCCGTTACGAAAGTGGGCTTTTAATTTTGATAGTAGTAGTTCATCAAATAATTCAACAATATCATTGTCACTTGATAAAACTGACCAACATAAAACCCTTGGTTTAGGTTGGTGTAATAAAAATGATAAACTCACTTTTAATACTAAAATAAACTTACATGTTTCACAAATAACTAAAAGACAAATACTTTCTTTAATTTCACAAGTTTATGATCCACTAGGGTTATTAGCACCAATGGTAATTATTGCAAAAATACTAATTCAAAAGCTTTGGCTGTCAAAAATCGGATGGGATGACCCAGTTCCTAGTAATATTGCGAGTTCATTCGTTAGTATATTAAATTCATTACAACATTTAAACGAAGTTCGTATTCCGCGCCACGTCACCAGTGCGTACGCACATCAATTACAACTACACGTATTTACTGACGCTTCTCAGGAAGCCTACGGTGCTTGTGCGTACGTACGAAGCACTTGTAAACAATCAAACGAGGTCACAGTTAAGTTATTGTGCGCAAAAAGCAAGGTTGCACCCTTAAAACCGGTAAGTGTTCCCCGATTGGAGCTTTGCGGGGCATTAGTAGGTGCGCGCCTTTATAAAAAGATAAAGGATTCTATGACTTTAAAGTTTAATAAAGTGTTTTGTTGGACTGATTCTACGATCGTATTGGGGTGGTTACGCACTCATCCAATTTTAATGAAAACTTTTGTTCAAAACAGAGTTGTTGAAATTAACGATTTAACTAGTGACTGCGTTTGGTCACACGTACAGGGTATTAATAATCCCGCTGACTTGTTATCGCGCGGTGTGGATTTACTTGAGCTCATTCATAAAGATTTGTGGTGGGCCGGGCCTAAGTTTATTAGTGAGTCATCTCCTATAATTGAACATAATCAGAACTCTGTACAATTACCATTAGATGTTTTGCCCGAATTAAGATCACACGCTGTGACAGACTCGCCACGTAACGTGTTTCCGTTTGAACGATTTTCATCATTTAATAAAATGACAAGAACAGCTGCTTACGTTAGGCGATTCTTTCACAACGTTCGGTACAAAACAGAACGTAGACAGGGACCGTTGTCCGTAAATGAGCTACATGAGTCAACTGTTACACTCGCCCGGTTATCTCAAATAGATTCATTCCCTCTCGAATATAATTCATTATTAAAACGATTGCCAAACATAAAATTTTCACGTAACCTGTCAGGCCTCAATATATTTCTAAGTAATGATTCTTTGATTAGAGTAGGAGGTAGGTTAGACAATTGTAGTAATTTTACGTATGATAAAAAGCATCCAATATTGCTTTGTGGTAAACACAGATTTACTTTTCTTTTATTTAATTACAAACATTTACGTTTATGCCATGCAGGTCCACAAGTATTACTTTCAACCATCCGCGAAGAGTGGTGGCCACTTGGTGGTAGAAATTTAGCACGTTCAATTGTTCATAAATGTGTCAGATGCGTTCGGCTGAGTGGGAAAACGTTTAGCCCAATAATGGGCAACCTCCCAGCTGAAAGGTTAATACCTGGGTTTCCGTTTCTCCGCACTGGCACTGACTACTGTGGCCCAGTTTTCATATTGAACCGTCAAGGGAGAGGTTCAAGATTAATTAAATGTTATATTTGTGTATTTATTTGTTTTGCTACTCGAGCAATTCATCTTGAATTAGTTTCAAACCTCTCCACAGATGGTTATCTCCTTTGCTTAAAAAGATTTATATCAAGAAGGGGTAAACCATTAGAAATATATTCCGATAATGGAAAAAATTATGTCGGTGCGGCTAATGACTTAAATAAATTTTTAACGACATGTTCAAACGAGATTATCGAGAAAGCCGCTACCGAAAACATTAAATTTAAATTCAGTCCCCATACTCCCCTCATTTTGGTGGCTTGTGGGAAGCAGGGGTCAGATCTTGCAAGTATCATTTGAGACGCGTTGTAGGAAATTCAAACCTCACGTTTGAGGAGTTTAACACGGTGTTGATACAGGTTGAGGCTGTCTTGAACTCTCGCCCGCTAACACCTCTCTCATCAGACCCAAATGACCTACAAGCACTAACTCCGGGGCACTTTCTGATCGGACGTCCGCTCACTGCACCTGTCTGTGATGACATCACTGCCGCGGCTATCAGTCGTCTTCCTCGTTATGATCGCATTGAACAAATGCGCCAACATTTTTGGCAACGTTGGTCGAAGGAGTATGTCAGTGAACTACAAACTAGAACCAAATGGAAGACCCATAAAAGTGATGTCACTCCAAACCAACTCGTCCTCATCAAAGATGACAACGTGCCGCCGTTACAATGGCGACTTGGACGCATCATTCGAGTATGCACCGGGAAGGACGGAGTTTCACGCGTTGCCATCATCAAGACTGCTTTTGGAGAAGTGCAGCGTTCTTTCCCAAGAATATGTCCTTTACCTGTCAAGTTAACAACCGAAGAAAGTGATGTTCCGGAACCCAGAGCTTCCAGGGGGGGGAGCATGTCACCGCCACAATAGTGTCGGCTTAACGTCAATGTCATGTGACAGTTATGACATTGACGTAACGGTGCGTCAGAACGCGCGCCACGTAAAGTAGCTGTCAACATAAAAACTTCCTCTTGCGGCGGCCGTCGCAACTGCAACACGCGTTCACCATCACCTCGAAGTCACCGTTTAAAAAAACCGTTCCTGGGAAATTCAAGTAAGACCGTTTTCAACTTACTACACTCCTAAACACTGTATTACGACATGGGGTGGAGCGGGTAAAACATTGCTACTAACAATCGAGAGAGCTCAGAGGGCAATTCTTGGGGTGCTTGGACAGAAAACCTCCTCGTGTGCCCGAGGGCTGGAGTTCGCTTATGGATTCTTCCGGGGCGAAGACCAGTCCGAGGGACGGTGCACCCTGGGAGGTGGGCAACGTTTCCGCCGCTGCTGCGTCTACCGCTGCCGCCGCGACTACCGAGGCCGCAATGGAGTGCCAATAATAGCTCCATTGCGCCTCCTACAGGCGAACATCAACCACTGCGCCGCCGCTCAGGATCTGTTGCTCAAGAGCATGGCGCAGTGGTCGATCAGTATCGCCGTGGTCTCCGAGCCGTACTTTGTCCCGCCCAGGGATTCTTGGGTGGAGGACCTGAGCGGCTCGGTGACCATCATTTTGTCGTGGAGAGGATCCGGCAACTGGAACTTGAGGTGGCCCTGCACAAGTCCGAGGCCATGTGTTTTCATGGCCCTCGGCACCGGCCACCTCCGGGGTCTCAGATAGCGGTAGGAGGGGTTCACATCGGTGTCGAGTCGACGATAAAGTACCTGGGACTTGTCCTCGACAACCGATGGAACTTCACGGAGCATTTCCGACGTTTGTGTCCCAAACTGGCGAGGGCTGGAGCTGCCCTCAAGCGGCTCCTGCCCAATCTCGGTAGCCCAAACGCCTCCTGCCGCAGGCTCTACACGGGGATCGTGCGGTCCATGGCCCTCTACGGGGCTCCAGTGTGGGCGCCCAATCTAGCCGCGGCTTCAGCCCAGCTTCTGAGGGCGTCCCAGAAGGTCATGGCCATTCGCATGGTGCGGGGATACCGCACGGTCTCCTGTGAGACGGCATGCCTCCTTGCCGGCGTCCCGCCGTAGGATCTGGAGGCAACAGTCCTTGCACACACGTACCAGTGGCGCGTGGAAGTGCAACGCCGGGGCGAAGTCCCGCTGCCGTGGGTTATCGCGGCACGGCTCACGGAGCTCCGGCGAGATCTCATGGCGGAGTGGAGTGGCTGGAGAGGCGTCATGGCACTCTCACGTTTCGATTGACACAGGTCCTCACCGGACATGGTCAGTTCGGGAGGTTCCTGTGTCGGATTCGGGCGGAAGCGACGCCTGGGTGTCACCACTGCAGCAACGGTCACCTGGAGGACACTGTCGAGCACACGGTGGAGGTGTGCCGCGCATGGGCGGACCATAGACGTGTCCTCGTAGAGGCGATCGGCAGCGGTGACCTCTCGCGCCCAGCGCTGGTTCAGGCCATGCTGCGGGGCGAGACGGAATGGGATGCCGTCGCCTCCTTCTGCGAAACAGTTATGCTAGTGAAGCGGCGGCGCGCGAGAGGCAACGACGCCCCGGACAAAGACCCAGGCGAAGGCGTCAAAAGTCGCAAGACGACTACCGGCCACCGTAGGCGCGGTTCTGCGGATGGCGAGCGATGGGTAGCTCGCCGCCCGGCTAGGACCAGGACCGCGTCGACGGCGCGTTAGAGTTCCACGCGCGCCTCAAAGAGAAGGAGTCAGCACAGGAAGGGGCCCAACAGGGCCAACGCCTGCCGGGGTTGCGGAATGTTTTTAATAGTCACCGTGACCCTGGAACATAAAGGGCAATCGAAGGAACATGAGTGGGTTTTAGTCAGTAAGGGTCTGACACGCCCTCCCACCACACCCAGGACGGGAGCAGTCATTGGATGGTTTCCCAATCAACAAAAAAAAAAAAAAAAAAGAGGGCAATTCTCAGTGTCTACTTTCCGCCCTTTCCAATATCCCACTAACCTCCTATACAAAGAATGTGAAGTATTAACAGTCATAATGGGTATCGTATTAAAACAGCACGCGGATCTAACATATAGCACGGAATTTACTAACAAAAGACGTAAAGATTTAGTCTGTCCTCAAAATCATACCAAACATGCTTTCATTTCAAAATTTTATCTGTTTCTTGGTCCTCTCCTCTACAATAGATTTAACGCGAAAGCAATCATTTATAACCTGAGTACAGTTAACTGTAAGAGAATTCTTAAGGAAACTCTTCAAAAAATGTCCTACGATGATACAGAGAATTTACTGATGGTGCTGAAGTGACTTTATTTTTATTTTGTGTTTATTCAATAGGGATGACGACAACATAAAAAAATGGCATTCTGTTTAGTCCGTCTTGTAGATCGGCCAAAAATACGGGACACGTATTTTTTGCTTCATCAAAATAATAATAAAATACAAAGATAAAGAGCAACAAAGTTTTGGAGGGGGGGCTTTTGACGTCACCGTAATGCAAAAATTGTATCTGACCGTGACGTCACGCACAACTTCAACGCACTGTATCGTCGTCATTTTTCGTTTACGAGAAAAAAGAAAAAATACGTGCCCAAAATTTTTAATAATCTCAATGACGGACTAATTAGTTTTTTTTCGTCGTCTCGCCTATTCTTGACCTAGTTTAAGTATCTTATTGTTATTATTAAGGACTGCACAATTTATAAAACTTTAACCTAGTTTAAGTATTTTTGTTAGTTAGGAATTTAGAAGTTAAGATTTCAATTTGATTGATTTCAGATTTTTTACACATTTGTATTATACTATAGAATTCTTTTGATTATTTGTTAATTTTAAATTATTTTAATATCTTCTTGCCTGAAACACAGGATTTCCTAGTTCAGGCACATAAGACTTAGAATTAAGATGTATATTTTAGACAGTATGTTATTTATCCTGTAAAGAATTTTGAATAAAAATTATTATTATTATTTTATGAGCCATCTTGGATTCTCAAATTGGCCTCATTTTTGACCTTAGTACCCCAAAAAACCATGGAAACGACACCCATGATGCATATTGTGAGAAAGATTACGACCGCCATCTTGAATTCTCAAATTGACCTCATTTTTTACCTTAGCACCCCAAAAAACCATGGAAACGACACCCATGATGCATATTGTGAGAAAGATCACGGCCGCCATCTTGGATTCTCAAATTGGCCTCGTTTTTGACCTTAGCACCCCAAAAAACCATGGAAACGACACCCATGATGCATATTGTGAGAAAAGTCACGGCCGCCATCTTGGATTCTCAAATTGGCCTCGTTTTTGACCTTAGCACCCCAAAAAACCATGGAAACGACACCCATGATGCATATTGTGAGAAAAGTCACGGCCGCCATCTTGGATTCTCAAATTGGCCTCATTTTTGACCTTAGCACCCCAAAAAACCATGGAAACGACACCCATGATGCATATTGTGAGAAAGATTACGACCGCCATCTTGAATTCTCAAATTGGCCTCATTTTTGACCTTAGCACCCCAAAAAACCATGGAAACGACACCCATGATGCATATTGTGGGAAAGGTCACGGCCGCCATCTTGGATTCTCTAATTGACCTCATTTTTTACCTTAGCACCCCAAAAAACCATGGAAACGACACCCATGATGCATATTGTGAGAAAGATCACGGCCGCCATCTTGGATTCTCAAATTGGCCTCGTTTTTGACCTTAGCACCCCAAAAAACCATGGAAACGACACCCATGATGCATATTGTGAGAAAAGTCACGGCCGCCATCTTGGATTCTCAAATTGGCCTCATTTTTGACCTTAGCACCCCAAAAAACCATGGAAACGACACCCATGATGCATATTGTGAGAAAGATTACGACCGCCATCTTGAATTCTCAAATTGGCCTCATTTTTGACCTTAGCACCCCAAAAAACCATGGAAACGACACCCATGATGCATATTGTGAGAAAGGTCACGGCCGCCATCTTGGATTCTCAAATTTACCTCATTTTTGACCTTAGCACCCCAAAAAACCATGGAAACGACACCCATGATGCATATTGTGAGAAAGGTCACGGCCGCCATCTTGGATTCTCAAATTGACCTCATTTTTGACTTTACCACCCCAAAAAACCATGAAAACGACACCCATAATGCATATTGTGAGAAAGATTACGACCGCCATCTTGAATTCTCAAATTGGCCTCATTTTTGACCTTAGCACCCCAAAAAACCATGGAAACGACACCCATGATGCATATTGTGGGAAAGGTCACGGCCGCCATCTTGGATTCTCTAATTGACCTCATTTTTTACCTTAGCACCCCAAAAAACCATGGAAACGACACCCATGATGCATATTGTGAGAAAGGTCACGGCCGCCATCTTGGATTCTCAAATTGACCTCATTTTTGACCTTAGCACCCCAAAAAACCAGGGAAACGACACCCATGATGCATATTGTGAGAAAGGTCACGGCCGCCATCTTGGATTCTCAAATTGACCTCATTTTTGACCTTAGCACCCCAAAAAACCATGGGAACGACACCCATGATGCATATTGTGAGAAAGGTCACGGCCGCCATCTTGGATTCTCAAATTGACCTCATTTTTGACTTTACCACCCCAAAAAACCATGAAAACGACACCCATAATGCATATTGTGAGAAAGATTACGACCGCCATCTTGAATTCTCAAATTGGCCTCATTTTTGACCTTAGCACCCCAAAAAACCATGGAAACGACACCCATGATGCATATTGTGGGAAAGGTCACGGCCGCCATCTTGGATTCTCTAATTGACCTCATTTTTTACCTTAGCACCCCAAAAAACCATGGAAACGACACCCATGATGCATATTGTGAGAAAGATCACGGCCGCCATCTTGGATTCTCTAATTGACCTCATTTTTTACCTTAGCACCCCAAAAAACCATGGAAACGACACCCATGATGCATATTGTGAGAAAGATCACGGCCGCCATCTTGGATTCTCAAATTGGCCTCATTTTTGACCTTAGCACCCCAAAAAACCATGGAAACGACACCCATGATGCATATTGTGAGAAAGGTCACGGCCGCCATCTTGGATTCTCAAACTGACCTCATTTTTGACCTTAGCACCCCAAAAAACCATGGAAACGACACCCATGATGCATATTGTGGGAAAGGTCACGGCCGCCATCTTGGATTCTCAAATTGGCCTCATTTTTGACCTTAGCACCCCAAAAAACCATGGAAACGACACCCATGATGCATATTGTGAGAAAGGTCACGGCCGCCATCTTGGATTCTCAAATTGGCCTCATTTTTGACCTTAGCACCCCAAAAAACCATGGAAACGACACCCATGATGCATATTGTGAGAAAGGTCACGGCCGCCATCTTGGATTCTCAAATTGACCTCATTTTTGACCTTAGCACCCCAAAAAACCATGGAAACGACACCCATGATGCATATTATGAGAATGGTCATGGCCGCCATCTTGGATTCTCAAATTGACCTCATTTTTGACCTTAGCACCCCAAAAAACCATGGAAACGATACCCATGATGCATATTGTGAGAAAGGTCACGGCCGCCATCTTGGATTCTCAAATTGACCTCATTTTTGAAAACGACTTACCACCCTCGGTAGTTATGTGGACGCCATATAATAAACACTAAGCGCCTTACTAATAAACGCCGCATAAAGTTATAACAGGTTTATACGTCAATTCGACGATCGAACTAATGAGAAAAAAAATTCTCACTAGTTCGACGACCAAACTAATGAATCGGACAAAGTTCGACGGTAGAACAAATGAGAAAAAAAATTCTCACTAGTTCGATGATCGAACTAGTGAGAAAAAAAATTCTCACTAGTTCGACGATCGAACTAATGAATCGAACTAGTGAGAATAAATCCGCTTGTCACGCCTACGCTGTTGCCAGGCGACGCTCTGCGCGTTGCCTGGCCGACGACCTGCGCACTGACTCTAATTCAGCCCGATGTCATTTTCCCAGCTGTCAATCATCTTTCCGTCACTTTTTTTTTATATATATTATCTATTTTCTGTGTGTTTTTGTGTGTTTTTATAAGTAAGTCGATAACGTAAGTGTAAATTTTTTAATATAAGTTTGTGTAAATAAATGTCCGTCGCTAATCAAAGTGATACGGAAAGTAATGATGTCCACCTTCCCACATCGCTGCAATCTCTGGTGAGCTGCCCCCATTGCTCCCCAACAAGGTATTTTAGAGGGAAACGAGGCCTTAAAATACATTGTGGTAAGGTTCACAAAAACCTAACGGGCCCTGTTTCTCTCTCGGCCTCAGCGGCTTTACAGTCTAACTGCAACAAAATTCCCTTTTGGAAAACACTATCCAAATTAAAAAATTCGACTCCTATACTGAAGCGAGTTCCTCGAGGCGCCAGGCCTACCGTGGCCAGCCACTTGGCACGATGTGTCCGCGCTGTCGTCCGAGAGAACTCGCTGGCCGCATGGGAGCAATTGCTTACTTTCGCTTATAAAGCCCTACACGTACAAAAAAATTTGGCACCAAAAAAATCTCTTACTTCTCAAATTAAAGACAATTGTAACAATTCATTTCATTTTTGGATTCTAAATTTCCGACGTCGAGAATATGTCATAAAGACATATACCACCATGTAGAGGCTAAATTAAGCGATGGTGATATCAGGGGCGCCGCCAGGATTCTTTTTAGCAGCGATGTGGTTGCTCCTTTCTCTCCAGAGACTCTTGCAGCTCTGGAGAGTAAGCACCCCGTCCCAGCAGATGACCTCACTTTTCCCGACCCACCGGATTTGAACTCTTCATCTCTTATCATTACAGCCCAGCATGTGATGGCGGCCGTTGGTTCCTTCAAGAGTGGTTCCGCCGGCGGCCTCGACGGCTTGACGCCTCAACATTTGAAAGATCTAATAAGCGCAAGCGCCGGGGAAGCTGGTGAGGCCCTTTTGAGGGAGCTAACGGCTCTTATCAACCTTATGCTGTCCGGCAATGTGGACGAAGCCATCATCGATGTCTTGTACGGTGCGAATCTCTGTGCCCTGCGCAAGAAAGATGGTGGTATTCGTCCCATTGCCGTTGGTTCCACCTTCAGGCGTACGGCAGCCAAAATTTGCTGTAGAATTTTTAGTGATAATTTATCAAAAAAATTCCAGCCCCTTCAGCTTGGTTTTGGGTCAAGAGGGGGCTGTGAGGCTGCCGTACATGCCGTTTCCACTTATCTAAATTGTGGCAAAGGTGAGGTCATTTTGAAGGTGGACATCAAGAACGCCTTCAACTCAGTTAATAGGGACGCCTTGTTGGAACAAATAAAAAAAGAAATTCCCGAAATCTATAAATTCCTTTGGCAATGTTATCGTTACCCCTCAAAATTATTATACAAAGACCACCTTTTGAAATCCGCTGTTGGTTGTCAACAAGGCGACCCTCTTGGGCCTGCCATTTTTAGTTTAGCCATTCAACCTATTATTCGGCAGCTAAATTCTGAATTTAACGTTTGGTATCTGGATGATGGGACCCTCGGAGGTGATGTTAATACTGTTTTATCGGATTTCGAGTTTTTAAAAACTAGTTGTTCTGCCATTGGCCTCGAACTAAATTTTTCCAAATGCGAACTGCACATTTTAGACAATACAGACAGACAGACCACAATTTCCAAATTCTCTTCAATAGCACCAAACATCAAAATTGTTGATAAAAGTTCACTTTACCTCCTAGGGTCTCCAATTCTCGAGGAGTCTTTCCCAAATTTTGTCGAGGAAAAAATTCAAAAATTCAACGATATGTCTGAAAGACTCCTAAAGATTAGTACTCACTCCGCATAAACTCTGGTTCGGTTTTGTTGTTTCGGCCCTAATTTCATTTATTCTGCTCGTTCCTCCCCGTTATGGAGACACCCTACACTTTTAGACAAAATCGACCAAATTATACGAAATTCTTTAACAGCAATTTTGAACATTGATTTGGACGATCGGGCGTGGCTACAGGCCACTCTTCCTATTCGTTTAGGTGGCCTGGGCGTCCGCAAAATTTCCAGTATTAGTCTCCCTGCATTCCTGTCTTCGGTCTTCAGCACTGAGGAGCTGACCAGGAATATACTTTCCTCTTCTTTGGTCAGCTTCGAAGTACCTTGCTTGACTGAAGCCATAAATGCTTGGAAAATGGCTTGCCCAGGCAAAGATCCTCCCGGTACCCGTTCATCACAGAGACTGTGGGACGGGCCGCTCTGTATGTTGGCACGGAATAACCTTCTTGAGACGTGTACCAACACTGCGGAGCGAGCTCGCCTACTGGCTGTTGCTGAATGGGAATCGGGACTGTGGTTGCATGCGTTGCCGTCATCCAACATAGGTACTAAGTTGGATGACAATACTTTCCGTATCGCCACAAGTTTGCGTTTAGGTACACCATGTTGTACTCCTCATCGCTGCCGATGTGGTGAAGCTGTCGACAGCCTCGGTCACCATGGCCTCTCTTGCAGCAGGAGTGCAGGTCGCATTCCGCGTCATGCAAATATTAATGACATTATCCGCAGAGCTCTTGTTACCGCCGGCGTTCCAGCCATCTTAGAACCCATCGGGCTGGTACGGGACGATGGGAAGAGACCAGACGGAATGTCATTATTGCCTTGGAAGTTGGGTAGGCCTTTGGTGTGGGACGCTACGTGCGTCGACACCCTTGCGCCATCGCATCTTCCTAGTTCTGGAATGTGTGCGGGCACTGCTGCTGCCGAAGCAGAAAACCTCAAGCGGCGGAAATATAACAACCTAGTTGGTAATTATATATTTGAGCCGTTTGGGGTTGAAACTTTGGGACCATGGGGCCCGAGTGCCCGTTCTCTTTACAAAGAGATTGCAAAACGTTTAGTCGACACTTCGCGTGATCAGAAGGCTGGCATCTACTTTGCCCAAAGAATAAGCATCGCAATTCAGCGTGGCAATGCTGCCAGCCTTCTGGGCACGCTGCCCGTCGACAGTGATGACGAGTTTTACGACGCCGACGGATAACCCCTTTCTTATTTATTTTTTAGTTTTTTATTTAGTTTTAGATATTAATTAGTTTTCGAGTTAGTTTTAAGTTAGCCATATTTATTTGTATATTGTACGTATGTAAATAGTTTATTTCTAAATAAATGTATGCTTAAATAAAAAAAAAAAAAAAAAAAAAAAAAAAGTTAATATGTCGAAGTTTACATCATCTTAAATTCGTCAAAGGAATAAAACGCTTGCTCGATAAGCCATCTTTTTAAGCGAGCTTTGAAGCTGCCTATCGTCGGGGCATTAGATAGAATGTCTGCTGGCAGCAGGTTGTACACTGTCGGGCCCATAACATGAGTCGTCTTGGATGATTTAACGTATTATTTTAATATATTAGGTAAGTAGGAATAAAAAGGAAGATTCGTGAAGTATAGTAAGTGAGTTAAATAATATGTTTGTAAATGCAATCACGTTACAGGAAAAATTCATAGTGCTACCACTATTAAAAAATGTAGAAAAATGCAAATCGCGATCTCTGTAAGCGGTCTCGGATTAGGAAAATCTTTTGTGTAAAAAAAATTAAAATATTCAGTTCGAGAGAATTTTTGTTTATGTAATACGATAGATAGTCTTGTTTACCTATGGTATGACTATTGATATTGATGATTTTTAATAAACGTGTTTGTTTGTGGAAGTAAACTGATATGAAATTCTTTATTATGCAATTTACTTTCATGTCATTATTTTTATTTAAACTAGGTAGTTACTTTTAAAAAATATGTCTTAAACTGGCTGCTTTTAGCATTTTCTAACTGATTATAAATTACCTAGTGTATATGTACTTATTGTGTTTTATCATTTGTGATAAGGGTTATCAAAGAGTTTAATTTGTTTGTTTTTAGTTTTTTTTTTAACTAAAAGTGCAACAAAGTTACCTTTTAAATACATGAGTACTGTTTTGTAAAATATTATTAAATATCTATTTGTTTCATACGTTCTAATAATCATAAACAATTATATCTGAGGATAACAAAATAATACATGTTTATTTAAATCCAAGATGGCGTCCGACAGCCCCAAAGCTTTTATCGTGGTGGAATGTCAAAAGCCAGCGAATGGGACGCTGAAACGTGTGTGCGTGCCGAGGTCTTGGGTCATCTGTACCTTAATACCAGACAAGATGGTTTGTATCGTGTACCCTGATGAAGAGATGAGCCGCACAGCTGAGAGATTGATGAACAACGAGCCGAAGGGAGAAGGATGGCGGAGCTACATCGGAGAGATAATATATGAAGCAGGTATGTGATAAGATATATACTACTAGATACTTCCGATCTTACTATCTTTCCAATAGTATAAATGTAAGAGTTTGTATGTTTGTTACTCTTTCACGCAAAAACTACTGAACGGATTTTGATAAAAATATAGCTTTCACATCAGAATAACACATAGGCTCTATAATATCATTCCTACATGAGCGGAGCAGTGAATCGTCAAATAAAAATATTAAAAATATACAAACTTGCATATAAATAAATGGTTTATTTGAAATACTAATATTGATTCAATTTACTTACGTTTTCAGAGTCGTTTCTAGATGCCCTTTATGGTTATACTGGGATCAGCGGTAACCGAAATATTAAACAACATGTTGAAGTCACTAAAAGTAAGTACTTTAATTAACAGTTAAGTCGTTAACATTTTGACGTTTGACAGCCACCATCTTGAATTTTCAGACAGTTGACGATCATGATATAGAGAGTCATCTCGTGTTCTTGGTTATAAGAACACGTGTATGATCTCCATACTATAATTTAATTACCGTACAATTGTCATTTAAACTGAAATATTATTTTCAAACTGGACATTGGCAGAAATCACCGAAAATTCGGTGGATTGCCATACTAAATATAAAAGTTGAAGTTGATCATGATATATTTAGGCCCGTATTAATAGACGTCACTCAACTCCGAGACGCTCTCAAGTCTCTTGCTGTCCTTGTCATTCTAAAGGGAAAAAATAAGGACAGCAATAAACTTGAGAGCGTCTCAGAATTGAATGAGGTCTATTAATACGGGCCTTAGACAAAATACGACATATTGGAGGAGGGATCCCTTCTTTTCGCATAATATTCTTTGTCCTAATATACTTCGGCATAACGATTTTGGCACAATTTGTTTTGGCATAATAATACTTCGGCATATTTTTTTTAGGCATACATTTTATGTTGGCATAATCATGTTAAAGACTAATTTGTTTTGGCATAAATTTGATTCGCATAACTTTAGTAGGCCTAATGACTATTAGCATAACGTTAGTAGGCCTAAAGACTATTTAGCATAACATTAGTAGGCCTAATGACTATTAGCATAATAATGTTTAGGCATACAATTAATATAAATAACAAAAACAATTTTCATGCAAATGATATATAAATATAAATATACATGACATTATGTAAAGCAAACCAATTTGCTGTAGTTTCTGTAACAATCAAACAAATTGTTGGTTAAAAAGTTAATATGCTGTGCAACAAAAATTAGTGACAGAACCGAATTGCTGCAAAACCGACTCCACGTAGTCTTGTTTGCCCTACCCCTAGAGTGTTATTTAAAATCGCGTAGGCGCGTAGGGGCGAGGCGGCCCGCGGGCTGAGGAGCAGGCGGCTGGGAGCGAGCCGCCGCGGCTGAGGCTGGCCGCGAAGCCGGCCAACAAGCCGAAGCTGCGGTGGTGAGCGAAAGCCGTCTGCGACGATTAGCACGCGTGGAGCCGCCGGAGGCCCGCAGCGCCGGAGCCGTCACGGAAACCCTGCCTGCTGCATGTTGCATGCTTGCTTGAATGCTGCATACTTGCTTGCATGCTGCATGTTTGCTTGCATGCTGCATGCTTGCCTGCATGCTGCATGCTTGCTTGCATGCTGCATGCTTGCTTGCATGCTGCATGCTTGCTTGCATGCTGCATACTGCATGCTTGCTTGCATGCGGGTATAGTGTCTAAATATTCTAGGTGTTAATAAATTTTCCATTGTTATACCTATAAAAATATGTTTTAATATTTTTATGCGAAATTTATGCTTCAAATTTTATGCTTTAGGACATTATGTTTACAAATGTTATGCTTTAGAACTTTATGCTTAAAAAAGTTATGCTTTAGAACTTTATGCTTAATAAGTTTATGCTTTAGAATATTATGCCTAATCATTATTATGGTTAGAGACATTATGCTTAAAAAAGTTATGCATGAGCAGTTATGCGTAATTATGTTATGCGAAAATATAATTATGCCAAACAACATTATGCGAAGTTATATTAGGTCTTAAAATTTTATGCAAATGGATAGGGAACCATTGTAGGAGAGGTCGATTGTCTTTTATTTAGGTCCGCGACTAAAGAACACGCATCGAATATTTATGTCGCCACATTTGTTGCTGCAAGTATTGTATACACCCTCCACAAATGTACCCGCGAATAGATATAGGGTGAATGGTAATTAGTGTACAATACTTAAATAAGGAGCAAAGCTGAAATCGCGAATAAAATATCAGCTATTCAGTACAATAGCCAAACATAACTGAACAGCTGGTTTTTTTTCTGGAAAAAATTCGTGTCAAATTTTTTTTTATATTTTAACTGACGGACTATTTGCTTTTTTTTCGTCGTCTCGCCTATTGACCATTTGATTCCAAACCAGGCATAGCCTGTGCTATTTATATATTAAACTAAAAAAACATGCTATGAAACTACACATCTGATAAACAGTACATAATTTATAAATACATAGGTTCACATTATACATACATAAATAACACCCAGACACAGAACGAAAAATCATGCTTAATAATCAATTAATCACACAAAATGGTCCTATTTGGGAACAGCCACAACAGTCAGGGTCAAAGCAACTACACTAATAGGCTCGTATATTATTATAACCACCGTACTCCCACCATACAGGTCATGAAGCACCACAGACTTCCATCATCAGTCCTAAGTTGGAGAGCTCCGAAGAGCCACCTGCAGCTGACACAGAGAGCGTTGCATCACGCCCTGCCGCCGTCACTCCATCGTCAGTCGAACTAGTGACTCCTGAAGGTACGTAGACCACCAAATGTGTTTTTATTATAATCCCATCACACTATTCCCAACCATTGCAATTTCTAAAAGCTAGAATCAAAAGCGACCAGGAAAGCACTGAGCGATGAAGCTCAAACAGTCCCGGAGTAACGATTCAACTGTCTTGGATCTCGTAACGAAATTAATCAGAAATGAACAGCGAAGGAGTAAAAATATGTGGCTTACGGTAAGGGACAACGTTGCCTTATGAGGCATAATTATTCCCCCTCCCCTACTTTGAAGAGGTCGTGGAGCTTTACACAACGGAATTAGTACCGTTTTTATAGAGAAGTTTAAGATTCTTCAGAACCCCAATAAACTGTACCACCCAGCCTGTACGTAGTTCCATCCCTAGCTTACAAGGTAGTTGTCAACAACTTGTTGTCTTGGGGCCCTTTTTCAGGCCGTATGTTATTTGCCAGTCTTGCCGGCTTATAATGTGGAAACTATGATTATGTTCAATAAACAATTTCCAGACAACCTCTCTTTGTTACTAATTGTTATATTTTTTACAGTTAAGGCGAGAGATTCACTTAAAGTCAAAATCCGAAGGAGCAGTTATGGATGGCAATCGGAACCGAGCGAAATTATGAAAAAATCGTTCAAAAAATTATTGAAAGAACACGAGAAACAAATCGCAAACAGCTTTCTGGATTCCATTAACACTCCAGAAGCTACAGAGGTAAACCAAAATAAACCAGGAATTGAACACATAATGTCAAAACGTATGGAATTGAAAATTAAAGACATCATGCATAGTTCTGAACCAGAATTAAATCGATTAACCTTGAATAAAACTAACTCTGTTGTTTCTAATGCAAGTTTATCAGAGAATGTACAAAAAGACGTACATATAAAATTCAGAAACTTATCACCAGCAGACAAAAAGCTTTTAGTTAACTTACAGAATGAAAATTATGAAACAGTAGAGAAAATCAGAAACCTACAGTTACAGTTAAAAGAATTGTTAATGAAAGTAAAGGAAAACCAAGAGGATGTCAGTCAACTGTTTTTAAAGTACCAAATTCCACTTGAAGCTGTTCCTTTAGAAAGCAACGATCAAGATTCTAATATGACTGATGATAAAATGGAAACTGAAGAAGATAATAAAGAAGATAATAAAGAAGACGATGAAGAACTTAAAGCTTTGATTTACGATGAAGACGAAGAAAAAGTATCAGAAGAACAGGAAATCGAAAGCGTATTGGACACCGAGCCAATACAGTGGTTCTTGCCCCCCCCTACACCAGAACTCCTGAAGAAAAATGCAAGAAATAACAATAGATGGACGTTGAAGTACAAGCAACCAGGAAAAGGCTTGATACAGTTAGGAAAAAGCGGTATTTACCTGAGTTCCTATGGTTTAGAAAGGTGTAAAAGAACATGTGACGATGTAAGAACTTTCGTTCGAGAACTGTACAAAGAAGTTTTCACTAGAGAAGCATTGTCAACCTGCTCCATGACTGGTCAGAAACCGAATGTTGGTAGAACTAAACGAAGTTCTCCAGCATTACATTGTGAAGCTCAATCTGTTATTTTAAAGTATGCGTTGAATTATTCACATAAAGTCGGTTGGGATCGTGTTAAACGGTATTCGCTGCTACAAACCATTAGAGCTATGTTAATAAGATTTAAGAATAAAAAAAACAGGGATTAGATAATCCTGAGGACCATTTTTTATTAGGATACCAGGGTCGTCGGGTCGTGCCACCAACAAAATGTATAGAGTTGTATGGAGGGTATTGATCTAGGACAATCTGTTGTCGGCGAAGCAAGTTGTTGCCGGCGACCGAAACATCTGCTGGTGGCGCAAGCAATAAAATTTATCGAGCTCAATAGGCAGCATTAGAAACCAGTGGCGCCCCCGTCTTACTTGGTAAAAGAAAGGGAAAAAGGAACTAAGTTTTTAAGTCCAGGTTACCTCACGATGTTTTTCTTCACAAATGTGTGTAATAACAAGATAAACTTTAGAAAGTAGGTACATATTACTTGCAAGCCACATTGATACTAGAATGTCCAAAACTGGCTTCTTATGCAGTCATACTCTGAAACAGAGAAATTATTGGAGGTTGTTGCGTAGTTATAAACACGCACCCACACACACACACGCGCACACGCACACACACATACAGACTCAACTCACACTCACCCTCACACCCTTACTCACCCTTCACGTCCCTTACATACCATCACACATAGATACGATACAGACATCACTCAAACACAAACACATTACCGCTACTTATAAAAATCAACTTGCCTTGTACTCTTTTAATTTTACTTTTATTTATACTTTTTGTTCTTTCTATTTGTTAGTTTATATTGGTATCTGACAACAATGTAAAATGGATCTTGAGGTGGAATTCTGGTGACCTGTAATACAGGTTTTCATTACCTACCATAGGCACCAGCGATTCACAATGTAACTGTACCTGTTTTTGCCAATAAACGATTATTATTATTATTATTATTATTATTATTATACTTGACCGGATCCAGCCGATACCAAATAATGAAGTTCATCAAATCAATAAAATATGTTTTCATCCCACCTACCTATAAGAAACTTTCAGCGGGCAATAATGACGCTCCAAATTCAAAAAGTGCGCCTAATAGTAGATTAGTAGCCAAGGGCTGTAAGGCATCAATTGCAGCCCGAGATATTTACCCAAGCCCTAAAAAGATTTTTAACCAAGGGTGACGATTTAAATCCCTCGCTACACTCAGGACTCTGCTTAAATCCCTCGCTTCGCTCGTGATTTAAGTTTTTAACATCCTCGCTACGCTCGGGAGTAAACCTCGAGTCCTTCGTTACGCTCTCGATTTAAATCGTCACCCTTGGTTAAAAATCTACTATATTTCGTGTTTTTGCTTGTTGATTGTAAGAGCGAGCTATCGCACACTTAATCGACTTGCACTTGGCCATTTTTAGTTTTGTAAGTATCATAATGAAATAATGCGATTAATTCAAGAAAAATATCTTCTTTGCCACATGGCTCATCTGGTGCCGACAGTGGGTAGTGGGGGGCAAACTGATTATGCTTACTTTGACTTCAGAAAAGCGTTCGATTTAGTCGAAAATGACATGTTGCTTAGAAAGTTAGCAGGTGTTGGTTTCACCTCACACACTCTTCATTTTTTTGCCAGTTATTTTAGGGATAGGCAGCAATGTGTGGAATATGCAGGACGCGTGTCAGAGTTTCACGAGGTTTGGAGTAAGCCAAGGTAGTAACCTAGGCCCTTTATGCATTCTTCTTGTAGTAAATGACCTGCCAGAAGTGGTCCAAGACGCGAATGGTCGTTTGCCGACGACCTCAAACTGTCCCTCGCAGTAAAGAGCAAGGATGATTGTGTCAGGCTACAAGGTGATATCGATAGGGTAGTGAGCTAGAGCAAGGAAAACCTCTTGCAGTTTAATAGCTTAAAGTGTGTTACCAGCACTTTTTCTCGCGCACACAAGCCTATCTCACATCTTACTACTTCGATGGACTGCATATGGAACGGGTAACAGAAGTCAAGGACTTGGGGGTAGGATTTAAAACCGGTTTGACTTTTCGTGATATCATCATGCGAACCTGTAAAAGAGCTTACAGAAATTTGGGTTTCGTGCTTCGTACGGTCCGAGGATTCATGAATGTGAAAGCTATTATAACATTATATAATGCATTGGTGAGGAGCCAGTTAGAATGTAGTGCAGTCATCTGGCCGCCTCCGCATGAAGCTAAATATAGTCTTATGCTGGAGAAGGTTCAAAATAAATTTATTAGATTTATTTATTTATTAGATCCCTTTTACCCGTTAATGTATCCTACCATATATATTCTAGGCATGGTGGAATACAACGAGTTAAGGGTAAGGAGGGACCTGGCACTAGCCTCATATATATTTAAATTATTAAGAGGAAATGTGCATAATGCAGTTGTTCTCAAGCAGGTGAGTCTGTGTGTTCCGGACAGGTACGTGTGGCGACGACGTCAGCCATGACTGCTAGTGGAACCGCGCGCTCGGACCAACCTGTTAGGGGAGGCGCCGCTGACGCGTGTACTCCGCACGCTCAACCTCATAGTGAGTGAAACGGTCAAACGGACATATTTTGTTATTCTCTGAGTGAATTCACAAGGAATGCATTGTATATCATTAGTTATAGATAGATTAGATATAGATAAAGTAGTTATAAGTATAAATAAAATTTTAGTAAATAAGGTGCATTTATCGAATTGGGTTAGCCTGTAATGGTAAATGTTTATAGATAAAAAAATACAACATGTCCCGGAATAAACGCACACCACCAGACACCCCAATTAGAATATTATGTTATAATCATAAGACATACACTGAATTTTTATTATTATGTTTAAAGTACTGTTTTTTTATAAATTAGTTGTACAGATTGTGGGAGAAAATTATAGTCACATTACAAATCTACGCATGCACACAGTCGCACTTGCATAAGGGTCTAGCATAGTAGGTATTTCATCCATTTTAGTTTGTTTTGACTGTACAGCGGAAGTGTGACAGCAGTTTACGTAGTTTTAATTATTTTTGGCATAAAATATTACCTATATTAAAAATTTCAAAAATCGATTCAGTAAACGATCCTGAACAAACTATTTTCTCAAAGCGCATTTATTCAGTTACACATTGTATATAAGTTTACATAATACGGATGTAATTTTTTCTTGTTTAGAAACAGATTAAAATTATATTATAGTAAAGACATTCGCTATTTATTTTTTGTTTTATTTGCTTGACTATTCTGTCTTTATCTCACCATCGTTGTTTAGCAGTTGTGTTATGGTGACAGAGAGACTGCTTGGCTGAAGCACTCGCCAAGCAACGTATATTTATCGACAAGATTGACACGGAGAATAGTTGAGTCGAAGTAGGTACTTAATACTTTATTGCATTCCATATTATGTACATAGGTGGTATAACATAATGTCAATATCAATATGAAATCCAAAGCAGAGTTAGGAGATAGGATGAAGGTTAAGTTACAATTTATGGAATTTATTATTATTTGTAGATCTAGTAAATGTATCTATGTATATGGTGTATGGTGTAATGTGGTACAAAATTATGTGTTATTCTGATGTATAAGCTAGTGTATAAGCTACGAATATCTTGCAAAGCCATCGGCCAGCCTAGTACCCGCCTGTGCAGCCTTGTAGCCTTGTGCCCGTACATACCATCATTATATTGCTGCGGAGTAATTTGGAAACTCTGTGTGTCTCTGTCTCTAAAGATATTTATTGAAATTATGTAAACGCAATTTTGTACAAAATTGAAAACTTGTATTGGATAACGTATTTATATTGATAAGGATTAATATTAATACTACTTTCTTTAGAACACCCTGGCAAATCATGCATTATTTTAGAACTAATTTCTTTACCATAAAATGGTTATAGTTAGTGAACTAAAGATATTAGACATATGCTGCCGCGGACTTTTTTTTCAGGACGTTTTAAGAGGAACAATTCTGTAGTAGTTACATCATTTTTTCGTAACTTCAACCATTTACGCAGCGCACGCCACGGAATCTCTAAAATGGAATATTTTTTCCCGTTTTTGTCACACTTTTCATTACTGCTCGGCTCCTATGTGATTTAGCGTCATGTTATATAGCCTATAACCTGTCCAGGAGTATAGATTGCAATCTTACGAAGTTTGATTAAAATCCCTTCAGTAGTTTTTTACCCATGCGTGCATATACAGACAGACAAAAAATTTACTAATTGCATTTTTGGCATCAGTATCTGTTTCGTTTCAGCTCTTTTGCGTGTGTTAGGAGACTGAAGGATTCTTGAAATAATAGGCGGCACTAGGAATTGCTATTAACTTGATTATATTGCGAATATTACAGAAAATTGGTTGAAATTGTATATTATATCGCGCTTGCGATGAAGTAGTAGAAAAAAAAAAGTGATTTTTAAAAAGACGTTGTGCGTAGCTCGGTGTGATTGGTCGATGGTACGCGTAGACGACCAATCGCTGTAATAGACATCGCCTTAACGACTGTGTATCGATCACTAATCATCCTCCAATATTAATTTTGAATATATATTCAATGTATAGAATTGACCTCTCTACTTATTATAAGTATAAGTATAGATATACCGCCAAATGCACATAATATATTAAGATATAGTAGATCAGTAGAACAAAGTCTGCATCATAATATACCTACAGCATATTTTTATTTTTAGTCGCAATTCCTATCGTCTTTTTATATCTACGCGTAGGAACTGTTGTTTTAGGTTCAGATATATAAAGTCTGAGAGGCTCCGTATGGGTTTGGCTCTTTTTTGTCGTATTTATATATTTTTTTCCTATGAAGTAATGACCTTGATCATCCGTAGCATTCATGGGCTTTTCAGAGGCGGGCAGTGGAGGGGCAGCTATCCCAAGGATATTGTAAGATTGTGACTACGCACACTTAAGTATTCAGCTATATTATTTTAACTTATGTCCATAGAAAACAATGATTTGATATGCATAATCTCTTAGAGCGTTCATAACATTTTCTGGTGCAAATAAGGTTATCTCGGGTATCTTAGAAAACGTAATAAACTCTCTTAACTTTAATATTTCCCGTCCCGTCTAGCTGTCCTTCTCTGCCCATACGCTCATGGTCTTCTTCATTTGCTGCTGTCCTCAACAGCTTCAGGTATAAGCAGACCAGTGAGCTGCTTGTTGAGGTCTAATCAATGGCTGGATGACCACGAGGTCTTTTTTCGTCGAAATTCAAAAAATTCAAAATTCAAAGCATTTATTTCACTTAGACCATTTACAGGTACTTATGAATTGTCAAAGAGTCGGTCGGTCAGTCAGAAAAGGAAAGTGACGCTAATTGCCTGTTCCAAAACGTAGATCTCTATGGAGAAGAACAGGCAAGAAACTCCACGGACACTCTTTTAAAAAAAATATTTTTTTACAAAATTTTGGTTACATTTTTTTTGTTGCTTCTACATGTGAAAACAATGTATGTAACAAGTAAACAAATACACAATTAAAGTAAAATCAAAAGTCATAAAAAAAGTCATGGCAGTTAAGAGATGACCCATCTCAACTGACAGCGCCCGTTCACGAGCATGACGCGTGACATCAGCACCATTTAGCTCAACCATTTTGAAGGGAACCGAATGATCCAACGCACTCGCCACCATCAGCGAGACTTTTTGAGCGAGCATGACAATGCTCCTAACTGCCATGTCTATTTGTGTCAGTAAAGAACTATCGTAATAAATCACTGCATCGTACTCACATTTCGACCTGCCCGACTACCATCAGCTTTTCCGAACTATCAGTGTTCCTATGACCTGTCATCATCATATCCTTAGATTTTTCCCAACTATGTAGAGTCGGCTTCCAGTCTAACCTGATTACCAGTGTTTCTCATGGAGCGACTGCCTGTCAGACCTCCACAAAATAACTGGGTGACACGGTACCTCTTGATTAAGCTGGTGGTTAGACGTTCTAGCTTCTACCCCTAACGATTGACAAAGATCTACGTACGTACCAGGTTTTCTAGGTTTTCGGAGTTCCTATTATTATTTAACCTTTCGACGACCAAGCGACAGCCGGCTGTCAGGCTGCTATTGTCTTCTATCGTGACTCGAATCACGTGTGTTCGATGGACCCATAGCTTTTTTGAAGAGTTGGTGGGCGACTTTCTATATTTTCCTATATCGTAATAAGTCTACCGGATTTGCCCATTGTCACTTGCGCTGGCTAAGGTATTTATATACTCTTTGGGTAAGAGTGACAGTTCTGAATCTATGGTCTTGCTGAGTAGGTAATTAATACACTGTGGTGTCACACATTAATCTTAGAAAATAAATGGGAGACGCATAAAATTCTGGTTAGACATTTTTTTCTTAAGAGATAAAGCACGATACGAGCTACAATAAGTTATTAAACGATTATTCAAATATATTATTAAAAAATAACTTACTGACTTACTAGAAAACCCAATAATAATAAATAATAATAATAAATATCTTGGGACAATTCACACACGGCCATCTGATCCCAAGCTAAGCAGAGCTTGTGTTATGGCAACCAGATAACTGATATACATACTTATATAATTTATAAATACATACATATTATAGATAATTAACACCCCACACACCACATCAACACCACATCACCACCACATCAACAACAACACCACATCAATGTAAAGATTTTCCAACCAATTCCGGGAAAAGAAAATTCTCCCAAATTTTTGCTGAATACACTATCTATCATATATTTTTTAACTGGCAGCCCCATATCGTTTATATTGCGTTTTTCCCTGCCAACCATGACAGAAATAGTTTATTTATAGTAGATTCGTACTACGCAATACTTTATATTTGATGTTTTCCTGCATCGAAATATTAGCGATTTCCGATTTCACTTATCTAAAGGGAAATGCCAATCTCCCATAAAAAAAATGCCTGAATTAGACAAAAACGAAATCTACGCCAAATTATACTTCAAATCAAAGAAAACCCAATGACAATATCAAAACTAGGGAGAACCTAGTTTGGAATGTTTTCGCTTAGAGATGCTATGTCTAAAGCCAAGCCAAGTCGTCGTGTTAAGCACGTCTTATTTAAGTTATTGTTCGTAAATAATTTTATTCTAAATAGAATTTACCGCTACTGGTAATTACTGTCCATTCCAGGCATTTTCTTGGCATTCCCCTTTAAACCTTCGAACACACGTGATCCGAGACACAATACAAACACAATAGCAGCTCGACAGCCGGCTGTCGCCTGGTCGTTGAAAGGTTAAATAAATGTGTCCAACCTATTCCAGACACGAATTGTTGACAGAAATATACTGAATTAATTTATTTGTTCATTGAACAGTACTTACCTACCACATTACACAATATACTATAACATATGTAGATACATCTACTAGATCTGCAAATAAATTCCATGTATTGTAAGTTAACCTTTGCTTTGGATTTCAGATTGATATTGACATTATTTTATACCACCTATCTATATGTACATAATATGGAATGCAATTAGTAGATTATTAACCAAGGGGATAAAGTCTTCTGTCGCGGGTGACGATTTAAATCGCGAGCGTAAAGAAGGACGTGTGCTTGTGTGTGTGTATCTGGATTGAGAGCCCAAATTTTAAATCTTCTCAAGAGAAAATAAGATTTACAGGGAATTCAGTTAAAATTTAGTAAAAGTTAGGGCAATATGCCATGAATTTCTTAAACGTGAAATAAAGCTGTTATGATGAAATAAGTAGGGCTCTCAATCCAGATGCCTGCATAAAGTGGCATAGCCTGAATCTCAGAAAGTACTACTTCTGGGCTCATAATTTTTATTTAAGGATTTAGTTAAGAATTTCTTACAACTTTTAAGAAACTCTCAAATATGTAGAATACGATATTACAGAGTTATAGCGCGGTATATCTAGGGCCCTCAGTTCATAAATGTTTGTACTGAGGAATCATCAAACTCATGGATTTATCTAAAGAAACACTTAAATATGACCGTTATATATTTTACTTAAACGCGTCTGTAAATTAGTAAAAAATAAATAATGACAAAAAAAATGTAAATGGAGATTGAATTTTCCTAAAACATCTGAACTGAGGGCCCAATATTTTTCGGCCCAATATGTTAAAATATACTTAATAATCAGTACTTAAATACATATCTACAACTCAAAACAAAGTAAGGGCCACGAGGTATTTTTTCATTTTGGTGTAATTTATTAAACATTTACTTATTGAAAGTATAAAAAATATTGAGTATACCAACTCTTTGATACCTAAACTTTTTAATATTATAGTATTCATCTAATGCTGGCAACAATTTTAAATAAAATTTGATTTAATCCTTTTTGAAAATTTTAATTCCATTTTCTTTGACGCTTTGCTTTCCTTAGCTTCTTGGTTTATCAGAAATTATCAGAGTTCATTGATATCTCGAGTCAGAAACATCTTTTGCAATATGCCACAAGCACGCAGGCGTCATATGGACTCACTGACAGCAACCAGATCCGTTACGATGATTGAAGAAGGTCATTCGCAGCGATCTGTGGGTTTGCAACTGGGATTTTCTCGAAGTGCTATTCAAAATCTATGGAATCGTTTCCAAGAGACCGGCAGTGTTAGAAGAAGACCTGCTTCGGATAGAGTTCGCATTACAACAGCTCAAGAGGATCGTTACATTCGAAGGAGTGCGCGCCGAGATCGCACAAGGACGGCCCGCAAGCTGCAAAATCGTTTACGGCTGACAACGGGTACTCGTGTCAGTGACCAAACTATTCGTAATCGATTGCATGTTGACCAGCAGGCATCAAGAAGGCGAGTTGTCCGTGTTCCATTATCCAGAAATCATCGTGCAAATCGTTTAAGATTTTCCTGCCAACAGTTGGACTGGGACATAAACCAATGGGGCATGGTGCTCTTCACAGACGAATGCAAAGTTAAATTTTTTAACGACGATCGGCGTATTAGAGTATGGAGAAGACGCGGCGAGAGATTTTCAAAAGCGTGCATCCATGAAGTCGATCGTTTTGGTTGTCCTGACCAAACCAAATGTAATGATTTGGGACGGGATAAGCTTAAACGGCAAAAATCGCTATTTTAAATGAGGGTACACTGCTCAGCGGTATATCGAGGAAGTTGTCAGACCACATGTGATCCCATTTGCACAGCGAGCGGGTCCTGGATTCATCTTGATGCAAGACAATATAAATATATAAATATATTCATACATACTATACAAAGTGGAGAGAGATACAAATAAAAACATGGAGAAATACAACAAATTAACTGTGAGACGAGTCTGTCAACTCCTTAAGTAAATGTTCTCGAGCTTTTACTTTGAATGTAAACTGATTGGTAGCTATCCTGATATTCTGAGGAAGCGCATTCCAGAGAAAAACCGCTTGTATAGGAAAAGTAGATTTAAGGAAACCAGAACGGTGAGAAGGACATCGTAGAAGATGGTTATTGGAAGAACGTAGATTTTTGCTTTGCGCAGAACATAAATATTGAAAGAGAGAAGTCAGATAGGAAGGTAAACTGGGTGGGAAGTGAAAACAAGGTAGTCAAAGCCCTTAACGCTCTGCGCTGTCTGATGGGCAACCATTTAAAGATTGCCCGATGTGCGAACATCGGGCATCATCATACTTACAAAGATTAAAAACGAATCGAATGCAGTTATTAATGAAGGATCAATACAGGTTCACTTGAATAAAATACTAGTTACGTAGAAATAATTAAATTTAATCCGTATAATTTCACGGCTAAAAATCAAGTAAGTCACTCCATTTAAACATGGCGGGCCAATCTTCAGTGTTGTCACTTTTGAAGTCCACAGACATCAAAAGTGACAATTTATTTTTAATTTATAATTAATATTTTGGTTCAAATGTTGCCAACGTGAAATAAATGAATAAAGTAAATAAATATTATTAAGCTAACATTAAGAAGACGGTCAAGTCGTTTTGTCGTTGAAACGACCCGAGTTTCGCAACCTGGTATCCTAATAAGAAATGGTCCTCCAAGATTTTCTAATCCTAATAATCTGTTTCTTTTATTCTTCAATCCTATTAACATAGCTCTAATGGTTTGTGGCGAACACCGTTTAACACGCCCCCAATCGACTTTATGTGAATAATTCAACGCATACTTTAAAATAACACTTTTTCTTCGTTCTCCTCGTAAATCAAAGCTTCAAGTTCTTCATCGTCTTCATCATTTTCTTTGGCTTGCATTTTATCATCAGTCATATTTGAATCTTGATTGTTTCTTTTTAACATCCAACAATCTTGTACATTCTCTGATAAACTTGCATTAGAAACCACAGAGTTAGTTTTATTCAAGGTTAATCGATTTAATTCTGGTTCAGAACTATGCATGATGTCTTTAATTTTCAATTCCATACGTTTTGGCATTATGTGTTCAATTCCTGGTTTATTTTGGTTTACCTCTGTAGCTTCTGGAGTGTTAATGGAATCCAGAAAGCTGTTCTCAGTATTTTCTTTTGAAATTTGTTTCTCTATATTGTTTACTTGTAATTTGTTATTTTGGTCTTTATCATGACCTTTCAATTTTTTTTTGAACGATTTTTTGATAATTTTGCTCTGTTTCGATTGCCATCCATAACTGCTCCTTCGGATTTTGACTTTAAGTGAATCTCTCGCTGGCGTAACTGTAAAAAATATAACAATTAGTAGCAAAGAGAGGTTGTATAGAAATTGTTTATTGAACATATTCATAGTTACAACATTATAAGGCAAGACTGGCAAATTCAACATGGCCTGAATAAGGGCCCCAAGACCACAAGTTGTTGAAAACTACCTTGTAAGCTAGGGATGGAACTACGTACAGGCTGGGTGGTACAGTTTATTGGGGCCCTGAAGAATCTTAAACTTCTCTATAAAAACGGTACTAATTCCGTTGTGTAAAGCTCCACGACCTCTTCAAAGCAGGGAAGGGGGAACAGTGATGCCCATTTTCTCACAGCAGTTTCCTTTGGTTGCCCTATATGTTCCGGAGCCGTGGTAACTATTAGGACTATTCCGCAACCCCGGTACCTGTACCTATATCAGATTTCATAGCTATGGCTATGCCGTTAGGAATCAAATGGTCAATTGATGATGTTTCTAAATAATAATGCAACGATGATCTGGCAGCATGGGCCAAATCATCGTTGGATTGGGTTGAAAATAAAGTCAGAATTTGCAAAAATAGGAGGCTCTGTACCTGCGGGAGTAACTAGTTCAACTGATGATGAAGCAGAGGCTGATGGCTCTTGGTGTTGGCTCGCCAAGTCAGGACTGGTGGTCGAAGTATGTGGCGCTTCGTGACCTGAAATGGTGGCAATACAATGGTTTTAGTGGCACGACCAATTCAATACGACCAGCAACCGTGGTGTCTAGAGACTTACTATTTATCTATGAATAAGCTTAGTAATAACTTTTAGGCTTCCGTAGTCAACTAGGAACCCTTATAGTTTCGCCATGTCTGTCTGTCCGTCCTCGCTTAATCTCTGTGACCGTTAGCACTAGAAAGCTGAAATTTGGTACCAATATGTATATCAATCACACCGACAAAGTGGTAAAATAAAAATTATAATAAAAATGTTTTATTAAAACAGCCGGGCTATATGTAAAGTAACGTGTGATATATTTCATATTTTGATAATGTTAATAATCGGAAATAATCGCTCCAAAAGTAAAAGAGTGCTTTTTTTTTTTTTTGGTGAGTTGGAAATCATCCAATGACTGCTCCCGTCCTGGGTGCGGCGGGAGGGCGTGTCAGACTCTTACTCACTAAAACCCACTCATGTTCCTTCGATTGCCCTTTATGTTCCAGGGTCACGGTAACTATTATAAACATTCCGCAACAAAAGAGTGCTTTTCACGAAAGAATTCCCTTCGTCGTTGATTGTCAGTCAGGTTAAAGGTTGCAAGTTTAAAGTTCCGAAAATTACAACGTTAATAATAACGTATCGAGAATTCGAGATGCTGCCAGTGCGCTTGACAATCTGTGATTTCATCCTAGGAGCAGGCTTTTTTCGTGTATCACAATAAAGCTATGAATCCCTAATAAACAAAATTGTAAGGATTTTTTTTTAATCTAATGAAATGTCCATAAATCTCACTTATATTGGGTAGTTTCATGAAAAAAAATTGCAACACTGATTTTCCGTGCTACCAACATTACGGCGAAGGAAATTCTTTCGTGAAACGCACTGTAATCATGGTCGTTAACTGATGAAGCATTTTTTTTTGGGAGTGGGAAATCATGACTGTTCTTACGTGTCTGACTTTTACTGACTAAAACCCACTCATGTTCCTTCGGTTGCCCTTTATGTTCCGGTCACGGTAACTATTATAACGATTCTGCAACCCCGGCAGGCGTTGGCCCTGTTGGGGCCCTTCTCGTGCTGACTGCTCTTTTAGGCACGCGTGGTGCAATGACGCGCCATCGACGCGGGCCTGGACCTAGCCGGGCGACGAGCTACCCGTCGCTCGCCGTCCGCAGACCCACGCCTACGGTGGCCGTTAGTCGTCTTGATGCGACTCTCTACGTCTACGCTTGGGTCCCTGTCCGGGGCGCGAGGCTAGTCGTTTGCCTCTCGCGCGCCGCCGCTTCCTTCCCCAGCTTAACTGCTTCGCAGAAGGACGCGACGGCTTCCCATGCAGTCTCGCCCCGGAGCATGGCCTGAACCAGCGCCAGGCGTGAGAGGTCACCGCCGCCAATTGCCTCTACGAGGTCATGGCGCTGGCTCACGCATTTTACGCCTTAAAAAAATCAAGATGGCGGCTGTCAGATGTCAAAATGTTAATAACTGAACTACTGTTCTTACTTTTACTGCCTTCTTCAACATGCTGTTTAATATTTCGGTTACCGCTGTGCCCTGCAGTATACCAATCTGAAAACACAAATAAAAGAAATAGAAAAAAATATTATGATCTATATAAAAGAAAGTCGTGTTAGTTACACATTTAATAACTCAAGAACGGCAGAACCGATTTGGCAGAAAATTGTTAGTGAGGTAGCTTAGGAGCAGGGGACGGACATAGAATACTTTTTCTTCTTTTTTTAGTAACCGAAAATCTGATATAACGCGGGTGAAACCGCGGGGGACAACTAGTTTGAAATAAACCATTTATTTAGACGTATATTTTCTTTTTTATTTTTACACAAATGCTAGTTACTACTAGTTTGATAAAACTTTGCAGTGATATAGCTTATACACCAGAATAACAACACGCTATGTCCAGGAGCGGAGCAATAATCAAAAATACAACATAACGCGGATGAAACCATAGGGGATAACTAGTTAAACATAAATTAATATAATTATTATAATTAATTTAAACTGAGTCTTATACTACATGGTGTTGAACGCTCGGGCCTTCTTGGATGAGAAGAGGTCTTTGCCCTGCAGTACAAGCTGGTATTAATATTTAATTATTTGTTACAAAATTACCTCCTTCATATATTATCTCTCCGATGTAGCTCCGCCATCCTTCTCCCCTCGGCTCGTTGTTCCTCAATCTCTCAGCTGTGCGGCTCATCTCTTCATCAGGGTACACGATACAAACCATCTTGTCTGGTATTAAGGTACAGATGACCCAAGACTTCGGCACGATCACACGGTTCCTCCCATTCGCTGGCTTTTGACATTCCACCAAGAGGAAACCTTCGGGACTGTTAGAGTTGGACGCCATCTTGGATTTAAATAAGAATTTATTATTTTGTTAGATTCCTTAAATATTGTTAACTAGCTTTTGCCCGCGACTTCGTCCGCGTGGAATAGTTCCTGAGGGATTTCCGGGATGAAAACTACCCTATGTCCTTTTTCGGGTCCCAGACTGTATCTGTACCAAATTTCATTCAAATCGGTTTAGTGGTTTAGGCGTGAAGAAGAGACGGACAGACAGACAGACAGAGTTATTTTCTTTTTAGGGTTCCGTACCTCAAAAGGTAAAAACGGAACCCTTATAGGATCACTTTGTTGTCCGTCTGTCCGTCCGTCCGTCCGGCTGTCAAGACCCTTTTTCTCAGAAACGCGTCGAGATATCAAGCTGAAATTAATACCACATACTCGGGTCTGCTATCTCTTAAAGCCGTGAAAAAATCAAGTTTTTAAATCAACGCAATAAAAAGATACGGCGGTTTATATTGCAAATTTGGACATTTGCAAGGAAATCAAAACCTATAGGGTACTTCCCATTGACCTAGAATCATGAAATTTGGCAAAAAGAAAGGTCATTTACGGTTTTCGGAGTTTTCCCTTTACTTGTGTAGCACAAGTAAAGGGAAAACTCTGAAAACTGTAAATTTGTAGTTAGTTCACATCAGGCGTCCGTCTGTCTGTCAAGAACCGTTTTCTCAGGAACGCGTCGAGACATCAAACTGAAATTAATATCACATACTCAAGTCTGCTATCTTCCAAAGCAGTGAAAAAATCAAGTTTCTAAATCAATGCAATAAAAAGATACGGCGGTTTATATTGCATATTTAGACATTTTCAAGGGAATCAAAACTCAAAACCTATAGGGTAGGTACTTCCCATTGACCTAGAATTGTGAAATTTGGCAAGAAGCAAGGTCATGTAGCACAAGTAAAGGGAAAACTCTGAAAACCGTAAATTTGTAGTTAGTTCACATCAGGCGTCCGTCTGTCCGTCTGTCTGTCAAGAACCTTTTTCTCTGGAACGCGTCGAGATATCAAACTGAAATTAATATCACATACTCAAGTCTGCTATCTTCCAAAGCAGTGAAAAAATCAAGTTTCTAAATCAACGTAATAAAAAGATACGGCGGTTTATATTGCATATTTAGACATTTTCAAGGGAATCAAAACTCAAAACCTATAGGGTACTTCCCATTGACCTAGAATCGTGAAATTTGGCAAGAAGCAAGGTCATGTAGCACAAGTGAAGAGAAAACTCCGAAAACCGTAAATTTGTAGTTATTTCACTAAAAAACAAATTAACGGAACCCTCGTTGCGCGAGTAGAACTCGCACTTGACCGGTTTTTTTTAGAATATTTTATTTTTGCAAATATGGGTAAACAATAGGTCTTAGAATATATAATACAGCTCAGCCACATTTTACCATTCGGCATGCAAAATTATTTATAATAACAAAAATATAATAATTAATTAATACAAATGAAATCAAACTCAAAATAACAAAATTGTATGTACAAATGAGATCAAATTTCAAATTATAAAATTAATTAGTACTAATGAGATCACTTTTAAAATTATTTATACAATTATTATTAATGTCAATATTCACTTTAAATGTCTTTCTGTATCTAATTCTTTCTAATTTCGCATTTATAATATTAGTACGGATAATCAAAATAAGTTTGTAATTATTAGAAAATATGAAACAGATAGATATTAGATTTGATATTATTTCTATTCATACAATACTCACATAAAAGCAGACGCTAAAAAAAACATATAAACTACAAACAAATTAAATTATTCGATAACCCATATCACAAATGACAAAACACAATAAATGGTAAGTATATGTACTAGCTAATTTATAATCAGTTTGGAAATATTAAAAGCAGCTTGCTTAAAAAATATGTCATAAAAGTAAATTGCATAATAAAGAATTTAATTACGGGTTACTTCCAAACAAACATCTTTATTTATTAACAAGACAAGTAGTCGTATTAAATAATCGAGTGTAACTATAGGTAATTAAACTTCACCCATTTATATTTATTTAGGTACAGTACAAAACTTTGGTTTGTGTAATTTAGATGCATATTTGAATTTTTGTAAATGTGAGTACGATGCAGTGATTTACTGACACAAATAGACATGGACATGACATGACGTGTCATGCTCGCTCAAAAAGTCTCGCTGATGGTGACGAGTGCGTTGGATCATTCGGTTCCCTTCAAAATGGTTGATCTAAATGGTGCTGATGCCACGCGTCATGCTCGTGAACGGGCGCTGTCAGTTGAGATGGGTCATCTCTTAACTGCCATGACTTTTTACTTTTTATTTTAATTTTGTATTTGTTTGTTATTTTGTTACATACACATTGTTTTCAAATGTAGAAGCAACAAAAAGAAAATGTAACCAGGACTTTGTAAAACATGATATTTTTAAAAAGAGTGAGAGTGTGGAGTTTCTTGCCTGTTCTTCCTCCATAGAGATCTACGTTTTGGAACAGGCAATTAGCGTCACTTTTCTTTTCTGACTAACCGACCGACTCTTTGATAATTCATAAGTACCTGTAAATGGTCTAGGTGAAATAAATGCTTTGAATTTTGAAAAAAATTGTTTCTCTCAAACCGAATAGGTACTTTAATAAGGTTGTCTATTGTTTGCCCGAAGATTATATGGCATAATCATCATTTTCCCGAATTTCATTTACCCGAATTTCATTTGCCCGAATGTTTTATTTGCCCTAAAAGACATATGACATACTTTTAATTGCCCGAATTTTAGATACCATAAGATACAAATGCCATAAGTATTGTTTGCCTTATTTTTATGTGCCATAATAATTATTAGACATAATATTTAAATGGCATAATATTTAAATGGCATAACAAGTATTACACAAATATTTAAGCCCCGTAATGGTTTTTTTTTCTGTGCATGGTTGATGGTGGGCTAGGTCGACGGAGCCCCGCTTCGGGGCCGCGGGGCTCCTACTTCTGTGTGGTTTATAAAAAAAAAAGACGGGTTGCACTCCGGGAGTGCCGGCAGAAGTGAAAACTTGATTATAGCTGTCTACTATCCATCCGTCCTACGCTTTTTCGATCAGGTCACGTGTCCTGACGCGAGTTTAAGATTTTATACCCATTACAGAAAAAGTGCTCAACGCCGCTAAAGAAGTTTTCACTTCAATAACCACGAAGGGGATGGCGGGGTCTATCCGCTCGCTCACACGACCCCGCCATCCCCTTCTAACCTAACCTGTCCGAGTCGGGGTGCCCTAAAGTCCCAATTGCATCCAATTTCTCTTGATATAAACAACCGTTACACACCCGATGTCGATAGCAAATTATGTTATGGCATATCATAATTATGGCATGTGATAATTAGGGCATGTGATAATTAGGGCTTACAACGATTATGACAAATGATGTTATGGTAAGTGACTTTATGGTAAACAATGATTCTGGCACGTGACTAATATGGTAAATGAGAGTAGGGCAAATGAGTATTATGTCGTATGATACTATGGCTGTTGACTATTATGGCAAATGATATTAGGGCAAATAAAATTCGGGTAAACGGCGCTATACCCTTTAATAATTTTTATAACATATAACTGTGAAATTTCTTATACACAAAAGATTTTCCCAATCCGAGCCTGGTTATAGAGATCGCGTTATTGTTTTTTTTTCTCTTTTTTAGGAATAGCACACTAAAAACAATCCTATACTTACCTATTGTGACTGCAAATTATACAGTATACAAACATAAATAACTCACACACCTAGCAACTGGCCTTATAGATTTAACGGATATTTCACTGTATTCCTACTTACTTAATAGGTTCAGATATACTACTGTTTGTTTAACCCTTTAATTTAATATATCTATGGTTTTATCCGAATATAATAAATATGTACAAAACAATACAAAATTACAATTACGCCGAAAGCGCGTGAGTTTTATCATTATATTATTATTATTATTATTATTTTATTATTTTTATAGTTTTTTTTTTAGTTTTAGTTTTATCCATATTAGCGACCCGCCCCAATTTGTATTTATTTACATAATAAAGTTTCCTGTTAAATCACTATCTATTGCTGAAAACTACTTTAAAAACCGTTGAGGATTTTAAAAGATCTCTCTGATCTTTTAAACGCAGACAGCGGATGGGACTTTATTTTATATTATTGAGTAAAAATTACAGAACAATATAAAAATTATAATAACGCAAATCTTAGTTACTATGTGTTAGCGCTTCCACGTTATCATGAATGAACTGACCTTGAAAACCGCGCAAATAGAAACGACACAATTTTAAATACCGACCGGCACTTGTTTCACAAATATTCACTTAATTTGAGTAATAATATAAAGGTAATAAATATACTTACATCGTCACTATCCGTTGTATTGAATTTATTTAAAACCGCGTCACAAACATCGAGTATTTTTTGCGCACTTGCGTGGCGCGACGGTCCGTCGCGACACTGTGTTTCGGAGTGACTATGTTATGTCACAGATTAATAAATAGTTACTACGTAACAGATACTTCACTCCAATACAAAAACGAAAAAACCTACGCTATAATAGCCTACAAAATCATAATAATAATACCAACTGTTTGCAGCGAGGAGAAATGTACCATAAGTACGCACAAAGAGAGTTGAGATTCTTTTGCCCGCCGCGCGACTAACGTGTGTGCGTGTCGTCCAGCAAATCTGCTAGGGTTATACGTATGATAATAATGGTAATAAAACGAATGTTTTAGAAAAACAATATTTTTTTCATTTGTTGATCAAATATTTTTTCTTTTAATAAAATGACTGATGCATATTTTTCGTTCCTTGAATTTCCGATTATTATATTTTAGTGTCGATAATATCCAAAACCGCGTGAATAATTTTAATAAATAATTAAAAGGGAAACAGGAGAATTGGGAAACAGGGGAATTGCACTATAATCACGCAATAATTACGTGGTTTCGGCATTTTGATAGTTAGCGCTGTACCCGTGACGCGCGAGCACTCAGCCGGGCGCGCGACAGCCCGGTGTTCGTTGTATCGTCGACGATACGCGAAACGGTAGGCATAAAACGCGTGGCCTTGAGCGAGTGACGGACGCCTGGTTATGTTATTATTTCACTAGAGACTGCAATGACATCTTCAGCCAAAACCGAAATCGTTTTTCGGCTTTTCTCTTAGTTTCGGCGTGTCGTTTTCGGCTAGCGACCCGGTGGTCCCTCAATGATCAAATTAATGTCGACTGACACAATTTTTCAAGTTAATATAGGTAATATGATATGCCTAAAATAGTTACAAATTTTTAATAGTCTGTAAAATTAGATTTCTGTTAGTTTTTAATGTATTGGTTGATCAAAAAGTATTCGGAAATATCATTTTTACAACTCAAGCACGTCTGTAGATATGTGCTAAAGCTAACTACCATTCCCGTTCCTGCATACTTCCAACACAGCCATTCAGGAACTCTTGTAAACAACGCACTAGGTCACACGCCACTGCGGCCGAAACCAGATTACACCAAATTACTACCAAGGCCGAAACGAAAACTTTGGCTATTCTCTAGTCAAAACATATCAATCAATAATATATTATATGGACTTACTGTCTAAACTAGCTGTGCCTGTGGCTTCGCTCACAAGTTGCTGAATGTAATAGAAACTAATTAAATAGTACATCATCTCAATCTTCCTAAAAAACCAAGTTCGTCCCATAAGAAGACATTATTGAAATCTATACTAATTTTATAAAGAGGTAGTAAGTTTGTAGGTTTGTAAGTTTGTGTGTAGGGGAAAATCTCTGGGACTACTGGTCCGATTTGAAAAATTCTTTCAGAGTTAGCATTCCTCGATAAATGGGCTTCCATTTATCGAGGAATGCTATAGGCTATATACCATCACGCTACGACCCACGGGAGCGGAGCAGTAACGAAAAATGCGGGTAAAACCACAGGGGACAGCTAGTAATATATATTTTGTTGTTACATAACAGTGTCTTTTTGCCTAAGAAGCCATTTTCTTGTATGCCAAAAATATGTGAGAGTTGATAAAATTTTCGAGTATTTTATACTAGCTTTTGCCCGCGACTTCGCTCGCGTTAGAAAGAGACAAAAAGTAGCTTATGTTACTCTCCATCCCTTTAACTATCTCCACTTAAAAAATCACGTCAATTCGTCGCTCCGTTTTGCCGTGAAAGAAAGACAAACATACAGACAGACACACTTTCCCATTTATAATATTAGTATGGATTTTTCATTTTTTTTTTCAAATAAGTTCGGAACATATCGGATATACATATAAAGTCACATACACAAACAAACTCGGAACAAATACAAAAACGTATCGTAATAAAACAAAATATATTCAACAAATAAAATAACACCAGCCTATAACTGTCCCACTGCAGGGCATAGGCCTCTTCTCATACAGAGAAGGCACGAGCATTAATCACCACGCACGCTCAAGGCGGGTTGGCGATTTCGGACTTATATCACAGATTAATAAATAGTTACTACGTAACAGATACTTCACTCCAATACAAAAACGAAAAAACCTACGCTATAATAGCCTACAAAATCATAATAATAATACCAACTGTTTGCAGCGAGGAGAAATGTACCATAAGTACGCACAAAGAGAGTTGAGATTCTTTTGCCCGCCGCGCGACTAACGTGTGTGCGTGTCGTCCAGCAAATCTGCTAGGGTTATACGTATGATAATAATGGTAATAAAACGAATGTTTTAGAAAAACAATATTTTTTTCATTTGTTGATCAAATATTTTTTCTTTTAATAAAATGACTGATGCATATTTTTCGTTCCTTGAATTTCCGATTATTATATTTTAGTGTCGATAATATCCAAAACCGCGTGAATAATTTTAATAAATAATTAAAAGGGAAACAGGAGAATTGGGAAACAGGGGAATTGCACTATAATCACGCAATAATTACGTGGTTTCGGCATTTTGATAGTTAGCGCTGTACCCGTGACGCGCGAGCACTCAGCCGGGCGCGCGACAGCCCGGT